>CAUYUJ010005891.1:460000-465000 GCA_963575745.1 Prorocentrum cordatum
CGGACAAGAGAAGGTCAAGGACATACGTGCAAGCTGGGCGAACACGATATGCGTCGCATCCAGGCAGTTGCGAGGTGTCATACATAGAGTGGCACACTGGCGGGCATGCAACTCGACAAGCTGCAAAACAGCCACAAGAGGGGCAGGCGTGATGCAAACCTCGTGGTCCGCGGCTCGCAGCGACAGCGGCGAAACGTGCGAAAGAACGCGGAACACAGCTGCCGTCGCCCAGAGGCGCGCCTACAAGGCAAGCAGGCGGACACAGAGGTCCGCAGACCCTTAAGAGGACCAGTGAAACTACGACATGTCCTGGCACTGTCGCTGCAAGCAGGATTTGGGTTAAACACTACGCCGGCGGATCAGGCATACAGTGCGGGCGCGGCCGCAAGAAACCCTCGCGAGAAACCCAACCCTGAAAACCCGCGCGCGAGGTGCACTTGAGGAGAAACCCGGAGTACCCTGAACGCAGCCGCTCCTTCCCCGGATGCGGGAAGCCACCGCGCGGCGCGCGGAGCGAAGAAACCCAGGATACCCCGACGAAAAGCAGATGGCTTCTTCATGCACGCCACCACTGTAGAGGGAAAGGGAGGAAGGGGGAAGGGGAAAGGGGGGGCCTGAGACTAGGGGACAAAGGGGGCAAGAGGGCAAGGACTCGCGACCAAAAAGAAGAGGGTGATGGCTCTTTCGTCAAGGGGGAGGAGGAGGAGGAGGAGGAGGAGGAGGGAGGAGGAGGAGGAGGAGAGGAGGAGGAGGAGGAGGAGGGAGGGAGGAGGAGGAGGAGGAGGAGGAGGAGAGGAGGAGGAAGGGGGGGGAGGAGGAAGAGGAGGAGGATGATGGTGATGATGAGGAAGAGGAGAAGGAGGAGGAGGAGGAGACAGGAGGAGGAGGAGGAGGGAGAGGAGGAGGAGGAGGAGGAGGAGGAGGAGGAGAGCAGAACAGCGCTCACGCTATTCGCCCTCGCTCTCGCTGAGAAACTAACAGCAAACCAGACGTATTGAAGTACTGTCATTCCTGTTGAAATTTACCCCCCCGCACATGACAACCTCAGCGCCGAGCGAATGCGACACACTCTTGTTCATGCGATTCCCATGTTTTGCTGTCGTACGGCACTGCTGTCCACGATTGCCAATGTTTCTGGCCCTGCGAGATTGCATCAATCGTCCTCCCATATTTTTCCTACGGCGCAATTCACCCTCAGCGAGGACCTCACCCTCGATCGGTGCAAATCGCTATAGCAAGAGCGCACCGCAGCATGAGGCGCATTATTGCAAGTTTGCCTTCGTGGACAGGCGGCCACCGTTCCAAGGCACCAGCGAAGAGACCCCAACAGCAGGATAACCAGGAAAGCGGGGACGGCCGAGGGGGGGGGCGACGAGAAGGGCAGCCCGCAGCTTATGGAGATCCCCATGGGGCAACGAACCGTGGGAGGGGTGTGCCGACATGGGCACATGTGCCTTCGGTGGAGCTCCCGACGGGGCCACGAACCGTGTAAGGGGTGCGCCGAATGGGGCGAGGGACGCATGTGAATGCAGGGGCCCTGGGACACACAAATAAATACACACAAATAAAAGAATTCCCAATATTTTCCCATATGTTCTTGGTTTTTGCCTTCCCCCCCACTTCCCATATTTTCCCATATTTCCCTGGGGGTCGACGATTAATTGTGCCTGTGTGGTTGTTCCCCTCCCGAGTGAACGCAGCCACCGGGGCCTTCGGCGGGGCCCCCCCCCTTCTGGGGCCACGAGCTGTGCGAGTGGTGTGCCGACGTGGGCGCGGCGGGCGGGGAAAAGGCGCACGCGGGGCGGAGCTCCCTCGGGGACCCCGGAGCGTGTGAGGCGCGTGCCGGCACGGGCATGCGCACGGCGGGGGGAGGGCGCATGCGGACGCGGCCTCTGGGGTCTTCGGTGGAGCTCTCCCCATGGGGCGACGAAGCGTGTGAGGGGTGTCAGACATGCGGTGGGCGGGGGGGGCGCATGCGGCCGCGGCCAGTGGGACCTCCGGTGGAGCTCTGTACGGGGCCACGAGACGTGTGAGGGGTGAGCCGAAATGGACACGCGGTGGGCAGGGAGGGCGCATGCCGCATGCGGGTCCGGCCACTGTGGCCTTCGATGGAGCACCCTATGGGGCCACGAAGCGCGTGAGGGGTGCGCCGAAATTGGCATGCGGCGGGCGGGGAGGGCGCATGTGCACGCGGCCGCTGGGGCCTGTGGTCGAGCTCCCTATGGGACCACGAAGGGTGCGAAGGGTGTGGGGACATGGGCGCGCGGAGGGCAGGGGCATGGAGGGGGAGGAAGGAGAAGGGGGGAAGGACGAGGAGGAGGAGAGGAGGAAGGAGGAACGCGGGGCGCTGTCTCTTCAAAACGAAGGCCCAACACCACAGGATGGTTGGAGCTCCCTATGGGGCCACGAAGCGTGTGAGAGGTGCGCCGAAATGGGCATGCGGCGGGCGGGGAAAGGGCATGCGGACGCGGCCACTGGGGCCTTCGGTGGAGCTCCCTATGGGGCCACGAACCGTTTGAAAGGTGTGCCGAAATGGACATGCGTACGGCTGGGAGGGCGCATACGGACGCGGTCTCTGGGGCCTTCGGTGGAGCTCCCTATGGGGCCACGAACCGTGTGAGGAGTGTGCCGACGGGGGCATGCGGCGGGCGGGGAGGGCGCATGCGGACGCGGCCATTGGAGCCTTCGGTGGGGCTCCCTATGGGGCAACGAACCGTGTCAGGGGTGTGCCAAAATGGACGTGCGGTGGGCGGGGAGGGCGCATGCGGACGCGGCCACTGGGGCCTTCGGTGGGGCTCTATGGGGCCACGAAACGTGTGCAGGGCGTGCCGATATTTGCATACGGTGGGGAGAGGACGCATGCGGACGCGGCCACTGGGGCCTCTGGTGGGGCTCCCTATGGGACCACGAACCGTGTGAGGAATGTGCAAGAATGGACATGCGGTGGGCGGGGGAGGGGCGCATGCGGACGCGGCCATTGGAGCCTTCGCTGGAGCTCCTTATGGGGCCACGAACAGTGTGAGGCGTGTGGCAAAATGGTAGGCCGGGGAGGACGCATGCAGACGCGGCCACTGGGGCCTTCGATCGAGCCTCCTATGGGGCCACGACACGTGTGACGGGTGTGCGGAAATAGGCATGCGGTGGGCGGGGGAGGGCGGATGCGGACGCAGCCACTGGGGCCTTGGGTGGAGCTCCCTATGGGCCACGAAGCGTGCGAGGGGTGTGCCGACATGGGCATGCGGAGGGCAGCGGGCAAGCAGGGGGAGGAGGGAGGAGGGGGAGGAGGACGAGGAGGAGAGGAGGAAGGAGGAACGCGGGGCGCTGTCTCTTCAAAACGAAGACCCAACACCGCAAGATGGTTGGAGCTCCCTATGTGGCCACGAAAAGTATGAAGGATGTGCCGAAATGGGCATGCGGCGGGCATGGAAAACGCATGCGGACGCGGCCACTGGGGCCTTAGGTGGAACACCCTATGGAGCAACGAACCGTGTGAGGGGTGTGTGTGTGTGTGTGCCGAAATTGGCACGCGGTGGGCGGGGAGGGCACATGCGGACGCGGCCACTAGGGCCTTCGGTGGGGCTCCCTGTGGGGCCACGAACCGTGTGAGGGTGTGCCGAAATGGGCATGCGGTGAGCGGAGAGGGCGCATGCGGACGCGGTTACTGGGGCCTTCGGTGGAGCTCAGGGTGTGCCGACATGGGCATGCGGTGGGCGGGGAGGGCGCATGCGGGCGCGGCCACTGGGCCCTTCGGTGGAGCTCCCTATGGGGCCACGAACCGTGTGACGGGTGTGCCGAAATGGGAATGCGGTGGGCGGGGAGGGCGCATGCGGACGCGGTTACTGGGGCCTTCGGTGGAGCTCCCTGTGGGGCCACGAGCCGTGTGAAGGGAATGCTGGAATGGACATGCGGCGGGCGGGGAGGTCGCATGCGGACGTGGCCAGTGGGGCCTTCGGTGGAGCTCCCTGTGGGGCCACGCAGCGTGTGAGGGGTGATGGCGATGATGACAGAGATAATATGGTGACGATGATGTTGATGATGATGGTGATGATGATGGTGATGATGATGCTGATGATGATGGTGATGATGCTGATGCTGATGCTGATGCTGATGCTGATGATGATGATGATGATGATGGTGATGATGATGATGATGATGATGATGATGCTGATGATGCTGATGCTGATGCTGATGCTGATGATGATGATGCTGATGATGATGATTCGGGGAAAGGGGGGAGAGATGAAGGAGAAAAGCGGGCGCTGTGTCTTCAAAACGAGGACCCACCACCACACAATGGTTGGGAGCTACCATCGAACGTGCGTCTGCCGCGCTCCAGCCGAGACCGCGTACACACACACATGCACGCACACACACACTCACACACACACACACACTCATGCAAACACTCACGCTTTTTGGCGTCGCGGTCCCGCGCGCAGCGACGCGGCGGATCCCGTCAGCTACTGTAAGCAACACGGGCGCACACTGCGTGGCGTCGCCGCCACGCGCACGCACACGGAGACACGAACACACACACACACACACACACACACACACACACACGCACACACACACACACCCACACAAACCCCCACACACCACACACACACACACACACACGCACACTCACTCAAGAACACCACACACGCTTACACGCACACGCACACGCACACGCACGCACGCGCACACACACAAACACAGACACATCACACACACACACACACACACACCGCACGCACATCTGTATATGGAAAATGCATATTTCCGTCCATACATACATACATACATACGTACATACATCAGAGTGGGGGGGCCCGAACGGTCATTCACCGTCCCTGGGTGCGTGGCTGAAATGGGGATCCACGGCGAAGCTTATTGTTGTTGGGTTGTTGTTGTTGTTGTTGTTGTTGTTGTTGTTGTTGTTGTTGAACTCTCATTCTTGAAGAATAATTATTGTTGATCCCCCCCCCACCGGTGCACATTGATTTTTCTCGATTGAA
>CAUYUJ010005891.1:470000-512500 GCA_963575745.1 Prorocentrum cordatum
GCGAAACGTTGGCACCAAGCATCCCAAACATGACGGCACTGCGCCCGCAGTTTCGCCAGCGCGCATATCTCGAAGAGAGCGGAGGAAGCGCGAAGACGATCTGCCGCATGTCAGGCCGGTAGGCCATGCGTGGCCAAGAGCCGAGCCCCTTTGCCTACCCTAGGGGGCCACATGCGAACCCTACCCCTACCCCCCACGATTTCTGAGGGGAAGGGTGGGGTTCACTTCGCTCGGGAGCTCCCGAACGAAGTGAACCCCACCCTCCCCCTCAGAAATCGTGGGGGGTAGGGGTAGGGTTCCCATGTGGCCCCCTATACCCAGCATCCGTGTGGCTCGCCAGCGATCCCTCCGGAGACGGATGGGACGGGCACGCGGCCGTCGGGCACACGACAGGGGGCCGCTGGCTGAGCCACGGCAGGGGTGCGGTGCGAAGGACTGGAGCCTCCGGGCTCCAGCCCTTCGCACTGCATCCGGCACACCTGATCCGCCAGCACCGGGCCACAGGCGTGCATCGGGTCTGCTCTGAAGGCGGCGAAAGCTGCACCCAGGCAGCACCCCTGCCGAAACTAGCGCGAGTCGTACGCATCCTCTGCCGTGGAAGCACGACCAAGCACAACACAGGGCATGAGGAACGCGACGCCTGGAACCCGACGCCAGGGATGTCCGTATGTCGTGCCGATTATGAGATGGTCCTATAAGATCAGATCAGACTTGGGCTCGCTGGCGGATTGGCTTTTGCTGTTGCATAACGCACGAAGGCTGCACATTTTGAGCACGATCGCGGGCTACGTGTACATTTGAATCGGGCCGTTTGGTGCGAGACGTCCGCGCAATGCTGCATTCTGATTATTTTTGCTAATGCCCCACGGAACGTTGCGCTCGACCCGCCCCTGCAACTCTTCCCCTCGAAACGCCGTCGCCATTTACGATGGCCGACGACACTGGACTGTGGCTGCCACGCACCGCTTGCCTAGAGAAGTCATGAGATTCCCGCCAGAGATCAACTGAGAATCCACGCGACCATGCAATGCACTGGGCGCGCGTGCTGGGGCGGAAACCCATGCTTTCTGCACCGTGTCGCCAACGAAACGTCAGAAGCGCGCACGAGTGACAAGGCAATGCAAATGGGAAAGCAATGGCCTTGCGCCATCCCCCAAAGTCTGAGGGGTCTCCGGGGGCCCCCCACTGCCCAGAAGGGCCCAGAAGCGCCTAAACATCTAGATCCCTGGGACTCGCCCCTCGATCGGCGAACGACGCCGACACCCCCTTCTCCTCGCAAGAATGAGCGGGATGGTGATCCCAAAAGGCCGCCCCGACTGCTCCGAACGCGAGGTCGGGAGGGCCTGAGACTTCGGCCCAGGAGCTCCCCAGAACAGCATCGGGATCGGCTGGCGTCGGCGGCGCGCAGGAGTGAGCGGGCCTGGGGGGAGGGGAGCTCAGCTCGGAGCTCCCCTCTGAGAGGGCATGGCGCTTCCTGGGAGGACCCGGACGCTTCTGCGGAGGCTTCCTGGCAGGCGGGAGGGCCCCTAGCAAGCCCCCCTGCCCGAGCTGCTCCGGCGCGCAGCGTGGGGCCGAAGATCCTGTTCGAGGGCTCCTCCCGGTGGCCGGAGGCAAACAAGAGACTCGGGCGTCTGGCGTCAGCGAAGAACACAGTGGCAGTGCTGCTCCTGGGGTTGGGCCTCTGGAGCCCCGTGTCGGAGCCCAGGACAAGCGAACACAGGCAAATGATGCAGCGATGTCGGAGGTCTGGCAACCGCGACGGCGGGTGCCAGTCCTAGCTGGCATTTTCGGGCGCTGACGCAGCTACTGTTCCTTCCGAGGCGGAACTGCCCAGCTGCCTCTCTCTCCCTCACGCTCAAGCTCCGCATCACAGCATGCATATCCTGCGCAGCTTGTTTTGCTCCGTCGCTGTGCAAACGCATGCGACGCAACAGCAGGGGCCGCGCGTCCCAAACAGGGTCAGCACATGCATCTACTATCCAATGGGGAGGGAAAGAGGAACTGAGAACGGGCATGTATCCGCTATCATGCAAACAGCACGTCGGAGCATGTGGCCTCCAAGACGGCCCCGAAGCGCCCCAAGAGGGTCCCCCGTTGGTCCAGAAAGGCCCCCAAGACGGCTCCCGACGGCGTCAGACGTGCCAGGAACCCACCAAGATGGCCGAAGTTGGCTCGAAGCTGACCCAAGACGGCCCAAGAGGCCCCCAAGAGGGCCTCCACGAAGGAGGGAAGAAGCAAAAAACCTTGATGTTCCTAAGGTTTTCGAAGGATTTTGACTTTCCTTCTATCCGGCCTTCCGACGGCCCGAGACGGCCAAAGAGACCCCGAAGATCACCGACAGATCGTCCACGAGGCCTCCAAGACGGCCAAGATGACCTTCAAGATGCCCCCGTGTTCCCCGAAGGCTTTCCAAACCGATTCGGGGAACACATGGTCCGATGGCTTGGCAGGCCTCTGGCCTCAACGTTCGGCCACATAGGCGCTTCCCAAAAGGCAGGGGGCGGCGGTGATTCGCCGTAGGCGTCTTAGATCCGCCGCCCCCTGTCGATTCATCGCAGGGGTGCCTGGCGTGCTGGATCCTATCGGTTTTGGTTTTGGTTCTTTTTCCAAAAGAGCTCTCCCAATGGGTTTCAGCCCGTCCCGCCGGGGTCCCGGGATTTTTGCCACGGACCTCAATTCCCTACTTTTCTGCCCAAGACGGCTCCAAGATGGCCTCCAAGATGGCCAAGATGGCCAAAGATGCCCTCCAAGATGGTCCAAGATGGCCTCCAAGTCCGCCCA
The DNA here is from genome assembly GCA_963575745.1 of Prorocentrum cordatum. NCBI lineage: Eukaryota > Dinophyceae > Prorocentrales > Prorocentraceae > Prorocentrum > Prorocentrum cordatum. Next base: position 472,782 of record CAUYUJ010005891.1, read on the forward strand.
AGATGGTCCAAGGCGGCCTCCAAGACGGCCCAAGAGAGTCCAAGACGGCCCAAGACGGCCCAAGAGGCCCCCCAGAGGCCTCCCAGACGGCCCAAGAGGCCTCCAAGAGGTCCTCCAGGATGGCCCGAAGATGCCAAAATCAGTGATGTTCCATAGGTTTTTGAAGGGTTTTGGAATATGCTTCTTCTCGGCATTCCGACGGCTCAAGATGGCCCAAGAGGCCCCCAAGATCGCCCACAAGGCCCCCAAGAGTGCCCCATGACGGCCCAAGTGGCCTCCAAGATGGCCCCAAGAGGGCCCCAAGACGGCCCAAGAGGAGGCCTCAAACAAGCCCAAGATGGCCTCCAAGACGCCCAAGATGGCCTCCAAGACGGCCCCGAAGCGCTTCAAAAGAGTCCCCCGTTGGCCCAGAAAGGCCCCCGAGACGGCTCCCGACAGCGTCAGACGTGCCAGGAACACACCAAGATGGCCGAAGTTGGCTCGAAGCTGGCCCAAAGGGCCCAAGAGGCCCCCAAGAGGGCCTCCAGGAAGGCCAGAAGAGGCCAAAAACATTTAGTTCCCCAGAGTTGTTGAAGGAGTGTGGCATTTGCTTTTTGTTCGGCCTTCCGACGGCCCGAGACGGCCCAAGTGGCCCCAAAGATCGCCCAAGACGGCCCCAAGAGGCCCCCAAGACGGCCAAGATGACCTTCAAGATGCCCACGTGTTCCCCGAAGGCGTTCCAAACCGATTCGGGGAACACATGGTCCGATGGCTTGGCAGGTCTGGCCTCAACGTTCGGCCACATAGGCGCTTCCACAAAGGCAGGGGGCGGCGGTGATTCGCCGTAGGCGTCTTCGATCCGCCGCCCCCTTTTGATGTATCAAAGGGGTGCCTGGCGTGCCAGACGATATGGCTTTTGGTGTTGGTTCTTTTTCCAAAAGAGCTCTCCCAGTGGGCTTCGGCCCGTCCCGCCATGGTCCCAGGAGATTCCCGAAAATCCGTCTGTGAATGCCTGTGTTGCCCCAAATTGGCCCAAGATGGTCTCCCAGACGGCCAAGATGGCCCAGGATAGCCTCCAAGATGCCTCCAAGACAGCCAAGATGGTCTCAAAGACGTCTAAGATGGCTTCAAGATGAACCCAAGACGGCCCACGATGGCCTCAAGATGGTCTACGATGGACCAAAAGGCCAGCAAGAGGCCTCCAAGACGGCCAAAGAGCCCTCCAAAAAGTCCTCCAGGAAGGCCCGAAAGGGCCAAAATCACTTGTTTCCCTCCATCTATTGAAGGAGTTTGGCATTTGCGCCTTTTCGGCTTTCCGACGGCCCAAGACGGCCCAAGAGGCTCCCAAGATCGCCCCAAGATCGCCCAAGAGGCCTCCAAGATGGCCCCATGACGACCCAAGACGCCCCCAAGATGGCCCCAAGAGGGCCCCAAGATGGGCCAAGAGGCCTCCAAGACGCCCAAGATGGCATCTAAGACGGCTCTGGAGCACCCCAAGACTGCCCCAAGTCGGCCCAGAGCGGCATCCCAATCGGCTTCCGACGGCCCGAGACGGGCCAGGAGCCCACCAAGATCGTCGAAGATGGCCTTAAGATGGCCCAAAGGGCCCAAGAGGCCCCCAAGAGGGCCTCCAGGAAGGCCAGAAGAGGCCAAAAACATTTAGTTCCCCAGAGTTGTTGAAGGAGTGTGGCATTTGCTTTTTGTTCGGCCTTCCGACGGCCCGAGACGGCCCAAGTGGCCCCAAAGATCGCCCAAGACGGCCCCAAGAGGCCCCCAAGACGGCCCAAGAGGCCTCCAAAACGCTCAAGATGGCCTCCAAGACGGCCTAAGAGCCCTCCAAGACGTCCTCCAAGAAGGCCCGAAGGGTCAAAATGGCCTCCAGACGGCCAAGATGACCTTCAAGATACCCACGTGTTCCCCGAAGGCTTTCCAAACCGATTCGGGGAGCACATGGTCCGATAGCTTAGCAGGTCTGGCCTCTTTGGGCTGTCTCTGGACGGCTCTCGCAGCTCTCTTGGGCTGTTCTTGGAGCCTCGTCGGGGTCTTTTTGGGGCCTCTCAGGGATCGGGGGTGTGTTTGGGGCCTCTGGGTGGTCCCGGAAGCCTCTCGGAGGTCTCTGGAAGCCTCCTGCTCCCGCTCTTGGGCCCATCTTCGGCCTGTTCTGGGGTGGTCTGGGGCTGTCCTGGGCGCCTCTTCGGCAGTCTTGGAGCCTTCTTGGCCCATCTTGCGGCCGTCCTGAGGGTCTCTTGGGTGGTCTTGGGGCGGTCTTGGGAACCTCTTCGGCACTCTTGGACCGTTGGAAACTCAAAAACACGAGAAGCCAAAAACATGGAAGAAACCAATGAGAATCGACGATTTTGGCATCTTCGGGCCGTCCCGGGACGCCTCTCGGACCTCTCTTGGGGTCTCTTGGAGGCCACCAGGGAGCCTCGAGAGCCGTCGAAGACTGACTTGGGCTGCTTGGGAGCGTCTTGGGCCATCCTTTCGCATTCTGGGGGCTCCTGGGAGGCGTCTTGGGCCCTCCTGGAGCGCTATGGAGGCTCCCGGAAACGCCTGGGGAGCGGTACCGGGAGCGTTCACGAGATGTCACGGGGAGGTGTGGCACCCGGGACCGGGGGGGCGGTATCTATTCATATTATACACACATATATATACATATATATATTTGTGTATTATATATACGCAATTGAATGCGAACCATGTATTGGAACACGAACATTCACCAACATTCCTACATATATATATTTATATGTACCGCAGTGTAGTTATATATACATATATATATATATATACATACATGTATACATATAAACATATCAATATACTATGTATATATGCACACCGGTGTACGTATGTATGTCTGCATGCATGCATGCATGTATGCATGTGTGCATGTGTGTATGTACGCACGTATGTATGTATGTATGTACGCACGTACGTACGTATGTTGTATGTATGTATGCCTGTACGTATGTATGTATGCATATATGTGTGTATGCATGTACGTATGTATGCATGTATGTACGCATGCATGTATGCATGTCTGTATGTATACATGCACGTATGTATGCATGTATGTGTATATATATGTATGTATGTATGCATGCGTGCATGTATGTATGTATATATGTGTGTACGTATGCATGTATGTATGTATGTATGACTGTGTGCATGTATGTATGCATGTATGTATGGATGTGTGTATGCATGCATGTACGTACGTATGTATGTATGTATGTATGTATGTATGTATGTATGTATGTATGTAGGTGTGTAGGTGTGTATGTACGTATGCAGGTATATATGTAGGAATGCACGCAGGTGCGTGTACAGGTACATGGGACACGTCGCAACATTTAGCGAGAGAGAGGGATAACGAGGGAGAGAGAGGGAGAGATGTAACACACATTACTGAGCAACACACCAGTGGGATAGGACAATTGAGATAGAGGGGCTCTATCTTATGGGGTAACAAATACAAGGAGGGACGAGAGAAACGGTGAGGGGGTGGAGCCCCCAGAATGCAACATTTACGCGGCAAAAGGCAACGGGGCTTCGAACAACCGAGAGGGTCCCAAAGGGGAGCGCAACCACGCAGGCGCATTCGATGACACATCGAACATTCCTGGGAGCACCGACATGACAAACAATGCTGTCGTTTTCGAGGAACTGCTTCCTGGCGAAGGAGGGGGGGGGATGGAAGGACGCCGCGCGCCCAGCTATCTCACGACGCGCTTCTTCTTGCCATCCTCCAACGGCTGTGGGTTCGCCAATTCCTCCGCTGGCGCGCAGAGGGGAAAGGGACTCCCGAGTCCAGGGGAGGCACGCGAGGCCGCCTGGAGAGAACAGGACATCGCGCTCGTGACGCTCACGCCCCGTCAGCCATCGGCGTCTACCTGCTTCGTGGGCGCGTGCGATGGACGGGGGTGGGTTCAGAAGCATGGCGAACGCGGGGGGCACACGGCGATTGATATTCGATGGGGGTCATGCGACGAAAAAGGAGGGCGGGGCGAAGGGGGAGAGCTCGAGCACCCGACAATTACATGGAAAGAGAGCGAGAAAGAGAGAGAGAGAGAAAGAGCTTCAGAAAGCAACGCCAACACGCAGTGTCGGCGGGAGGAAAAGGACAACGAGGGAAGAAGGCGGAAGACACCAGAGGCCAAACGCTTGCACCGCCGCCGCGGCACCCCGCGGATTTGTAAGGGGCCGCCGCTTCATGACTTCGGTCACGCTTCCCTCTCTTTCTCTTTCGGTCTCTCCCTCTCTCTCTCTCTTTCTCATTTGTGTTGTTTCTCTATGTTTCTTATGCTCCTCTCCTTCTCTCTCTCTCTCCTCATCTGTCTGTTTTTTGGTTCTCTCTCCCTCTCTCTCTCTGTCTCTCTCTGTCTCTCTCATTTGTTCCCCAACCATTTTTTTTGTTTCTCTCTCTCTCTCTCTTTCTCTCACGGGCACCTTGGAAGATTAGGGAAGTCTCTGCTGTGCCCGAAAGCTTCTGGACGGCACCGAGAAGCACCTCGCGCTGCATTTCGGCCGCGCCCAGCGACTGGCCAGCGCAGAACAAGGGGCAAAGAGGAGACGCGAGGAGGCAGAAAAGGGCTGCGAGTGGAGGGGGCCAGAAGGAATGGGGGAGGGATGGGGCGGGAGGAGAGACGAACGGGGGGAGGAAGGGCAAGAAACACTTGCGGAACGCGGGGGAAAGCAGAGGAGGAGGCGAAAAGGCAGGCCCCCCCTGGTTCCTCTAGCAGTCTGGCCTTTTCCTGCTTCAGGTTGTGGAGCTGCTCCACCAAGGCCTGCGCCTCGGGTGCAATCGCACGCGCGAAACATGGCCGCCGGCAACAGGCACAATGCCCAGCAATACGCGCTGTCACTCCCTCATCCCTCTTCCGTCCTCCTCCTCCTCCTCCTCCTCCTCCTCCTCCTCCTCCTCCTCCATTCTTTGCCTCCGCACGCCGCACCGCGGGCGCAGGCCGGCAACGTCGCAAGGGGCGAAAAAGGGGCGCGGGGCGGCGGGCACACGAACCGCTTAAGGCGGAAAGGGCGCAGAAAGGCGCGCGCGGGCAGAAGGACGAAGGCAACGGGGAGTGCGAACCCAGGGAAGGGGGGAGGGACAGAGGGAGAGCCAGGGGCGAAAATTACTGACCGGATCACGGGCACGAGAGGAGAGCCAAAAGACGCCAAGAGAGGGGACGGCGGAGGGAGGGGGAATTGTTGCTCGTCTCTCTCCGCCTCGCAACCTCGGCGGATCGCGGCAGTCGGCCCTCAAGGGGCCTTGCCACTCAGGCCGCCTCTCGTCCTTCTCCTCCTCCTCCTCCTCCTCCTCCTCCTCCTCCTCCTCCTCCTCCTCCTCCTCCTCCTCCTCCTCCTCCTCCTCCTCCTCAAGTGACGATGAAGAAGCGCACCCCTTTTTCACTCCACTGCCCGATGACGCCGCGGTCTCCGAGGCGCGAGCTCGCGACCCGGCAGCCTGTCTGCCCGGGCCGCCTGCCCCCCCCCCCCGCGGCGCTGCAGCCTGTCTGCCAGGGCCGCCTGTGCCCGCTGGGGGGAGGGTACGTGCCGACCAGCAATGCAGGCAGGCGCGTCGCGGCTTCTCGTGCCCCTGGCGGGGCCGAGAGAAAACGCCACGGGAGGCCCCGCCTCAGAGGCGCAGGTGGGTGGGGCCCCCCCAAAAAGTACTGCCTTCGCTGGAGGCCTTGAGCAAAGAGTACGCGAACAAAACCCTCTGTCATAACAGACGCCCATGTTTCGCTACTCTCTCTATCCGCCTTGCAACCTCCGCGGATCGCGGAGTCCCTCAAGGGGCCTTGCCGCTCACGCCGCCTCTCGTCCGCCTCCTCCTCCTCCTCCTCCTCCTCCTCCTCCTCCTCCTCCTCCTCCTCCTCCTCCTCCTCCTCTTCCTCCTCCTCCTCCTCCTCCCGGGCGGCCCCTAGGGCCGAATTCGTCTTGAACATTGTTGGTCGAGTGTAGCCTCCTCCTCCTCCTCCTTGACCTCCTCCCTCCCTCCTCCTCCTCCTCCTCCTCCTCCTCCTCCTCCTCCTCCTCCTCCTCCTCCTCCTCCTCCTCCTCCTCCTCCTCCTCCTCCTCAGATGACGATGAAGAAGCGTGCCCCTTTTTCACTCCTCTGGCCGATGGCGCCTCGGTCTCGGAGGCGCGAACTCGCGGCCCGGCAGCTTGTCTGCCCGGGCCGCCTGCCCCCCGCGCGCTCCGGCACTCGCCGCCGCTCCGCGCGCGTCGCGAGCGGCGGGGCCCACCTCGAGGATTCCTGCCCGCGCTGGAGGGGGGGGGGCCTGCCTCTGCCACCGCCCTCCACTCGCGCGCCAACAGCGCCCGTGTCTTCTTTCCGCCTCGGCAGGCGACCGCCCCTCAGCCTCACGAGGCCCCCCCTCGCGATAGCCGTTGGCCTGCGCGGCCGGGTGAGTGCGCCTCGAGCCTCGAAGGCCCCTCACGGCCGCCACGCCCCTCCTCCTCAGACCATCGCCAGGTCCGCGTCTGCCACGGTGCTGCCCTGCGCCATGTCCCTCGCGCCGCACAGGTAGCCCTGGAACGCGCCGCTGTTCCAGCGCCCCCAGTGCTGCGCCAGCGCCATGTCCTTCATCGCCGCGCGCAACGCGGATGCTCCACTGATCCGCAAGCTTCGGGAGCCGAGGTCGTTCGGGTCCACCCCCCCTGCCGCGGCCGAATGCATCGCCGCGCGCTGGACGTCTGCCCGCGCCGCGAGCCCGGTGTCGTCGCAAGCGAAGAGCGGGTCGTGCACGCGTGTCCCTGAGAACCTCTCGCGCGCGCAGCCCGCCTGGATCGTTAGTGCATCCACGACGCATATGCGCCCCTTCTCCACTGACTTCGCTGTCACCACGACTCTGCACTGGTCTCTTCCGCTCGGCGCCCCCGTCGCGCCCCCCGAGGCCATCAATCGCCATCCAGAGCCTTCCTGCGCCCGCCGCCAGGCCGCCCATACCGAGGGCCAGGCGCTGGGCACGGACCGCTCACAGGCACTACTTCATGGCGCCCGCCCTCATGTCATGCACGTGTGCCTGGACAAGTGCGCGACAAACTCCAGCAGCAGCTCCTCCCCCCCTCTCCGATTCGCGAGTGCGATCTCCCGTAGCGAGCTGATACCACGCGCGCGGCAGAAACGGGACCACCACCGCTGGCCTGGACTGTGCGACTTTATGGTGGAACTCGGCAGCTTGTCCAGGATGAGATCCAGCTCGGCCTTCTCCCTGTCCTAACGCGTCTTGAGGTCTGCGAGGATCATGTCGTGGGGCTTGGCCTTGTCTGGCACAACTTCCGGCCCGGGCTGGTTCGGCGGCTGGCGCCGCGCCGGGCCCGCGCTTCTTCGTCTGAGAGATGTTTCCAGCCTGGCGCTCCTCCGCCTCTTTCGGCATCAGAGCAGCCAGGGCCCTGTCGAGCCAGCCTCCACTCTGATCGGGGTAGCCTCAAGTCCTGACCAGCTTGTCCAGCTGCTCCTGCGCCCTCTCTTGCTCTATGCACCCGCATCTCCTGCTGTCAGCTGACCCTCGGCCGTCGCGCCCGCCGTCGTCTACCTACTGGTCGATTCCCTCGACGACCAGCCTCGCGCGCGCCCAGATGCCTCTCGCTCCTGCGCCAGCTCCGCGCCCGAGCCCCTGGCGTCGCCGAGGAAGCGCGCCGCGGCTTCCGGGTCGATGCCGCTGCAGCCCCGTCCCTGGGCCGCCCTGGTCCTCGCCTCCCCCCATCACTGGCCCATGCCTCGTAGCGGCGGGCTGCGAGGCCCTGCGCTGCTTGGCCCCCTGCCCCCTGGGCACCTCGACCGCTTGCGCTCCCTCCTCGGCCCGAATGGCCCTAGCGCGCAGGGCGGCCATCCTCGCTGCCTCCTCCTCCGGGCTGCGCACCGCTCGCGCATCCCTCGCGACCCTGCCTCGGGGCCTCGCCGTTCCTGGTCCCCTCTGGCATCGGGAGAGGCACTCGCCCAGCTGGCATCGGGGGGTGGGGGGGCTCGCGCTGGGCCAGGGGCGCGGCGACCCTTACTGTGGCGGGGGTTCTCCCGCCCCCCCCCAGGGGCGGGGGCAGGGCATCCTGAGCCGCCGACGGGCGGGTGGAGCCTGGATCACGGTCGCGGGGCCGTTGCAGGCAGCCTGGCGCTCGGCGGCCCTGCTCGCCAAGTCCCGGTACCTGCGCCCCCATGCCGCCCGCTCCTGCCACCCCTGCCCATCCCCCTCTGACTCGGGTTCCTCCATGACGACGGGCCCCAGCCACCTCGCCCTCAACCTGACGCGGGGCTCGCCGGGCCGGGCGGGCCGCCTTCTTGCGCGCCCCCCCCCTTGGCCAGCGTTGCCTCTGCCGGCGCTCCCCCGGGCCTCCTCGCGCTTTCTGCGGGCGCGCGTCTCGGGCGAGGGTGGCGGGCGCTCCTCGTCAGCGCCGCTGCTGCCCGGCCCCGCCACCCGACCGCCGCGGGCGTCGGGGGGCCCGCGCCGAAGCCGGCGTCGCTGGGAGACACCTCATGGCCCGGCCGCAGGGCCGCCGCCATCGCCGCGATCTCGTTGGCTGCCTCCCGCGGAGGCGTCGCCTTCTGTTTCCTATCCCTCCTCCCGCCTGCGCCTCCGCTGCCCGAGGGGAGCAGTGGATCTGCGCCCTGCCCGCGCTGAGCCTTGTCGCCGTGGGAAATGTGGTTGGTTCCTCCATCCACCCAATCCTCGCCTGCGCGCCTCCCTGCGCACATGTTGCAGCAAAAGCCCGGCTTCCAAAGCGAGGCCGGGGCGCCGTGTCCAGGCGCGGGCAGCTGGGCCGGAGGCGCGGCTTGAGCTTGCGCCTCTGCGGCTGCTGGGCGAGGCTCTGCTCCGAGCCTGACGGGGCCGCCCCGCTGGCGGGCGCCGCCGTCGCGTGCGCGGCTCCAACCCGCGCCTCCTGCAGCTCCCCGGTCGCGGCCTCTCCAGCCCTCGGCGCCCTCGGGGGCGCCGTGGGCGCTCGGTGCCCCGCTGCTGTCCAGGGCGCCCATTTGTCTTCGCTATCCACGGCGCCCGCGCGCCACCCTCCGTCTCCACCGTCGTCTCTTCCAGCGCGGCAGGGGGGGGGGGCCTCCGCTCCGCGGGCGCCGGTCATCGGCGCCTGGGCGCCAAGGCGCGCGGCCGCCCCCCGCGCGGCCTCCCGCCGAAGAAGCATGCCGGGGAACTGGGTGGAGGGGCTGACCACGCATAGCACATGTCGCGTCGCGGTCGTCGTTGAGAAGCCCGCATGGAACACGAAATCCAAGCTGTAGAACTGCAGGGCCACGGCGCCCATGGCGCGGCGTCGAGGGCGCAAGCCCATGGGCCAGCTGCAGCGCCCAACCGTTGTCCAGAAACGGCTGAAAACCCGAGCCCAAATGGTCACAGACGCAGGGTAGACAAGAAGATACACAATGGTGTTGGCGCATGGGGGCTGTGATTTCTGGGGGAAAGACCCAGGGCATGTATCTAGCACGCTTGTGTACATGTGTGTATCAAGCGCCGGCGCTTGGGCTCGAGAGAAAGGCGCTTCCCTTCTCCCACTGCAGAAGCGACGGGTCGAGGGAGCGATAGCGGCTTGGAGCTATTCGATCGAGTTCTCTTTCGAGATTCCCGCCGACGGCATCGACACGTTCGAGCGGGAGAGTTTCGACCAGAAACGAGGTTTGCAGCGGAGCTTGTGGTTGGCCCCACGATCTTCATTATAACGATTATCAAGATAATCTACACGGACACGGATTAGCCATCCAGGAGAGATGACGGAGCACAACAGTGCAGTGGATCCAAGAATCCCGGTGCTGAAGGGCGAGACCCTCAAGGATTTCACGAGGTACAAGCGCGCCGTGCAGGCGGCGGAGCTGAGCTGCGAGACGGAGGATCAACTACAGGCGCTCGGCCCCAAGCTGTATAGGAACCTGCTCGGCGCGGACAACAGCATCAGCGTGCTCATCGAGCAGACGGACCCCAAAGACTACGCGAAGAAGGAGGGGGCCCGAGCGCTGCTGGCATACTTGGAGGCACAGCGCTTCGCCAAGAGCAGTTTTCGGGAGCTGCCGAAGGCATTCGACGCCTTCTTCGATCAGACGCATTTCGAACGGAAAGGCGAGGAACCCATGGCGGCGTTCTGCGCGGCCATGGAGGTTGCCAAGCGTAACCTAGAGGAGGTGGACCCGGACACGAAGATAAGCAGCAACGAGCTAGGGCACCACACTCTGAAGCGAAGCGGCCTCGACAAGGACGAGCGCAATCTGGTGATTGCACGGGCGGAGGAGACGTTTAACTTCCAGAAGATCAGCATGACGCTGAAGAACCTCTTCCCACGCGGCAGCGCGAAGCATCGGGGACAAGTCAGATCGGGCTGGAGATGGACGATGAACACCGAAGAGGAGCCACCCGACGAAGAGGATCCAGGAGAATACTGGGTACAGGATGATGACGGATACTGGTACGAATGGGACGACGAGCGTGGAATCCACGCGTGTACGGACGAGGGTGACGACAACGGCTGGGACTGCAGCGACCTGTTCTTCATCGAGGACGACGCGGACACGTTCCTGGCTGACGAGGACGACGACTACCGCAGGGCCCTCGTCACCCTGCGCGAGAGCCGCCCGAAGATGAACAAGCTTCGGGCTGCTCGCGGGTTCTTCAAGGGAAGAATCGACGGAGTCGTGGACGAGAGCGCGGCTGCTGGTGGCAAGGCGGCCGGAAGAAGATTCTCCAAAGGCAACCCTGGCAAAGGAAAGGACAAGGGTAAGTCAAAGGACAAGAGGTGCACCAACTGCGGCCGGATGGACCACGACACGGCGAACTGTCCGACTGGCGGCTCTACTGGCAAGACGGGCAAGCCCAAGGGCCGCGGCAAGGGACCGAAAGGAGTCCAACGTCCACGACGCTACGGCTTCTGGGCGATGACGACCTTGGTCTGCGCCGTCCCGGCGTGCGTGAACTTCGTGGGTCAGATGACCGCCGTGGGCGAGCTGGCCGACAGCGCCGTGGTGCAGACCGCTGAGGACGTCTACGACATCACGACGGTGAGCGTGGATAGCGATCCGATCGTGCCGGAGAGGCTCGAGTTGGAGGTGCTGGTCTCGAAGGAGGCCGTGCCGGCGGCCCTGGTGGACAGCGGCGCGTCGGTGGCAGTCGTCGGGCGCGGCTGGCTTGACCGCGTCGCGACCGAGCTCGCGAAGTACGGCCTGAAGCCCATCAAGGTGGACGCCACGCAGAGGTTCAAGGGGCTCGGCGGTGCCAAGCGCGAAGCCAAGCAGAAGTGGATCATCCCCATCGGCATTGGGAGGGTCCATGCTATCCAGGAGTACTTCGAGATCCCTGGTGACATGGTCGGCCTCACGAGCAGGAAGAACCTGGCCGACTGGAAGACGAACCTCTACGTACGCGAGGACGGCCACTGGGCGGACTTCCAGGAGCTGGGGGTCTACGACAAGGAGCTGGTGAAGCTTCCAGGCGGCCACGCGGGTCTCGACATCTTCGACTACGACCTTGAGTCGTACGAGACGGAGCCGCTCTTCGAGAAGTTCCGCATCCACCAGGTCGACCCCGAGCCGGAGGTGTTCCTGGCCGCGGAGACGCTGCAGGAGGTCAAGCCGGACTTCTAGCTGAAGGACGACGCCGACGCGTGGGTCGCGGAGGCCTTGAAGAATGGCAACAAGGGCATTCTCAAGAATTGCACGGTCAAGCGGATCGACAAGCTCATGAAGGAGTACGAGGTGATATTCGACGTGCTGCGTGACAACTCGGAGACCTTCCTCTGGGAGCTGTTTGCGAAGGAGGCTCGCTTTACTAGGGCGGCCTCGAGAGGTGGTCACGCGAATGCGACCCCTTCAGATCTGTCGGTTGGTGTGAATTTCAATGACCCCAAGGTTTGTTCCGATTTCCTGTTCATGATCAAGATCTTCAAGCCTTGGACGGTTTCGGTCGCGTTTCCTTGTACGCCCTTCACGAACATGCAGGAGTTTCAGCGGGCGCAGGGCATGGGCGACTGGGTCGATGACATGGTCGAGGAGTTTACGCCACTGGTCAGCTTCTCGGCGGACGTACTTCGACTTCAGGCTGAAGGAGGACGAATCGGTATCGGCGAGAATCCGTTGACGAGCCGAGCGTGGAACCAAGAATCGATGACGGACCTGATGAGCTGGAAAGACGACCGGCCACCATCCTACGACACGGTCACGCTGCACCAGTGCATGTACGGGCTCGTGGACGAGAACGGGACATCGATTCGGAAGGCGACGCGCATGCTGGTACCATATGGGTCGTGTTTTCCTTCCTGGCTGGAACGCAGATGTGACGGAGGCCACGAACATGCGGAGACGGTCGGCCGGAGCGCGATGCTCTCGCGATCGGCTGCGTGGCCGGAGGAGCTCGGCAAGACCTTGGTCAAAGCCGGGACGCACGAGCTGGCGATGCGCACGACCTTGAAGGAGCTGCGGATCTGGAACAACGGGGAGAAGATTCCGAGCCGACCAACTGTGAATGGAGTTGCGAAGGCATTCAAGCTGAGAAAGGAGTTGATCGACGTGCGCGTGCTGAGGGGCACCGAGGAGATACCACTACCTCGAGGAGCTGTACGGCGTATCTACGCGATGTACTCCAGCGAGGGCTTGCTGGCCGACTACTCGGATGCCTACGCGGACGACTCGGATTTCCAGACGATCGACCTGGCGGAGAGGTATCCCTCGGACACGGTCGTGGCGATCTACGTGAAGGAGCCGAAAGTGCAGACGTCCTACCCCGCGACGGTCTTTGCCTATGGAGCCACGCCGAAGGAGTTCAAGCCAGACGATCGAGACGCAGACGCAGTACATCGAGACCTACACGAAGAGGGGAAAGGCTTCGGGGATAAGCCCCCGGACATCACTACGGCCCAGTGGGGCGCTCTTCGGAAGCTCCACTTGAACCTGAGCCATCCGTCTGCACACGCCCTCAAGCGACGCCTGAAGTCCTACGGGGTGTCGAAGGAGGTGCTCGAAGCGGTGGACAAGTTGGACTGCACCGTGTGCAAGGAGCTGGGCAGGCCGAACACCACGAGGTCAGCCAATCTGAAGCTCTCGACGGAGTTCAACGAGAACGTGTTCCTAGACGAGGCTGAGGTGATCCTCTCGGACGGGACGCGGCCGATGGTCATGGTTATCCTGGACGACGCGTCGGGCTTCAGGGTGATCGTTCCGACCGCAGCTGTGCGATCGATTACGGGCGAGGAGAGCCTACGGTGCTTCTCGCAAGGTTGGTTGTCGTGGGCAGGCCCTCCGAAGGTGCTCTACTACGACGCGGCGAAGGGCCACATCACGAAGCGGTTCGCGGAGATCGGTGACAAGTACAACATCCTGATGAGGCCTGTCCCGGCGGAGGCGCCTCAGCTGAAGGGAAGAGTCGAGCGTGCCATCGACTTCTTCAAGGATCATTTCCAGCGCCTGAACCGCGACGTGCAGCTCACTAAGAACGACGAACCAACGGTATGGACTTCAGTGATAGCGAGCACGTGCAACAACCACATACGACGCAACGGCTTCACGCCCTACCAGTACGTGATGGGGAAGTCGCCCGGCACTCCGACTTCGCTGATCGAGGCGATGGAGGGCGACCAGAGGCAGCTGGCGGCACAGAGCGCGGCACTCTTCGAGGACGGGCCCCGGCGGGCCGAACAGATTCGTGCAGCGGCGAACCGGGCGTTCTTCGAGCTGGACAGCGACGACGCCGTGAGGAGGGCCACTATCGGCCGAGTCCGACCGCCACGAGGACCATTTGTGCCGGGCCAGCTGGTGTTCTACTGGCGCGAGATGAAGCACGTGAAGTCCAAGAGGCTCCAGGGCGAGCTGGGATGGCGCGGCCCAGCCATTGTGCTGGCGACGGAGGGCCACACGAGACTGCACCTGAGTTACCGAGCGGTGCCGGTGCTCGTGACGCCCGAGCAGGTGCGGCATGCATCACGCGACGAGGCGGAGCTGGTGGAGAACGAGGACCTGGTCAGGCAGCTTTCGCAGTGGCGTGGAGGACCTACTCTTCAGAAGGGGTTTATCGACGAACGTGGTCCTGGGCCTGAAGGAAGCCAACAGACAGGCACACGACGCGAGAGGAGCAACGACGACTCGGACGACGAGGACGCTGGAGACGACCCGCCGATGACGAAGGTACCTCGCACCGAGCCGGCCTCACCACCTCCGAGACCGCCACCAGTGGAGGCGACTCCGAAAAGGGAACGCGTGATAGAGGAAGCACCTGGAGCTCAACCTGGAGGGCTACCAGAAGTACCACCGCTACCCGGCGACGGGCCAGGACTTCAAGTACACAGACCAGCTTACGACCCACCTGCACCTGATGCAGCTGGGCAGGGGCACTCCATGGACCTGGGCGCAGCTGCTGTGCCAGGTAATCCGCATCATGAACCTGAGCGAGCCGAACAGCCAGGACAGCCAGAACCTATACCACCAAAGGGGTTCAAGAGGCCACTTCCTGATGACCGGCTGCAAGACAAGGAACGTCTTCGACTACGACGCGAAGCTCTCAAGGAGGCTGCTATGCGTTTGCCGCGGATTCCTGACGATCCCAGCGACCTTCCAATGGGGGACGACAGCGCACTCTACGTCAAGGTGAGCCGCGCGGTGGAGAACCGCACGAGGGATGCATTCCTGGCAATGAGGACCGATACAGCCAAGAAACAGGTTGCACCTAAGAAAGGTCGAGAACTACGCAGCATCCCGGCAGAGTGGAAGGAAGCATCCGACGCGAGCGACCTGGACGAGTGGCGCAAGTGGATCCAGTACGACGCCGTGGAATGGCCGACGGAGGAGGAGCTCGCAGGGGTCGAGAAGACGGACGTCCTGCCGATGCGGCGCGTCCAGACGGACAAGAACGAGCCGACGAGGGGCAACCTCTCGTGCGAGCAGCACCCGCTGAAGGCGAAGTCGAGGAACATCGTCCCCGGGTACAAGGACAAGCAGCTGCTCGCCGGCGAGTTGCAGACGAACGCGCCCACGCACACGGACACGGCCACGGCGGTGATTCTCCAGGAGGCGGCCAGCCAGGAGGGCTGGGCGCTGGAGCAGGGCGACGTCGACTCGGCGTTCCTAAATGGGAAGTACCTCGACAGCTCACGACGTGTTTATTTTCGAGCTCCCAAGGGCGGTCTACCGGCAGTCCCGGAGATGGGCTGGCCATTCGTGCCCGAGGGAACCATCCTGAAAGCGAAGAAGGGGATCTACGGGCTGAACGACGCACCTTTACTGTGGCACGAGGAGCACCGTGACACCATCCTGTCATTGCCCGGGGCTTCGAGATCCAAGCTGTGCCCGGCTCTCTTCATCTTCCACGACGAGAACGGGAAGCTGATCGGCCTCATCGGGACTCACGTGGATGACGGCCTGGTCGCGGGTTCGCCCGAGTTCTTCGCGAATCAGGTGGCGATGCTGAGGAAGATACACTGCTACGGCAAGCGGCAGTCTGCGCGGACAGGGTTTCACCACTGCGGGCGCTTCCTCAAGCAGAACGACGACGGCACCATCACGTGCAGCCAGAGGGAGCACACGGAGAGCATCGGGAGGATTCCTATTTCGGCCGAGCGCCGGAGGAACAAGGAAGCGAAGGCCACGGCTGAGGAGAGGGCGTTGCTCCACAGCGGCAACGGCCAGATCCAGTGGCTGGTGCGCTCTACGCGTATGGACTTGGCGTTCCGTCTGGTGGAGAGTCAGACGAGGGCTCACGACAGCGACCTGAAGGTGCAGGACCTGCTCGATTTCAACAAGCTGGTGAGCGACGCCAAGACAGACCACGTGGACATCACTTTCCAGAAGATCAACATGGACGATGCAATCGTGGTGGCCATCGGGGACTCAAGTCACGGCAACGTGGGCAAGACGAAGACGGCGAGCCAGGCCGGACTGGTCATCCTGCTAGCGGACAACAAGGACAACAAGTTCCTGCGCGGGATGCCTACCAAGATCACCCCCATGCTGTGGCGCTCACACCGCATTAAACGTGTGGTGCGCAGTACCCTTTCGGCCGAGACGACGGCAGCTTTGGAGGCGGTCGAGAGTGGCGACATGCTGAGGCAGCACCTGGTGGAACTACACTACGGACTGGGCTACCGGACCCACATGGAGGACGTCAAGGCGATTACCATGGTGGAGGTCACGGATTGCAAGTCTCTCTACGACCTGCTGCAGAAGCGCGGCACGGTTCCCTCCGAGAAGCGGCTGCTCATCGACATCGAGGCGCTCAGGAACGATATCGAGGTCAACAACGTGGTGAGCAAGTGGGTGAACACCAAGCAGATGCTCGCCGACTGCCTCACCAAGCACGACGTGCGCGCTGGCGACTACATGAGGTACGTCCTGCAGACGGGCGAGTACCGGCTGACCGAGGACCTCATGGCGGACCAGGTTATCCATAAGCAACGGACGGAGCTCAAGGGACGCAGGGGGGAGTACTACCGCACGAAGTACCCCAAGCGACAGCGACCTGCCGATCAGCCTTTCGTGCACGAGGGCTACACGTACTTCGAGGACTGCATCGCAGACGTGAGGTACAACGAGAAGGTCGTCCAACCTGCTCCGAAGCCATACCTACGTTGGCGGATGATGCTGGGCCAGCGCGAGAACGATATCTACTACGAGAAGCTCGAGGAGATGGTCGACTGGTCTGGCCTGGACCAGGTGGCGAAGCGTCGGACGATCCCGACGCACGTGCGTAAGTTGCTGACGGTCTACGCACCGACCAAGGGGGCCCTCGAGCGCTACGAGAAGGACTTTGCAGAGAAGCACACCATCAAGAAGCCAGATGCGACTGAGGATCCAGAGGACAAGGAGGAGTTGAATGTCACATCGGAGATGGAAATGTATGTGGAGTCAGACGTGAATGCCAAGCTGGATTGCACCGACGACACGAAGGAGATCTACATGATGGACGCGACGGGGGCCGACGCTGAGGAGATCAGAGCAAGCCCACAGGGAGGTGCAGCT
Source organism: Prorocentrum cordatum (assembly GCA_963575745.1). Taxonomy (NCBI): domain Eukaryota; class Dinophyceae; order Prorocentrales; family Prorocentraceae; genus Prorocentrum; species Prorocentrum cordatum. Next base: position 489,694 of record CAUYUJ010005891.1, read on the forward strand.
GCGGCGTGGACTACCATGGTAGTATGTACTGTGTGTCGCATGACGGTGGACCAGTGCGAGTGCGGACCGAGGACACGGAAGAAGCCGCACAAGGACAAGGCCGAAGACAAGAAGGTCCCCAGCGACATAGACGAAGGCAGCTGGCAAGAAGTCCCGAGTGTACGCGCCACATCGGCGACACCGCCGACGCCATCTAAGAAACTTATGCAGAAGGCATACCGTCTACACGAGAAGACCGGACACGCTCCCTACGAGAAGATCGAGAGTGACTTCGGAGACGTGCTGGAGGACGGAGTTCTGGAGGCGTACCGTATGGTGATCGACGAATGTGCAGTGTGTCGGAAGGCAACCCAGGAAGCTGGCAAAACCAAGTACACCAAGAAGTCAAGTCCCACGAACACGAAGTACAGGACGAAGGACCAAAGCAAGTACATCGACCCCGACCTGTGCGAGCACCCGACGGACAAGCAAACGAGAGCAGGGACCAACCAGTACAAGGAGAAGATTAAGTGCACCGAGTGCGGGACCCTACTCGTGGACCGCGACACGCCATGGTGGAGCGAGGAGAAAGTACTTCGGGCGCAGGCCAAGGCGGCGAAGGCACAGATGGAGAGACAGGCGTATGTGCGGGGAGATACGGGCTCGAATTCTTCCAAGAAGTAGTTTTGTGTTTGGTTACATACATATTTCATGATGTTGGATTTCGTAGACGACACTATGGATTATTTCATATCCGACGGCTTCGCCGATTACCTTGACTTCATAGAGTACTGAGTTTTGCGAGTTTGCCCGGCGCTCGAACGAGAGGCAAGCTTAGCTAGAGAAAATAGTATGAATGTGATTTCTGGGGGAAAGACCCAGGGCATGTATCTAGCACGCTTGTGTACATGTGTGTATCAAGCGCCGGCGCTTGGGCTCGAGAGAAAGGCGCTTCCCTTCTCCCACTGCAGAAGCGACGGGTCGAGGGAGCGATAGCGGCTTGGAGCTATTCGATCGAGTTCTCTTTCGAGATTCCCGCCGACGGCATCGACACGTTCGAGCGGGAGAGTTTCGACCAGAAACGAGGGGGGCGTAAGTTTTGATTGTCAGCTCTGCCCGTTGGCTCACGAAGCGCTTGCATGCCACATCGATCGTGTGTTCGGTGTCTGCATGCTGCGGATGGCCGAAGTCAACATGTTCGCGCCAACTACCTCACCGAGCTCTCATATGGCACAACGTCTATAACCGTATCCCACAACTAAACAGAAACAACCTTATTTCCAGAACGTGCCGCAATGCCACTTCTCACACGCCCGACACCAGAACTTGGTTTGGCGGAGAACTGCAACGACAAGCACCAGGAACACGTTCTCCAACACAACGTTGACTCAGAAAACGCTGAGGGGGTCGCTCTGTTCCGTCCAACACAAAATGTCACACGGCTTGCTAAATTTATCCTCGTGAGCCTGGGCGGTCTGGCCGGCACAGGAGTGAAGAGGACCGAGGAAGAAAGACGAGTGAGGAGGGCTGGCTGACCTTTCAGCCTGAGGTGCACTGGACCGAGGAGGGAGGCTAGCTGACTGACAGGTTCAGTTTGCCGAGCCCGCTCCCAGGTGCCAGCGACAAGACGGGGCGCGACCGAAGTGTGGCTGCCCCGCCCCCCCCGCCTGGCCTTCTCGAGGGCCGAGTCGTCGAGCTCGCCCGATGGCGGTTCGGGCAAAGACTTCCTCGGCCGAGGGGAAGGAACAGGAGGAACACTATAAAAGAAACAAAGAGGACTACCCTGGGCTGCAATCGGCACTTTCCGTCGTCATGGTCGCCGACGACTGACCAAAGAGATTGCCTGGTCGCTTTTAGGCGGTTCGGAGCGTCTTTGGGTGCTCTTGTGAGTCCTGGGTGAACAGAGGAGTGGTACTAAAAATGTTAGAAAGAAGGGGGACGGGGAAAAAGAATGGGGAGATGAAGATTGGGAAGAACACCCATAACAACAAATAGCAGCAACGAAAGACGAGACGGGGGCATCACGAGGCGGCAGAGTGAGACGAGGAGCGTGGAGCGAAAAATCAAGGCAAATCATGCCTCCTCGCCTCGTCTCCCGTTCTCGTTGCATCCCTCCACCCCTTGGATGTCCCAAAACTATGCGGTGACAGACCTCGCGGTGACCTCGGCATCCCAAACGACCTCACCACACGGTCCGTCACCACACGGTTTTGGGACTCTGGAGGCCCCAACGGCCCGAGTCCCGAAACCGTGCGGCGACTCCGAACCCCTACTGGCCATCGCGCGGTGTGGTCACCACAACACTCGGGGGCTCCCGATCCCCTCCCCCCCCTCCCCCCAGGGGCGTCCAAGAGAGGGGCAACCCGGGGGGGTCGCAACTCATGACCCGTGCGCGGCCCAGGGCCCAGGGGGGGGCCAAGGGACGTCTTGGAATCAGAAGGCGCGTCCTGAAACCTGGGGGTGTATCATGGCCCGCGCCATGCTATTCGGCTACACGTAGGAGTGACCCTGGGTAAGAGTGACCTCTGGTGCGCGGCTTTTGGGGGGCTTTTGGGGGGACCAAACAGAGGCGCGGGAGGCGCTACCATCGCATCGCGTTCGGCGAGCGGGGAGCCCCATTGTGCCCGCACCAAAGGTCACTCCGGCGAAAGGTCACTCCTACGCCTAGTCGAGCTAACCCCACCCCCCCTAGATCATTGCCTCCCTCTCGGCCGCCCCCCCATCCCCCTCCCTCGAGAGTGGCCCGGGGACGCCCGCTCGGCCGACGGGGGTCGGAGGGGCGTCCTCCTCACGAGCGACTGGATGAGATGCTTCACGATGTCCTCGCCGTGGGGGCGGGGGGGGGCCCGGGGCCCTGAGGCGGCGACTGCGAAGGAGGGTGCGGTCTGGTTCGGGAGCGGCCAAGAGGGGGGTGTCCAAGAAGGGGGGGTGCAAATCATGACCGGCGGCATGTGCGCGGCCCAGCGGGGGGGCCAGGGACGTAATGAAATAAGAAGAGGCGCCATGAAATCTGGGGACATATCAAGGCCCACGCCATGATATCCACCCCCCCTAATCATCACCCCCCTCTTTGCCGCCCCCGACTGGTGCAACGAGCACTGGCAAGGCCGGAATACTCTTGAACATCTACCACACATGGAAGGAGAAGAGGTCTGGATGCGAGCCTTGCCGCTGGTAGTGGGACGCATGTCAGCTACGATCAATTGCGATTAAGTGATAGGCGGCCTTCGATGTCTCCGGGCGGGTGGATCCATGGCCGTCCAGAGCATGTATCAAAGAGGCGGGATGTCCCCCCCACTGAGACCGGACCCCGACTGTCGGAAGAAGAATGTGATTGGTGACCTTGGCCACATGATGTATACGTGTCCGACCTCACTGGGACAAGATGACGCTCTAGGCTTGCGGACCTGAAGCGAGGACGTGGAAAAAGCGCGTGATAGTCTGAGTGAGGAGTCTTTGAATGTGCTTGGCCAGGACAGCTTCCATTTGCTCAGATGTTGAATCGGGCCCCCCCAAACTCCGAGGCCCCTCCCTTGCCTTCCTGTGACCCTCCCCACTTCCTTTCGGGGGGACTGGAGTTCGAATCCTGGTACCTGGAGCCCTGTCGCGTTCTTTGATTGTTCTGGTGCGTGGCTTGAATTTACGAGCTTCGGATGGTCGGCGGTCCAACTCGGAGACAGGGGTCTTCCAGTGAAAGCGGCGCTCGGACAATTGCCTGGACCGGTTCAGTCTGTTGACCGCTCGAAGAAATATGCGCTGCCGCGGGGGCTACAACTGTTTCCGTCCTTGGGTCTGGCTGTCTCGGATCTCCTGAAGGGCCGTGAGGAAGGGGTTTAATGGTCCACCGAGCATGCTTCGGCCACGGGTGCGGCAAAAGTTATATCTTGCGAAGGACCGACAAGATTTGAGCCCTCCCGTGTTCGGGTGGGTGCCAGCGCACCTGACTATTCCCGACTTGTTGGGGAAGGTTGCCCAGCATGATAAGTGGCGCTTTGGTAACATGTGGGCTGATGTCTGTGCTGCACTTGGAGCGACGTCGCAGAAAGCCACGGATACCTCCGTAGAGTTCGAGGCTGACCTTTTGGCCACGGCTCGGACAAGTTTTCAATCTTTCGGATGAGCGGCGGCCCAGTGTGCCGCACATAAGCAGGTGGTGGGTGGGCAGTCGGAGGCCGTTCGGGAGTTCCCGAGGCCTTCGGCTTGCTTGTTTCCCCCCGCCTCCGATCCTCCGATTCCCTGGTCTGTAAGGTGTGCCTGGCCAAAGCTCGCACGCCAACCACTAAGAGACTGTTGACACAGGGCAGCGGTAGGCAGTGTGACCCCTCACCGTTGCAGGGAGAACGTACCCGTCTGGCCGTCACACAAGACGGTCTGCACCAAGGCTGTCCTGGTGTCCGATCCTGGGGGCTCGGGTCCGCACGTGGGTGCTAGGGCTTCCATGGATGGGCTGCGCTCGGAGTCTGGGCCAGGGCAGGGGGAATTTCAATGTTTCACTTTCCTGGGGCATGTTATGGAACGGGCTGGTCCATGCACATGTTGCACGGCTTGTGGGACACGTTGTGCCCACCGTCTTGGCCCTAAGCTCAGGGGCTTATGTGATTCCCCGCCCTCTGGCAAGCTTCCCGCAGGTGCGAAGACTGCGCTGGCCAGCATTCGAGAAGGGACACACCCCAAGATGGGGTATGTTTGTCAGGGTGATGCTGACTTGGGGAGTCTGTTGACCTGTTGACTCATGTTTTCTTCATCGCAGGGGGATCGTGGGTAACTTGCTTATGCTCTCATGGCTAGGATCTCTGAAACCTGTCCCTTGCTCTACCCATTCGTCCCCTCTTCCTCCTCGTTCCTCCTCCTCCCCCTCCTAGTCGGAGGTGATCAAGGGCCGTGGGAACGGTCTCGCCGACACCGCCGCCGCACAAGGGGGCACTGTCGCATCCTCGCGCTTCTGCGGCTGAGTATATGACAGTGGACAGGGATCTCGAGCACTGTTTGCAAGCTGGTGGCCAAGCTCCTCCTTCTTTGGCCTTTCATCAACTTGGAGAGAATCGAGCTCCAGCGAGCGCGGCCGTGATTACTGGCTGTGGGCGACCCTGTGAATCAACACCCGTGGCAGTGGCACCAGCAGTTGAGGAGGAGTTCTCCTCGTAAGTTGCGGTCCACGCCCACCGATACAAATACCCCAAAACTGTGCCGGGTGCAGCCTTTCCGACATTGACGTTGCTGACCGGGAAAATCGCAAATCCCACCAGCCCTCTGGGCGTAGGTGGTCTAGAGAGCTTTCTCTTCCAACCCCCTTCTTCATTCGGGCAGGGTTTACCTCGTCCCCCCTCCCCTGGATCTGGAGGGGGGGGGCGCGAGGTGTCAGAGGGTCCTTTTGGGCCCAAGATGGCAACAAGAGCGCCTCAGAGAGCCCAAGATGACCTCCAAGATGGCTCGGGATAGCCCAAGCTGGCTCAATATGGTTTCCAAGATGCTCCAAGAGGCCGCAAGACCTTTCCAAGACGGCTCCAAATTGCCACGGAGCCTTCCACGGAGGCCGCCAAGAGACCAATATCCTTCAAAACCTGACGACACTCAATGAATTTAGCCTCTTCGCCTTTTTGCTTTCGATGGCCCTCCGAAGCCTCAAGGCAGCTCCAGGGGGGCCCCTCAGAGCTCCAAGCAAGGCCCGCGAGAGCCCCAAGACGGCCCCAAGAGCGCCCAAGAGCGCTCGAAGAGGGGTCCGAGAGGCGGTGTTGGGGGCTTCCGAGGGGGGAGGCTAATTAAGTAACCACCCTTTTTTGAGCAATCCCCTCCAAGATGGCCCCGAGAGCGCTCCCAAGGCCCCCAAGAGCGCCTGAAGAGGGCCCCAAGAGGCGCCAAGGAGGCCCCAAGTGGCGCCCAAGAGGCCTCCAAGAGGCTCCCAATTGAGACCCCCATACGAGGCGCTAAGAGGCTTCCCGAGGCACCCGAGACGCTCCAAGAGCCCCCAGGACCGCCAAGAGGCTCCCAACGGCTCTCCAAGAGGGACCCTTCCAATATGTGCGGCCCACTTCCCTGATCGAGGCAACTTCTCTTACATCGTCTCTGGATGGACAGGTGGGGTTTCGCGGAGCGTGAAGGATTCATCTTATTGCCTTGGCAGGACGGTGCTGACGTCTGTTTCTGCACAGCCTGTGGTGCCCGGTTGCATCAGGGAGCGACGGCTAAGAATGGGCTAGTAGGACGCCGCTCTCGCCAGCTCTCCCGCCACGGGCTCACGAACTTCAGCAAAATCATGCGGGGTGCGAATTCAAAGAAAGACGCCCTGCGGCTGGACAACCCGCACACCCATCCGTCCCCTGTCTTTCCTCCGAGCGGGTGGGTAAAGCTCCTCGCCTTCAACCCTGGGTGGGCTCGCCACCCGCCTATGAGTATGCTGACAGTTGCCTGTGGATGTTGAGCAAATTCTCTTCCTCCTCCTCCTCCTCCTCCTCCTCCTTCTCCTCGTCCTCCTGCTCCTGCTCGTGCTTCTGTTCCTGCTCCTCCTCCTTCTCCTCTTCCTCCTCCTCCTCCTCCTCCTCTTGGTGCACATGTTCCTTCACAGGCGATGGTGGCAGCGCGTGCGAGAAGGTTTGACTCCTCCTCCTCCTCCTCTTCTTCCTCCTTCTCCTCCTCCTGCTCCGCCGCCTCTTCCCCATCCATCCCCCTTCTCCTCCTTCATTCCCCTCCTCCTCCTCCTTCATTCCCCTCCTCCTCCTCCCCCTCCTCCTCATCCTCCTCCTCCTCCTCCTCCATTCACTCCTCCTCCTTCTCCTTCTTCATTCCCCTCCTCCTCCTCCTCCTCCTCTTCCTCCTCCTCCTCCTCTTCCTCCTCCTACTCCTGGCTATTCCCCCTCGCTCTCCCTCTCCGCCCTTCCTCGGGGGAACGAGGAGCGGGGGGGGCTGGCTGGGCTCCTCGGGCGGCGGCGCGGCGGCGTAGTAGTCGACTGCGAGCTCCTGGAGGCTCGGCAGCTCCCCGCCCCTCCTGCTCGACTGAAGTCCAGGGCCGAGGCTTGTGGATCTCAGCTGCCCCGACACGCAACACGCAACACGTAGCGTATTGATACGGAGCTCAACACTCACACGGACGCTTTGAACACTGCACGTGCTGCGTTTCAAGACGTGCACGTGGATGTTTCAGAAGTTCCTCACGCGGGCTGAGGCCACCGGGGTGGCGCTGCGGGCCTCTGGGGTGCCTCCGAGGCCGGGCCTAAGGGTTGCCCCAAGCCCTCGAGGGCCGAGGGGGAGAGATTCCTTCTTCGGTTGGCTCCTTGTGAGGGCACCCAGCGGCCTCAGGGGGCCTCTGGGGACGTCTGGAGGCCAGAACCCAGAGACTCACCACTTCCCACCCCTCCTGCTCCATCGCCCCTCCATCCATCCTACCTCCCTCCCCCTCCGCCCTTCCTCCATTCCTTTTCCTTATACATCCGCACCCCGTGGCCAGTCTTGAGGGCGGGCCGGGCGTTTCGACCGAGACTTCCTCACCATTTATGGCCCTGAAACTTAAACAAGTGGCGACAGTTTCACAGATGGAGGGCGGGTCGTTTTCACAATGTGGCTCTCGCCTTAGCGCCGCGCACATTCGTTTTAAAACTCCGCAGGGGCTTCAAGGATTGAGGGCGAACGGTTCTCAAAATGTGGCACTCGCCTCAGCGCCGCGCACAATCGTTTTGAACATTGCAAGAGTTTCACGGATCGAGGGCGGCTCCTTTCCAAAATGTGGTTCTCGCCTTAGCGCCGCGCACATTCGTTTATAAACTTTGCACCGATATTTCGGAATCCCGTGATCAACGTACCAGAAATTGCGTCTTGGAAGAAATCAGGATTGTGCATTTACGTTCATTCGCGGTGTTGAAGTCTAGAGATGGCGCTCTGGCGCAATTCAGGATCGTCAAGACGCAACAGTCAGCTTGATCCGTGGCGTTGGAATCCCGAGAACCATGTTTTAGCACGCTTCAGGGTCTTCAAACGGTTGTCTTCCAACGAGGCAGTTCACTCAGTGGAGATGAACCGTTGTAAGGGCCGATGAGGAGGGAACTCGGGGGGAGGGTTTATTCCAACACCGTTGATGACTCTTGGGTGAACACTGGTCCTCCTCCTCCTCCTCCTCTTCCTCCTCCTTCTTGTCCTCCCTCTCCTCCCTCCTCCCTTCAGGCTCCGACCGATGGCGGCCCTTCTTCCTCTCTCGGGCCGGTCCCAGTTTGGAGCCGAGCGTTGCCCCCAGCGTGGCCGCAGCGGGCGCGCAGGACGGCAGCCAGCAGCGACACCCTTCCCTGGGCTGCTGCACGTCGGCCACTCCCGACACCGAGCCGCGCGGCCCGGCGCGCTTTGGCCTGCTGCGGCCCGCAACGGCGGCCCAGAGCGTGGCATGGACGTGGCGGCCCTTGCACGTTGGGCCCGATGGCCTGACGACCATAACGGTGCCGCCACACCGTGCCTGCAGGAGGCGATGCTAAAGGACGGCGGCTCTGGCCTCGTGACCTAGAAAGGGAGAGATTGGCAGTCCGGTTGTGGAGGTGGAGCACCACTCGATCTTCCACCTCCGAGTGACCCTGTTTTTCGCAGGCCACCACCCCCTATCACATCCCATGCCTTTCTTGATCCAAGCGAATCTGGGCCCTTCGGGGCGTCGTCATATTATGGGGGGCGGATGTGAGAAATGCTGACTGTCTGTTACAGACAGCCCACCTCGTCGCTCTGTCTCATGCTCCGCCTACCTGCACCGACCCAGCAGCCCCTGGCCGACGCCATCCCCCCTGACCTCGTGAACAACTCTCCCGAAGCACGTTCATCTTCGCGCCCCTGTGGGAGACCGTGCTCCGGGATGGAGGACTTTACAAAACAGGATGGATGTGGGAACGCTCTACATGTGATTGAGGGGAAAACGCTCAGAACCGCCCTCGCAACATTTCTGGGAAGTGGGCCCACATCGTGTTGGGAGTTCTGGAAATGCCTGCGGGTTCAGAAGGGAATCCGCCAGCTCCTCGTCACACGTCACACCAGATGCAAGAGTATGCTGTCGCCTTCTGGCCGTCCGTCCTGCGGGATAGCCCAAATTCCGCGATGCGGATTCTTCTTGCTGTTGTTGTTGTTGTTGTTGTTGTTGTTGTGGTTGTTGTTGTTGTTGAACATTATTACTTCTAAAGAATAATTATTGTTGGGGCCCCTGGTGCGCGACCCCCCCGCCGCGCCTAGGCCGCAGCCACGTTTTCATCATTTTCGTGAGGAAGCCTCAGGTAATACGATGTCATCAAGATCCGGTTGTTTTGTTCCCCCCCGCTTTTCCCTTGCAAAAAACACTATAAAATGACATTTCTTGTTCTAATATAATCAAATTTCAAGAATCCCTTGCAAAAAATAAGGTAAAGTGGACATTCGCGCGCGCAAGACGAAATCCTTCCAAAACCTTAGTGTTCGCAGCGATTTTAACATAAAAACATCAAAAAACCAATGGTTTTTCAACAAAAAAATTGTCAAAATCTCATCCCGCGCGCTCTTGCGGATTCGTAGGAAACCCAACACTTTTTAAACATTTCTGTCAAACGGGCTTTTGCGAGCAACTTTTTCGAACTTCTGCGACAACGGTTGCGCACCTGCCAGGGCCATCATCCCTGTCAAATAATACCATGCGGGACACATTCGTTTTTTCTTCGCGCGCGCACGCCGTCGTCGTCGGCCGCGGGGCCCTGAATAGTAGCCACGGTCGTCCGCATGCCACGAAGTGAAGTGTCCGAACGTCATAGGGCGGGAAGCTGGGTGTGGGTGGTGGCGAAGAGTCGTTTGGAAATTTGGTAGAGCTTGAACCGGCCCCCCCACAAAGTGGGGGTATTGCCCGCCTCCTATGAAAACCCTGGCACTGGTGAGAACGGAGTGTCCCCAGTCTTAAATGATTGTTGTTGTTGTTGTTGTTGTTGTTGTTGTTGTTGTTGTTGTTGTTGTTGTTGTTGTTGTTGTTTATTGTTTGATGTCGTCGTCCCTCCCGCGACCCGCCCCGCGACCCACCCGCGACACACCCCGCGACCCACCCGCGACCCACCCCGCGACCCACCCCGCGACCCACCCGCGACCCACCCCCCGACCCACCCGCGACCCACCCACGACCCACCCGCGACCCACCCCGCGACCCACCCCGAGACCCCCCCTGCGACCCCCCCGCGACCCACCGGCGACCCACCCGCGACCCACCCGCGACCCACCCCGCGACCCTCCTGCGACCCACCCGCGACCCACCGCGACCCACCGCGACCCACCCGCGGCCCACCCGCGACCCACCCCGCGACCCACCCAAAATTTTCGGCGCCTGCGGCGGGTTTCTTTTGAATTCGTTCCAGGTGGAGAACCTGCGACGCACCCGCGACCCAAACCGCGCCCGCGACCCACCCGCGACCCACCGCGACCCACCCGCGACCCACCCGCGACCCACCCCGCGATCCATCCAACCGTTTCGGCGCCTGCGGCGGGCTTCTTTTGCATTCGTTCCACATGGAGAACCTGCGACCCACCCGCGACCCAAACCGCGTTCAGCGTACAAATCAAAATTTTCGGCGCCTGCGGCGGGCTGTTTTTGAATTCCTTCCAGGTGGAGGTGGAAAGCCTGCGACCCACCCGCGACCCAAACTGCGTTCACTGAACAAGTCAAAATTTCGGCGCCTGCGGCGGGCTTCTTTTGCATCCGTTCCAGGTGGAGAACCTGCGACCCAAACCGCGCTGTGTAAAAATCAAAATTTCTTGCGCTTGCGGCGGGCTGTTTTTGAATAGATTCCAGGTGGAGGTGGGGAGCCCGCGACCCACCCGCGACCCAAACTACGTTCACTGAGCAAGCCAAAAATTCTTCGCCTGCGGCGGACTGTTTTTGCATTCGTTCCGGGTGGCCCACCAGCGATCTCCCCCGCGCTGAACTTGCCAGAGCACGACGACGACGATGAGGACGAGAACGCGGACGAGGAATGAGGAGGAGGAGGAGGAGGAGGAGGAGGAGGAGGAAGAGGAGCAGGAGGAGGAGGAGGAGGAGCAGGAGGAGGAGGAGGAAGGAGGGCGCCTTCGACAGGGAAGGTGAGGGCCACGAGGTCCGCCGGCTCGACGCCCGCGTCGCCCGCGCCCGCCCCCTCACTCTTATCCGCAACTGCGGGGTGCTACGTAAGATTGAAGGGGCCCAAGGACACACAAATAAATACACACAAATAAAACGGCATCCCATATTTTCCCGTATTTTCTAAGTTTTTGTCTTCCCCCCCACTTCCCATATTTTCCCACATTTTCTGAGAATTCGACGATTAATTGTGTCTGTCTGTTTTGTTCCCCCTCCTGAAAGATTACGTTCTGGTTATTTTTGGGTCTCCGGCCTCTCGAACTGAACAACGAACCAGGAACAAGACATGCACAGCACTCCAAGCCCCTTTCCCCCACTCGAACCCCTGCCTGGTACTCCAGATTTCGTAAAAAAGTGAGGGGGGTCTCATTTCGGGGGGGGGGTCTCTTCCAGGCTATCTTGGAGGGCCTGGGGGGGTCTGGGGACGAGGTTTTGGAGGGTTCTCCCACGGGGGGGGTCTGAAATGGCTTGTCTTGGAGGGTCCAGACCCCCTCCCTTTTATTACGAGATCTGGAGTACCCCAACTCATCCGACCCCACGGTATCGTCGACGGTTCTCCAAACCTGAGGCTTTGGCGCTGGGAAACTTTGCCGTGCGTCGTTGGGACGCGCGGCGTTGAACAATGGGCCACCTATAGTTTCGTACGAGCACCGTTTAGAGCAGTTTGATCAAAAACAACGCGTCCTGCTACATTAAGCTGGGGCTGCCAGCTGGTGAAGTTTTATCTCGCGCTTGGCAGAACCTCTCGTTTTGCCGACCTCTGTGAGCCTGACGGAGCTGGCGTGATTCGTCTTGGGTTGGTAGGGAGGCTGGTGAGCCTCGCTTCGCGGTTGCCGCGGACCACCCCTTCTTGCACCAGAGCGTCGTGAGTCGCTCCAGCTCGTTGTCCTGAACGGGATGTTAGCTTGCACTCTGTTTGGGAAAAGATGTGCCACCAGCGCTCGAAATCTCAAGGATCCGTGCCCACCCTAAGCGTCTCACTTCCAAGGGCCGCGGGACGCTGAGCAGGCTAGGCGTGGGCGCCCGTTCCCACGTGAACGATTTGGTGACCACTGCGGTCAGTCTTGCACTGGAGTCCTGCTTACGTTGCTGAACGCTGAACTCTCACATCCCCTTCCCCCTCCTCTGCTTTTCCTCCTCTTCTTCCTCTTCCTCCTCTTTCTCTCCCTTCTCCTCCCTCCTCCGACCACTCCGGCCCCCCTCATCCCTAGGTACTATTTTTCGGAAACGTATTGTGGTGTTGGGTCCTCGTTTTGACGAGACAGCGCCTAGCGTCTCTTCTCCTCTCGTCTCCTCTCCTCTCCTCTCCTCCTCCTTCTCTTCCTCCCTCCTCCCTCCTCCCCTGCGTACCCCTGCTCCCCGCATCATCCATCTACCATGTCGGTACACCCCTCACACGTCCTGCCCTCTCTTCTCCTCTCCTCTCCTCCCCTCCCCTCTCCTCTCCTCTCCTCTCCTCTCCTCCTCCTCCTCCTCCTCCTCCTCGTCCTCCTCGTCCTCCTCGATCTTTCTCCTTATGACTAACTGTTCCCTGTCGCACCCTGAGGCAAATTGTTAGGGCGGGCCTGGCGTTTCGACCGAGACTTCCTCACCGTTGATGACCCTGAAACTGAAACAGGGGCGACAGTTTCACAGATGGAGGGCGGGTCGTTTTCAAAATGTGGCTCTCGCCTGAGCGCCGCGCACATTTGTCTTCAACATTGTAAGAGCTTCACGGATTGAGGGCGGGCGGAAGGGTTCAGGAGTATAAGGGTGCAACAGTTACGTTGATTCGCGGTGTTGAAATCCCAAGAATTGCGTTTTGGCAGGATTCAAGATCGTCAAGACGCAACAATCAAGTTGATCCGTGGCGTTGGAATCCTGAGAACAGTATTTTGGCGTGCTCCAGGGTCTTCAAACGGTTGTCTTCCAACGAGGCAGTTCACTCAATGGAAATGAACCGTTGTAAGGGCCCATGAGGAGGGAACTTGGGGGGAGGGTTTATTCCAACACCGTTGATGACTCTTGGGTTCACAATGGTCCTCCTCCTCCTCCTCCTTTTCCATCTCGTCCCTCCTCCACTGTATGCCTCTGTTCTCCGCATCAGTCTACAATTTCGGCACACGTCTCACACGCCTCGTGGCCCCATGAGAGAGCTCCACCGAAGGCTTCAATGGCGCAGCCCGCATGCGTCCAGGCCACACATTTCGGCACACGTCTCACACGCTTCGTGGCCCAAGGAGGAGCTCCACCGAAGGCCCCAGTGGCGCAGCCCGCATGCTTCTCATCCACCTATGTCGTCACCCTCCTCCTGACACTTTCGTGGCCCCATCGGCCCATCGAGAGCTCCACCGAACGCCCCAATGGCGCAGCCCGCATGCGTCCCAACCGTTCATTCCGCACCCCTCTCACACGCTTCGTGGCCCCATAGGGAGCTCCACCGAAGGCCCCAGTTGCGCAGCCCGCATGCGTCCCATCTACAAACTTCGGCACACACCTTTCACGTCTCGTGGTCCAACAGGGAGCTCCAACAAAGGTCCCAGTGGCGCAGCCCGCATGCCCCTCCCCGCCACATATTTCGGCACGCGCCCTTCACACGTTTCGTGGCCCCATAGGGACTACGGCCCCGTTGACAGCGCCCCCATGGCGGTGCCACCCCATTACTGTACACCCTTCGCGCGCTTCGTGGCCTCAGAATGAAATCCCCCGAAGGCCATACTCACGACGGTGCTCACAACTGTTGAATATTGGGTGTTCGTCGAACGCGGAAGCAGGGTGAACGGGCGGCGGGGGGTGGGCGGCGGGCGGGAAGGCGGGCGGGCAGGCGGCGGGCAGCGGGCGGATGGATCGCGATTTCAATGAAACTCCTAGAAAGGTTCTCTCTTGCAACGGGATGCTGTTGAATACTGGCTGTTGTGTTCGAGACGGAAGTCGTTGAGTACTGGGTGCTGTGTTGGGGACGGGCGATGTTGAATACTGGGTGCTGTGTAGAACGCGAAAGCACGACGCACCCGCGGCGGGGGGCGGGCGCCGGGCGGGCGGGCGGCGGACGGCGGGCGGGCGGATCGGGACTTCAATAGAAATCCTAAAGGTTCCCTCTTGCAACGGAATGTTGCGTTGATCACGGAAGCACGGCGGGCGGGCGGCGGGCGGCGGGCCGGTGGCGGGCGGGTTCTGGAAGGTTTTTAGCGGATTCCTCCTAACAGTCTTCCACTGACCCTCCTCAGGAAGGAATTATAATGGATTCTTTGTTCCCCCAAAAACCGTCCAAAAACCTTCCGCCAGAATCTTCCCAAGAGATCATTGAAAACCGCTGTCCGGAAAATTTTCCTCCAGAAGGGTTTCAAGTGGTTTTTCATTTCAAAACCTTTTAAAACTGTCTTCAAGCGGATGTGTGGAGGGTTCCTCGCACAAACCAAGCAAAAAAACTTCCTCCGGAAAGTTGTTGGAGGTCTTCCCTCTAAAAACACCTCCCACAAACCTTCCCCCCGAAAGTGTCAAGGATGTTTTTTGGGAGGTTGCTCCCAAAAGCATCACAAAAGCTTTCCTCAGGAAGGAATCGGAAGGGCTCTTTGAATAAATCTTCCCCAAAACTGATTCATAAAGGATTCGAGAGGGCCTCATCTTAAACATCGCTCAGAACTAGGAAGATTGTTGGAAGGCGTTTGGAGGACTCCTCCTTAACATATTGTAAACACATACGTCCCATAAAAACTGCACAGTAATTCTTCTAGGAATATGTCCAACAACATTCATCCGGAAGGTGTATTTGGAAAGTTCTCGGAGGATTCGCTCTAAAAGCCTTTTTCAAACAAAATCTTCCGTAGGAAGGTTTCAAAGGGCTTCTTCCTACACCTTCCAACGAACTTCCTCCAGAAAGTTGCAGCAGGGCGTCCTTAGTTAAAAAAACTTCTGGAAAAGAAAACGTCCCCCGGAAGGTTTCAGGATAATCTGGTTGAAACCACCTTCCAAAACCTTCCTTGATAATTTCAGGAGGGCTCCCTTTTCAAACCTTCACCGAGAAGGTGTCTTTCCGCCGGAAGGTGTTTGAAAGGTCTTTGGAGGACTCTTCCTCAAAATCTTACAAGCATGTTTCTCTGCAAGAATTGTTTCTTAAAAAGGCTTCCCCTCAAAAAACCTTAGAACAAAAACCTTCCTCCGGAATTTTTGTTTGGAAGGCTGACGGGGGACTCCCTCAAAACACCTTTCCTTTTCAAAAGTCCGCAGAAAGGTTTCGGAAGGCTTCCTCCTAAAAGAAGGTTTCAGGAGGACTGCCTTTCAAAAACCTGCCGGAAACCGTGCTCAGGAAGGTTTCAGGAAGGCTGTTTCGAAGAACAGGCCCATCCCAAACCCTTTCTCAGGAAGGTTTCGGGGCAGCTTCGTCCTAAAAACCCTCCCACAAACCTTCCTCCGGAAAATGTATAAAAACCGCACGAAAATGTCAAACAACCGTCCAAGAACCGTCCTCCGGAAAGATGTTGCAGAGTTTGGGTGGATTCCGTTTAAAATCGATCCGAGAAACTTCCTCGAAAAAAATGTCAAGAAGGCTTCCGTGCAAAAACCTTCCAACAGTTGCTTCCTGGAAAATTTCACGAGAGCGTCCTTCTAAATACCTTCGAGATGTTCGTGGGTGATTCCTTGCTTGTAAAAGACATCAAAATGATTTCTTCCGGAAGGTGTCAGCAAAATCTCCTCGTAAGAGCCTTCCAAAAACCTTCCTCAGGAAGGTTTCCGGAAGGCTTCATTGTAAAAGCCTCCCAAACACCTTCATTAGGAAGGTGTCAGAGGGGTCTTTTCATAAACATCATTTAAAGAACCTTTTCGAAGGAAGGGTCCTGCAAAGGTTGTCGGAGGATCCTTCTACAAACTTACCAGAAACGTTTCTCAGGAAAGGGTCAGGAAAGCTGCCTTTGAGAAACCTCTCAGAAACCGTGCCCAGGAAGGTTTCACGAAGGCTTCTTCGAACAAAGAAACATCAAACAACCTCCCTCATGAAGGTTTCGGGGCAGTTTCGTCCAAAAAACCTCCCGAACACCTTCCTCCAGAAAGTCCCTCAAAACCCGCACGGCGATTTTTGAAAACCCATCCGAAAACCGTCAGGAGAGCGTCCTTCTAGATACCTTCCAAACAAAATGCCTCGGGAAGGTTATCGGGATGTTTGTTGGTGACCCCGTGCTTGTAAAAGCCTTCCAAATAACTTTCTCAGGAAGGTGTCAGGCAGGTCTCCTCGTACGAACCTTCCAAAAACCTTCCTCCGGAAGATTTCAGGAGGGCTTCATTGCAAAAGCCTTCCAAAGACCTTCAACAGGAAGGTGGCAGAAGGGTCTCCTCCTGAACAACCATTCAAAAATCTTTTTGAAGGCAGGGTTTTCGGAGGTTGTAGGTCTCTTTCACAAATTTACCAGAAACGTTTCTCAGGAAGGTGTCTGGCCAATTTCTCCAACCTTCCAAAATCCTCCCGCAGGAAGGTTTCAAGGCGGAATCCTCTTGAAAACCTTCCAACAACCTTCCCCGGAAAGGTTTCAGGAGGGGCCGGCCGAACTGCCGCACCTCACTGCGGCTCGCGGTCCTCGTAGCTCAACCTGTGTCTCTCGTGGCTCTGCCGGTGGCTCTCGTGGCTCGGCAGGCGGGTCTTGCAACTCTTTTTGGTGGCACTCCCCGAGGTCCGAGGTCGGAGTCGTCGGCTGGGGGTCCTAATCCTGGCGGCTGTCGTAGCCCTGCGGCCTGTCGTAGTCCCGGGCGTCGTAAGAGTACAGGTCGCTATCGATAAACCTGTCGTATACTCGTCGTAGGCGGCGCGGCCGTCGTACCCTTCGTGGACCGCACGGTTGTTGGCCGCGAGTTCCTCGACCACGACGTACTTAGAAACCTTTTCGGGTTGTTCGGTCGTGCCGTTCCTCATAATGTACTTGGTGTCGTAGTGGTGGTGGTAATCATCCTTGGGCTGCCTGTCACGCACCTCATTCTCGTACTTGGGGTGCCTGTTGCGCAGCTCGTCTTCGCACTGGGGCGGCCTGTTACGCAGCTCGTGCTTGGACGCTCTCGCGAGAGCGGTCGCAACAATGGTAGTAGTGTCGCCGGGCCGAAGCTGTATCACACGCCGGACGTTGTGCCCCACTCGTTTTTGGGCCGCGTCTGTTTGCGCACCTGTTACCTCTAAGCGAGTATGGTCTCGGCATCCTTGCTGGTGCGTCTCCACAGCAGTGGGTGTGTATCATACACCTGTGGTTCAACAGCTAGTGGTTGATGCTGTAGTCGCAGTATGCCTTCTCTGGCTTGAAACGATCTCGAGGTATCTCACGTCGCATTGCTGATGTTCACATGGATCGTGCAGTACTTGGTAGCGAACGTCTCGCACGGCGCGCCGGCCCCTCCTCCCGCGGGTGGTGAGGACCCCCCCCCCGCAGGGGACAGAATTGCCCTCATCCTTCTCCTCCTCCTCCTCCTCCTCCTCTTCCTCCTTCTCCTCCTCCTCTTCCTCCTCCTCCTCCTCCTCCTCCCCTCCTTCTACTCTTTCGCCCGCCTCGGGGGTCTGAGGCAGGCGGGGACAACGCCGAAGCGGCTCGCCGCTCCTCCATCAGCGGATGGACCTCGGTCTTGATGAACTTCTGGCGTATCTCCTGCGCCGCGCAAGGCCGCTGTGCGTCCGAACTCCGAGAGCAGAGCCTCGGGACTCGAGGGGCTACGGCCAGGAACGCTTGCGCAGCGTGTCGTGGCCGCGGCCCCAGCGACGCGCTGTGCCCTGCGAGTGGGTAGCGTGTCGCTCCGCTCCGCGGAGCGGAAGGCTGGCAAATGCTCGCGGCCTTCGCGCCTGGGGGTTTGGCACGTGGATAGCGTGCCGCGCCGAAGCGTGGCTGGCCAGAAGCAGCGGCGCGACACGCTGACCAAGAGTTCCCGACCGCACGCTCGGCAGTCGGGCAGGCCACCTCGGATTCGAACGCGTGTGCAGGCCCACCTCTCTGTGCTCGAACGGACCGACTCGACATCTCAGCGGATCCGCTCGTCACTCTTTAGGGGACCTGCTCCGCGCCTGAACGGATGAGTACGTGAGGATGTTTGACAGTCTGGCGGACAAGCCCAACATTTGGGAGGACTCTGTCCAGGCTTCCAGTGAACGAACCTTTGTCGATCCGAGGGTCCGAGAGGTCTCGACCCCTTCGCTGGTGACAGTTGTTCGTCCCAGAGGCACACCAGGTGGCGGGGGGGAACGTAGGGGGGGGTCCGGCTCAGGGGGCGAAACATCGAGCTGTAGTCGGCGATGTATCGCCGATGGACCACCGATAGCGGATCCGCACCTTCCTGGGCAGGGCTGCCTGCCGGGTCCTCATTGGCAGTGAATGGGCGAATGGGGGTCGGTGCATCCCCTTCTCAGCCTCTTCCTTCCTGGCGTTGCCCCCGAGGCGGTCCCCGGCCCAGAAAGGCCTGCCCACCCTCCTGGCAGGCGCAATCGGCTGTCCCTCGGCTCCTGTCTCCCCACGGCGGGGCTCACCCTGCGGGACACCTCGGCCGCACCCCTCTCCGAGGCCAGCCAGTGGACTGCCCCAGCTCGGCGGACACGTGCAATCTAGGAGGCGGGAAGGCCAAGTCGGGGAGAGGCTCCTCCTCCTCCTCCTCCTCCTCCTCCTCCTCCTCCTCCTCCTCCTCCTCCTCCTCCTCCTCCTCCTCCTCCTCCTCTCTCGCCGAAGCTCAAGACTCAACGCACATATTTTGTACACATCTGTAAGAGCTTCACGGATTGAGGGTGGTTCCTTTTCAACATCTGGCTCTCGCCTTGGCGCCGCGCACATTTCTTGTTAACAAGAACAAGAACTTCACGGATTCCCCTGCTCAGCGTACCAGGAATTCGCCGGCCCAACTGGCCAGGGCGTGCTAAGATCTCCGGTACCTGGTTAACAGTATTTCTAGTTCGCGCGCGCGGGGCGGCCCCTGGGGGTTCCCGGACGAAAAGTACCCCTGCAAGGTCCCGGCAAGTCCCCGGCAAGGTCGGGCCAGAGATGCCGGAGCCCTGTTACAGGGCCCCAGGACGGGCCAAGAGGTCCCCAAGAAGCCTCCAAGACGGTCCAAGAGGGCCCCGAGACGGCCAAAGATCGGCCGAAGACGCCCAACAGGGCCCCAAGACAGCCCAAGAGGCCTCCAAGACGCCCCAAGGGCCTTCCAAGAGGCCTCCGAAGAGGGCCCCAAGAGACCAAAATCGTTGATTGTCATTGTTACCTAACAGCTTTTGCTGATAGGTTTCTGGTATTGTCAAAAGAGAGCATCATGACTCCTCAAGGGGGTCTGGGCGGGTGCCGGGGAGGAGAACCGGGAACAGAACCGGGTTCGTTTTAAACCAACAGTCACACACTTCGTGCTCTTCGACCTCCCAGAACTCCATTCCCGGGCCACATTTTGAATAACCGGAGCCAACAGTCAAACACTTCGTGCTCTTCGACCTCCCAGAACTCCATTCCCGGGCCACATTTTGGATGCCCGGAGCCAACTGTAGGCCACTTCGTGCTCTTCGACTTCCCAGAACTCCATTCCCGGGCCACATTTTGGATGCCCGGAGCCAACTGTAGGCCACTTCGTGCTCTTCGAGTTCCCAGAACTCCATTCCTGGGCATGATTTTGAATGCCCGGAGCCAACTGTAGGCCACTTCGTGTTCTTCGAGTTCCCAGAACTCCATTCCCGGGCCACATTTTGAATGCTGAGGCAGGCTGATGCTGCGGCTGAGGCAGGCTGAGGCTGAGGCAGGCTGAGGCTGAGGCCGAGGCTGAAGGCAGACTGAGGCTGAGGCTGAAGCAGACTGAGGCTGAGGCTGAGGCAGGCTGAGGCTGAGGCTGAGGCAGGCTGATGCTGAGGCAGGCTGAGGCTGAGGCTGAGGCTGATGCAGGCTGAGGCTGAGGCAGCCTGAGGCTGAGGCCGAGGCTGAAGGCAGACTGAGGCTGAGGCTGAAGCAGGCTGAGGCTGAGGCTGAGGCAGGCTGAGGCTGAGGCAGGCTGAGGCTGAGGCTGCGACTGTGACTGCCGTTGCCACTGCGACTGTCATCGCGAATGCGACTACGACTGCGAGAACAGCAGAATTCTACAACTGGATTCTCATCTGAATCTTAAGGGGAATGCTTCCAGATATGCTCCTACACATCGCTGTTAGGTTGCTTTGCCGGGATAATTACCTAACAGCGTTTGCTGATAGGTTTCTAGTAGGGTCAAAAGAGAGCATCATGACTCCTCAGGGGGGTCTGGGCGGGTGCCGGGGAGGAGAACCGGGAATCGTTTTTCGCCAACAATCACACACTTCGTGCTCTTCGACCTCCCAGAACTCCATTCCCGGGCCACATTCTGGAGAACCGGGAACAGAGCCGGGCTCGCTTTTCGCCAACAGTCACACACTTCGTGCTCTTCGACCTCCCAGAACTCCATTCCCGGGCCACATTCTGGAGAACCGGGAACAGAGCCGGGCTCGTTTTTCGTCAACGGTCACACACTTCGTGCTCTTCGACCTCCCAGAACTCCATTCCCGGGCCACATTTTGGATGCCCGGAGCCAACTGTAGGCCACTTCGTGCTCTTCGATTCCCAGAACTCCATTCCCGGGCCACATTTTGGATGCCCGGAGCCAACTGTAGGCCACTTCGTGCTCTTCGAGTTCCCAGAACTCCATTCCCGGGCCACATTTTGGATGCCCGGAGCCAACTGTAGGCCACTTCGTGCTCTTCGAGTTCCCAGAACTCCATTCCTGGGCATGATTTTGAATGCCCGGAGCCAACTGTAGGCCACTTCGTGTTCTTCTAGTTCCCAGAACTCCATTCCTGGGCCACACTTTGAATGCTGAGGCAGGCTGATGCTGAGGCTGAGGCAGGCTGAGGATGAGGCAGGCTGAGGCTGAGGCCGAGGCTGAAGGCAGACTGAGGCTGAGGCTGAAGCAGGCTGAGCTGAGGCTGAGGCTGAGGCAGGCAGGCTGAGGCTGAGGCTGAGGCAGGCTGATGCTGAGGCAGGCTGAGGCTGAGGCTAGGCTGATGCAGGCTGAGGCTGAGGGCTGAGGCTGAGGCTGAGGCCGAGGCTGAAGGCAGACTGAGGCTGAGGCTGAAGCAGGCTGAGGCTGAGGCTGAGGCAGGCTGAGGCTGAGGCTGTGAGGCTGATGAGGCGGCTGAATGCGACTACGACTGCGAGAACAGCAGAATTCTACAACTGGATTTTCATCTGAATCTTAAGGGGAATGCTTTCAGATATGCTTCTACATATCACTGTTCGGTTGCTTTGCCAGGATATTTTTCTATGTTTTTACCTAACAGCGTTTGCTGATAGGTTTCTAGTAGGGGCACACGAGAGCATCATGACTCCTCAAGGGGGTCTGGGCGGGTGCCGGGGAGGAGAACCGGGAACAGAACCGGGTTCGTTTTAAGCCAACAGTCACACACTTCGTGCTCTTCGACCTCCCAGAACTCCATTCCCGGGCCACATTTTGAATAACCGGAGCCAACAGTCAAACACTTCGTGCTCTTCGACCTCCCAGAACTCCATTCCCGGGCCACATGTTGAATGCCCGGAGCCAACTGTAGGCCACTTCGTGGTCTTCGAGTTCCCAGAACTCCATTCCTGGGCATGATTTTGAATGCCCGGAGCCAACTGTAGGCTGTGGCTGAGGCTGAGGCTGATGCAGGCTGAGGGTGAGGCAGGCTGAGGCTGAGGCCGAGGCCGACGGCAGACTGAGGCTGAGGCTGAAGCAGGCTGAGGCTGAGGCAGAGGCAGGCTGAGGCTGAGGCTGAGGCAGGCTGAGGCTGAGGCTGGACGAAGGCTGATGGCAAGAGGCAGATCGAGGCTGCGGCTGAGGCTGATGCAGGCTGAGGCTGAGGCAGGCTGAGGCTGAGGCTGAAGGCAGACTGAGGCTGAGGCTGAAGCAGGCTGTGGCTGAGGCTGAGGCAGGCTGAGGCTGAGGCTGAGGCAGGCTGAGGCTGAGGCAGGCTGAGGCTGAGGCTGAGGCAGGCTGAGGCTGAGGCTGCGACTTTGACTGCCGTTGCCACTGCGACTGTCATCGCGAATGCGACTACGACTGCGAGAACAGCAGAATTCTACAACTGGATTCTCATCTGAATCTTAAGGGGAATGCTTCCAGATATGCTCCTACACATCGCTGTTAGGTTGCTTTGCCGGGGATATTCCGTTCTGGCTTTTTCGGCTTCTGGACGCTCCAAGACGGCCCAAGAGGCCCCCAAGACCGCTCCAAGACGGCCCACGAGGCTCCCAAGACGGCCCCGGAACGGCCCAGGAGGGCCCCCAAGACGGCCCAAGTGCCGCCCAAGACGGACCAACAGGCCCCAAGACGGGCCCAAGAGGGGCTCAAGAGGGGAACCGAGAACTGAAAAATCGAGCCCTCCGCCCCAGAAGGCGCCCAGGAGGCCCCAAGTGTGTGTCGGCCCCAAGAGGCCCCAAGAGGCCCCCAAGACGCCCCAAGAGGCGCCCAAGAGGCCCAAAAGAGGCCCCAAGAGGCTCCAAAACGGCCCCCAAGAGGCCCCAAAACTCGGCTAGCCCACAACGGTGCGACAATATGGGCCGGCGGAATGAGCGAAGCGATTAAAAATGTTGACAAGTTTAGGGTCATGAGGGTGCAACAGTAGGGTTGGTTCGCGAAGTTGAAATCCCAAGAATGGCGTTCTGGCACGATTCAAGATCGTCAAAACGCAACAGTCTGGTTGATCCGTAACGTTGGGGTCCAAAGAATGTTTTGGCATGCTTCAGAATCTTCAAACGGTTGCTTCCCAACGCAATAATTCCGAAAATGAAC
>CAUYUJ010005891.1:515000-597500 GCA_963575745.1 Prorocentrum cordatum
GGGCGCGCCGCCGCGCTCCCGGGTGCCCCCCGCCCGCGGAAGGGCGGGGCGGCCCAGCTCCGCGGGCTCGGCAGGCCCGCATTGTGGCAGGGGCGCGGTTGCAGCTGGGGAGGGTGAACCCTCCCCGTCCCCTTCCCCCTCCCTCCTCCCTCCTCCTCCTCCTCCTCCTCCTCCCTCCTCCTCCTCCTCCTCTCCTCCTCCCTTCCTCCTTCCCTCTTCCTCCTCCCCTCCTCCTCCTCCTCCCCCCCTCATCCTCCCTCCCACTCCTCCCTTCCTCCTCCTCCTCCCCTCTCCCGTCCCTCCCTCCTCCCGCCATTCCTCCTCTTCCTCATCCTTCCTCAACCTCCTCCTCCTCATTCCTCCTCCTCCTCCTCCTCCTCCTCCTCCCCCTCCTCCTCCTCCTCCTCCTCCCCTCCCCCTTCCTCTCCTCCTCCTAGTCCTCCTCTCCCCTTTCGCTCTTTCCTCCTCCCTCCTCCCTCCTCTCCTCCTCCTTCCCTCCTCCTCCTCCCTCCCTCATCCCCCTCCTCTTTCCTCCTCCTCCTCCTCATTCTCTCTACTCCTCATTCCTCCTCCTCCTCCTCCTCCTCCTGGCCATCTTGCTGGCTACGGCGAGCCGGCGCTAACCGACAGGAGTCGACGCTGAGTGAACGGCCATCGGCACGAAAGCATCGACTGCCAGACGCTATAGCGCACGCCAGTGCACTCTCGAGACGAAGTTACAAGGGCATGCGAGGCTCCTGCGGTCTGCTACTGGGAGGGTGCGAGTCGCAAGGCGAGGTGTGTGTGTGTGTGTGGTAAGAAATGCGGGATCTTGCCTAAAGAGCGCGTCGCGGTGGCGGCCCTGGCGACACGATATGCTTTGCGATCGGTCGCTCCGCTCCGCGGGGCGGAAGGCTCGGAAAGGCTTGGGACGTTGAAGCCTGGGGACCAGGAAGTGGATGGCGTGTCGCGCCGAGACGTGGTGGGCCAGAACGGATCGGCGGAGCGACACGCTATCCAAAAGTTCCCCACCGTTGGCTGATCCTTTTTGCAGTGAGCTGCTGAACTCGGTTTCTGGACGCGCCGCTTTCGGCGGATTGGAAACACGATCGGCGGTCAAAACCATGGCGTTTGAGCCCTGACCGACCTCTACCCAACTATCCCGAATACCTCTCCATTGAACCCGTCCATGATCAATCGATAATCGATCATGGCGGTTCAATTGAACTCGGTGTCGACGCGAATCGAAACGAACGCATGGAATTGCACGCGCATGCAACACGCGCTGGACAAATAGTTTCATGATGCCTGCGCGAACTGAGATGAATTGAGTCATGCTGCATGGTGAGAGTAAGACTGAAAACCGAAAAGTGATAGTGCTGGACATCAGCAAACTATGCGGGGGGGGGGGAACTCAGCGAATCCAGTAGTTCGAGGTGGTATATGTATAGATGATTGTGTCTGCGCATGTTTTTTGTGTCGGGCCGATGTGTTTCTCCTCATTGCCGCAATTCATAGCGTGAGGCCCAACGCTCGCCAATTGATTGCTCCATGTCTCTGCTACAGTGGTCTTGTGATCTCAAGGTTGACTTTCTGTTGTCCATGACGCGTACTCGTCGACGCGTCGAGTCCACCATGTGCACCACGGGCTATCCTGCGAACTTCCCAAACACGACCCTTACGAGGAAGCTCACCTGCCACGCAGTGGCCGCTCGGTGACATGGCAGTGAACGCGACACGGGTGTGGCAACTCGTGAGGTCCTGCGCGTGCGGCCCAGCCGAAATCTAGGGAGAACGCCTCATCAGCAGCACGGGATCGGCGGCGGCGGATTTTGCTGCGCCCACGCGCGCGTGCACCTGCGTCGCCTTGCGTCGGGAGCGGCCGAGAGGGGGGTGTCCAAGAGGGGGAGGGGGTGCAAAAGTCATGACCGGCAGCACGTGCGCGACCCAGCGGGGGGACCAGGGACGTAACGAAGCAAGAAGGGACGCCATGAGATCTGGGGAGCTATCATGGCCCCCGCCATGGTACAGTCGGGGCTTTGACCGAAGGAACCCTAAATAAGGAACGAGGCCCCTTTTTCCCATAAGTTCAGCCTCGATTTCCCATGGAAAACCTCAGGAAAACCCTAGATAAACTTTGAAACAAACAAGGAACACCGAGCCCCTCCCCAACAAAAAGGGTTCCTTCTTCAGGGCCCCGACTGTATCCCCCCCCCTTAGTCGTCACCCCCCCTTTGCCGCCCCCGAGCCTTGCGCGCACGCCGCCCATTCCAGCGGGCAACCGGGCCCAATCCACACGGACTGGCCGGCACTCCCTCGCGGCCCGTCCTTTGACGGGCCGCTCGCGCGCCTGCGGTTGTGCACGCCGGCCGGCTGAGACAGGCCCCCCCTCTTCCGCACTCTCTCCTCGGCCTCGCTTTCGTGCGCCTTGCCCTGCTCATCCTGCTCCGTGCCCCTTCTTCTTTCTCCATCTTCCACACATCCAGCCTCAATTCCACCCACTCCCCCCTCCACACCTCGTTTCCTTCCCCCTCCTCCTCCTCCTCCTCCTCCTCCTCCTCCTCCTCCTCCTCCTCCTCCTCCTTTTACTCCAACTCCTCCAGGTCCTCAAACTCCTCCTCTTCCTCCTCCTCCTCCTATTCCTCCTATTCTTCTTATTCCTCCCATTCCTCCTATTCCTCCTCCTCCTCCTCCTCCTCCTCTTCCTGGCGCGTGGCCACGAACGCGGATGTCCTCAGCTGGACGTGCACGCCGCGTGGCGGTGAGCCACCTTCACCTGTGGCAGCAGTGACTCAACGGCGGCTTGAGGCAGTAAAACCCTGTCATGCAGCAGGGATCGGAGATATCTGTCAAGCGTGAGCGAGGCAGCAGGCATCAGCAGAGGGTTTGAGGGGCCGAGGAAAACGAAACGGGAGAACACACGCGGGGGGAACTCAAGCGAAACCACATCCGAACATGGGGGAGGAAATGAGGACAACGCAACTAGTGCGCGCGCTGAGACTGCCTGAGGAGTGCGGGCAGCGGCGACACGGCGCGACCGAGCATCGCACTTAAGGCGCGGGGCCGGCCACGAAGCCCCTGCCGATTGCGGCCCATAAAAAACTCTGGAGCCTGTGTTAGCGCCCATAAACAACTCTGGAGCCTGTTAGCGCAGTGCGAACATATGCGCACGCGGAGGGAGGTAATGTTGTGGGCCGCGCGCAAGTTCTGACGAAATCCATAGGACCCTGGCTCGCGACACTGGGGATTGTTATAGCGTAGCCGCGCGGAAGGCGCAATTGCTGGGGGCGGTCCGTCCGCAGAGCTGTCACTCACAGGGCGCGCCCGAGCTTCAGCCCAGTTACACAGGCCTACCGCGGGACGCACGCCGCCCCATGCGCGAGTTCTGTGGAAACAAACAATCGGCATTGCCGCTGTTCCCGCGCCGTCTGTGCGACCGGGACTTTCCACGCGCACTTGCTTCATGCAGCGAGTGGCCAAGGCGCGCCACGGTTGGCCCGAGTAAGAAGTAGCCCTTCTACTTGACAGAGCAAGCTGCAGGCACGGGCCCCGTGAGGCCGCAAGCGTGGCGGCTCTGCACGGAAGCCTTTTGCGACCATCCCAAGCTAGAACCGCCAATCTCTCGCTGCAACCAGGTCCGGAATTCCGCGATCGATCTCCGCTGGCGTGCGCGGTGTAAACAATTGGGCTATACAGCGCTGTACGATATCGAAGATAAGCCCTGCCACTCGCGCCGCTGCGCAGAAGACGACCGCGCGCATCTCAAATGCCGCGATCTGAGAGATGCAGACGCCAAGGTTGTCGGAGCATTCTCGGACTATGCCGTGGGAGTGGCCCTCGACTGCGGCTGGAAAGTGGCGCGGGAACGGATGCGACGACATGGCGTAGAGGGCTCCAGGCGCAAGGCGCCCTAGAATGATGCCTGCCGGTAAAACAAAGGATCCGTCTGCGCGTCCGAGAACTGCCCCATGCAAATTACGCAGTCATATACAAGACGGGGGACAACGAATAAACGGGGGGGGGGGAGAGAGAGAGAGAGAGAGAGAGAGAGAGAGAGAGAGAGAGAGAGAGAGAGAGAGAGAGGCAGCCCGAGTCACGCAAGGCCAACTCCCGCAATGCCGAAGGGGAACTCCTGTCCGGCATCAAAACAAACCAAGAGGGACTGCCTCCCGCCCTGGGCTTCATGCGCGTGGACGCAGACGGCGTCGGGGATTGGGGCCTTGGAGCCGAGCTGCCCAGGTCTGCGACGCCTGACGACCAATCTACTCTTCAGCTTGATCTTCCACCTCCACCTGGATCCAGACACCATCGAGGTTGCCGAGGGCGCGAGGCACTGGGCGCCCCTGCGGAGCGCCAGCGGAAGACAGTTTCCAAGCGTCTCGCGGCCGACGGGCGTCGAACACCACGTCCACTGCGGTAGACGTCGGACCCGGGAGCGGTCCGAGGGGCGCGTGTAAGATTGATTCAGCGCCAGGCATAAGAAGATCTGCCAGGCCGCCAGCAGGAGCAAATCAAGAGCGGCCGCGCTCTCTGCAACGGCTGCGCCGACCTCTTGCGCGCGAGAAACACGGGCCCAGGCGTCGCCGAGACCGTCGCGCGTCCTCTGCGTCGGCAGCGGTGGCGCCTTGAATTTCCAATCCCTGAATCAGCTGGAGGCAGCATGCCCGATCTATCCTTACCCAAAGCTCCCCTTCGAAGCTCGGGTCGAATCTGCAACGCCGGCAGCCCTGACATATCAGCGTGGGCTTGCGCGCAGGCTGACGCATTCAGCGATGCGTTGAGCTGATGGCCAACGCCAGAGACTCTTCGGGCCCCGCGGGCTTGGCGATCTGCCTGGAGGGGTCGACGCCGCGGGGGCGGCGGCTGAGTTCGCGGGCGAGCTGAAGACGGGGGGGGCGAGGGTGATATCCAGATTCCTCGATCGACCGATGTCGTGATCATCCATTTTGTCATCGCCGACGTCGGGCTCTCCAGTTTGGCGGCATCTCTGGCGCGGCTTCTCTCGCGGCGAGCCCCTGGAACCCCGGGGGCAGCGGCGCGCCCCGCGGGGGGCGCCCGCCGGCTCAAAAACAGACCCGACTTGCGGAGGACGACGAATAAACGGGGCGGTGGAGAGAGAGGCAGCCCAGGTCACGGAAGGCCAACTCCTGCAATGCCGAGGGGGAACTCCTGTCGGGCATAAAGACCAACCAGGAGGGGCTGCCTACATCGTTGGGCTTCGCGCCCGCGGGCGCAGACGGCGTCGGGGATTGGGGGCTTGGGGCCGAGTTGCCCAGGTCTGCGACGCCTGACAACCACCCATCAATTCTTCAGCTTGATATTCCACCTTCTTCTGGATCCAGACACCATCGAGGTTGCTGAAGGCGCGCGGCACTGGGCGCCCCTGCGGGGCGCCAGCGAAAGACATGTGCCAGGGGCCTCGCAGCCGAAGGGCGTCAAACGCCACGCCCGACGAGGTAGACGCCAGACCTGGGAGCTTTCCGAGGGGCGCGTTTAAGCCGACGTTGGATGTATCCAACGCCAAGCGTAATAAGATCTGCCAGGCCGCCAGCAGGAGCAAATCAAGAACGGTCGCGCTCTCTGCAGTGGCTGCGCCGACCTCTTGCGCGCGAAAAACACGGGACTAAGCGTTGCCAAGACCGTCTCGCGCCCTCTGCGTCGGCAACGGTGGCGCCCTGAACTTCCTATTCCTGGAGGCAACATGCCCGATCTATCCTTATCCAAAGCTCTCCATCGACGTTCACGTCCACGGGCCCCCCTTCGAAGCCCGGCTCGAAGCTGCGACGCGGAAAGCCCCGACATCTCAGCCCGGGTTCGTGCGCAGACTGGCGCGTGCAGGGATGCGTTGAGCTCGTGGCCAACGCCAGAAACTCTTCGGGCCCCGCGGGCTTGGCGATCTGCCTGACGGGGTCGACGCCGCGGGGGCGGCCGGGAGGCGAGGATGATACCCAGATCCCTCGTTCGATCGATTTGGTGATCATCCATTTTGTCATCACCGACGTCGGGCTCTTCAGCGCGACAACAACACTGGCGCGGCCCCTTTCGCAGCGAGCCCCTGGAACTCCAGACGCAGCGACGTGCCCGGGTAGGGGGGCGCCCGCCTGTTCAACAGCAGACTCGGCGGCATCGCCGCGCTCCGCTCCCTGGCGCGCCAGAAGATGAGCGGGACACTCGGGAAGCATCGGGGGCCCCCTGGCCTTGGTGGCGACGACGATCGCAGAGTGGTCTGAGAGCTCCGCGCGGCGATTGGCCTCGGGGCCTTCAATCGCGCGGCATCGCGCGACAAACGCGCGGGGGCCAACCGCGCGGGGTGGGCGCTGAAAATCTGGTCGGTCGCCGGCAACGATTTCTCCGACTCGCAATCATGCGTCGGCTCGGGCACCTCAAGCTCCACCAGCACACTGCCGACGGATCTTCTATCGGCCCCACCATTCCAACGCCGTTTCAGGATGGGCGCGGCCCGCCACCGAAACGCGAGCTCCGAAGGGCCCGCCAAGGATGAACTTTCAGGAACTAGTGGGGCTCCCGCTAAATTGACCCTTCCTGGGTGAAAGCGAAATAGCCCACGGGATCTCGGCGAACGACCAGATGTCTTCCAGGATGCGCTGGAGCGCTCCCGGAGTTGCGAATGCTATAATTCATGACCTGGAACTCTCCTCGAACTTGATGGGGAAACTGAGGGGCCGACGTATGACAAGGGGCTCGCGGTTGACCTGGAGGGGGGATAGGGGGGAGACGCTCGAGGAAGCTGAAGCCAGGGAAGACAGCGAGGGCGCATCCAGCAAAGTGCGGGAACGGCCGGATGAAAGATGAGACTACTAGGTGAACTTGGCGGTGGCGACGCACGCAGTCTCGCAGCTCGTGCTCGGCACCGCGCGTCTCCTGAGCGCCATGCAGTGGCCCAGGGAGGAAGAGGCGGTCGAGGCAGGCGGGTTTCCCTGATCGGGTCGTGAGCTCGTGGTGGAAGAGTCAAAGAGCATGCCAACTGCTCAGGGTCGACGGCAACTGCTTGCCAGACCGATCGGCCCAGGGTTTTCACCGCGTGCTAAAGATTCCACTGGGGCGCGGCCGGGGCCTGCCGCCGCGCGGGAGACGAGCGGTTCGATCAGCTGGAAATCGCCGCCAATCTTCCGCGACGCAGCACGGTCCCACTCGAACTTGGCGGGAAGTCCTTTACGAGCCGCGAGCTTGCATACTGGCGACCGCTGGTAAGCTTGATCTCCTCGATCCTCCTTGATGAACTTGCCGCGACTCGGCACCCCCATCCTGGATGGCCTTCCTGGCCCACATGAGTGCGAGCTCCTTCCGAATCTGAGACGGGTTCTTGTCCTCCGCCACGTGTAGGTCCTCGGGCAAGTCCTGTGCGTCCTCGACCACGATGCGCCCCCACTCCCTGTTGGCGATCTTGAGCGCACCAATTGGTGCGTTGACTCTGCGCGCCGCGATGGTCGGCATGCCTCTAATGAATCGCGAAACCCCTTGGCCGCCTAGTCCCCATCAGTTGCGTAAAACTGCTCCGCCAAATTGCCTCTTGCGATCCACGTTGCAACTGCGGCCTTTACCTTACACTAAGGCACCAACGTCGCCGATGGACAGGTCGGTCTCTCTCTCTCTTTCTCTCTTTCTCTCCCTCGCCCTCCCTCTCTCACTCTCTCTCTCTCTCTCAACACCCTGTGACGACAGCGCATCCACTGGCGACTTCTCGTTGGTGAAGAGCGCCCGCTGCTTCTCAAAGTGATCGATGCGCTGGTCGTGGGCCTCGATCTGTTTCGCATTGTCGTTGCACCGGGCTCCAACGCAGTGGCTCTGAACTGCACTTGTCTTGACCGCGATGGGACTGATATGCGCGCTGTGGTTGCCAGCCCTGCGAAGCTCTCTAGGGACGATGGCAGCCAGCACGTGTGCCGTGGTGCTGTCCACGTAGCCCTTGATGTCGAACTCCGACTAGCCTGCGCCAGGCTGCTGTCCTGCAGCACGTGGACCTTCGGCGGGCTGTCCGCCAGCTGCCCGATGATGGCGAGCACGATGCCCACCATTAGCACGGCCCCCTGGCCCCCTGATGGCGGGTATCCTTCCTGCTCTTGCCCTCGTCACTAAGTGGAATTCGTCCCCATCCGCAAGGACATTCGGCGAGCGGCTCCTGTGACCCTAAGACTTGGGGGTGTCGGGAAGCGTGGGTACTCCGCAGCCGCAGTGAGTATCGCCTTCTTTTTCTCATCCATTGGCGCACCCATCTTACGCACGCTACGCTGGTAGCGGCATCCAAAACATGGTTTTTGGGAACAACCAGAACGCGCCTCGTTGTGGAAGAAACCGGAATGAGCTCGGGCCAGCCACTCGCCGACGAATCAAGCTCAAGCCGGGGGGCGATGAATCCAGCTTGAGCCAAAATGGCAGCGTGTCACCCGCCTCCTTCTCTTCCTCCTCCTCCTCCTCCTCCTCCTCCTCCCCTCCTTCCCCTATCTCGAAATATTCCCTCTTCCACTCGTACCTGTCTCACCCCTCCCCCTCCCCCTCCGATCCCACCAGTCTTCTGAGCGTGTGAATGGTCTACCGTATTCGTGTTTCTCCCTCCGGGGAGGGGAAGGGGCTCTTTCCCCTTTCCCCTCCTCCCTCCCCCCAGGTCTGGAAAGGGGCCTTCCGCGAGGGGCTGGGGCGTCCAACGCGGCCCAGGATGGCTCCAAGAGGGCTCCAGACAGCTCAAGCTGGCCTCCAGGATTGCTCCAGGCAGCCCAACATGCTATCCTCGCCGCCCTCTGCGACGCATTGCCCTTTGAGATCGGCGTCGGCGTCGCCCTCGGCGTCCGCGCCGTCCGCCCGGCGCCGCGCCTCCACCGAAGGCCCAAGTGGGGGGGGGCCACATGCGTCCCCCACGCCCAGAACAGCGTTTCGTGGCCCCACAGGGAGCTCCACCGAAAACCCCAGTGGGGGGGGCCACATGCGTCCCCCACGCCCAGGACAGCGCTTCGTGGCCCCATAGGGAGCTCCACCGAAGGCCCCAGTGGGGGGGGCCACATGCGTCCCCACGCCCAGGACAGCGTTTCGTCGCCCCATAGGGAGCTCCACGGAAGGCCCCAGGGGGGGGGGGGGGGGGGGGGCACATGCGTCCCCCACGCCCAGAACAGCGCTTCGTGGCCCCATAGGGAGCTCCACCGAAGGCCCCGGTGGGGGGGGGGGTACATGAGCCCCCCACGCCCAGGACAGCATTTCGTGGCCCCAAAGGGAGCTCAACCGAAGGCCCCAGAGGGGGGTGCCACATGCGTCCCCCACGCCCAGAACAGCGTTTCGTGGCCCCATAGGGAGCTCCACCGAAGGCCCAAGTGGGGGGGGCCGCATGCGTCCCCCACGCCCAGGACAGCGTTTCGTGGCCCCATAGGGAGCTCCACCGTGGGGGGGGCCGCATGCGTCTCCCCCACCCAGGACAGCGTTTCGTAGCCCCATAAGGAGCCCCACCGAAGTCCCAGTGGCACAGTTCGCAGGCGTCTCTCCCACGCAGGACAGCGTTTCTTGGCCCATAGAGAGTGCCACCGAATGCGATACTCACAACGACGGTATTCACAACTGCATATGGTTGGGTCCTTCGCCAGGCGAATTAAACCGAATGCGCGCGGCGCTAAAACGATAACCACATTTTGAAAACGACCCACCCTCCATCTGTGAAGCTGTTGCCACTTCAAGCTTCAGGATGATAAATGGTGAGGAAGGAAGTCTCAGAGTTAGAGTTATCTATAAGGAGAAGGAATGGAGAAGGACGAGGAGAGAGCGGCGACAACCCCCGATGATCTCCTCTCTTCCCCAGCCCCCTCCTTTCCGATCCCCTGGCTCCTCCCTTCCTGTCACGTCTCGTCCTGTCCTGTTCCCTTCCCTCCTCCCCTCCCCTGACCCCCTCTGTTTCTACTCTGCTCGTTCCTGACGTACCTCGTTCCCCATCCACCTCCCCCCGTCCCCTGATCCGCCTTCTCCCGCCGATGTGAGCTGTTCATGCTACCATCCGTCTCCTCTATCGCACCCGCACGAGCACGGAAAAGCTGCGCCAACTGAGAAGGAAGAGTGGTCCGATGAGAACAAAGAGGCTGTCGCTGTGGACCGCAGTGCCGAGGCACCAGAACGGATGACATCGAGACGTGTCTGCTCTTCCAGGCGTGCTGCTCGAGCAGCGGCAGCGCGGATACTGCACCAGCCACTCAAGGAACGACTCTTCACGATCATCATCCCTCGCGCGGCTGAAACTCAAAAACATGCTTCGACAACTCTTGGTCGCTCAAATTCGGTGGACAACTCTTGGTCGCTCTAATTCCGTTGCGTATCCACCAGGCCCCGTTCGGAGCTTGCCTGGCGCCTGACATCAAGATCATACTTCGTACCATGGCAGGCCGCCAGGCCCGAAGGCCTTGTGAGCCCAGACAGGTGTCCAAGCGGACTGCTACCGCGGAAGGAGATGGTTGCACCACTAAGCAATTCAGTCGCATGCCCCCCATACGCGCAGCTCTTTGGATTGCCCTGCTCCCCCCTGCCGCGTCAATTGACAAAAAACGCTGCGCAAGAGAGACTCGTCGACTCGCAATGTCGTCGAATTGTAATGTCTCCACCGTGCCGGCGTCGTAATGACAGGTGAGGCGTTAGCAGACTGTCACTGATCGCTTGCCCAGTGGCCCAGACAGGCGACACAAATAAAGGTTCCCCCCCTGGCTCTAAACGTGCAGCAAAACCAACGAAAAAGATTGCCGCATGTGCATATGAACACTGTTTAACCGATTTGTATCCCCACTGGCGCGGCCTGGAGCCCACTGACTGATTCGCCCCCCTAGATGGTGATACCGGCTGTTCCTTCGGGTTACGAGGGGCAAATCCCCAACTGGGGTGGTGGGATGGTGGGGATCGAGATGGCGATTGGGATGAGGATGAGGATCGCCTAAACGACACTGGGTATAGCCAATAGGACGGATAGTTCGACGCCGTCTGCAAATCATCCTGGCGAAGGACCCAACTATATGCAGTTGTGAGTACCGCAATGGTGCGTATCCTCTTCGGTGGAGCTCCTTCTGGGGCCACGAAACACCTGAGGGGTGTGTCGAAATGGGTGGAGGGGATGTATGTGTTCACAGCCACTGGGGCTTTCGATGGAGCCCCCTATGGGGCCACGAAACGTATGAGGGATGTGCCGAAATCGGTGGCGGGGGCCCATGTGGAAACAGCCGCCAGGACCTTCGGTGAAGCTCTCAAGGGCCACGGAAAGTGTGAGGGCTGTGCCGAAATAGGTGGCGGGGACGAATGTGGTCACAACCACTGGGGCCTTCGGTGGGGCTCCGTATGGCCTGTGGGGCCACAAACCGTGCGAGGGCTGTGCCGAAATGAGTAGCGGGGGCGCATGTGGTTACAGCCCCTGGGGCCGCCGGAGAATCTCCCTTTGGGGCCACAAACCGAATGAGGGGTGTGCCGACATGGGTGGCGGGACGCACGTGGTCATAACAACTGGGGCCTTCGGTGGAGCTCCCTATGGCGCATAGGGCCACGAACCTTGTGAGCGATGTGCCGAAATTCGACGCGGGGACGCAAGTGGGTCACAGCCCCTGGGCCTTCGGTGGAGCTCCCTGTGGGGCCACAAAACGTGTGAAGGGTGTGCGCTTGTGAACACAACCTCTGGGGCCTTCAGTGGAGCTCCCTATGGAGCAACGAAACGTGTGAGATGTGTGCCGCCATGGGCGCGGGACGCTGTGAAGGCAGCCACGGGGTCTTCGGTGGAGCTCCCTGTGGGGCCACGAAGCGTGTGAAGGCTGTGCAGAAATGGGCGCGGGACACATGTGAACGCAACCACTGGGGCCTTCAGTGGAGCTCCCCATGGGGCGACGAACCGTGTGAGATGGGTGCCGAAATGGGCGCGGGACGCATGTGAACGCAACCTCTGGGGCCTTCGGTGGAACTCCCTATGGAGCCACGAGCCGTGCGAAGAGTGTGCCGAAATTGGCGCGGGACGCTGTGAAGGCAACCACGGGGGCCTTCGGAGGAGCTCCCGATGGGGCCACGAAGCGTGTGAGGACTGTGCCGAAATGGGCGCGGGACGCATGTGAACCCAACCAATGGGGCCTTCGGTGGAACTCCCTATGGGGCCACGAACCGTGTGAGATGGGTGCCGAAATGGGCGCGGGACGCATGTGAACGCAACCTCTGGGGCCTTCGGTGGAGCTCCCTATGGAGCCACGAGCCGTGCGAAGAGTGTGCCGAAATTGGCGCGGGACGCTGTGGAGGCAGCCACGGGGGCCTTCGGTGGAGCAACCTATGGAGCAACGAAACGTGCGAGACGTGTGCGGACATCGGCGCGGGACGCTGTGAAGGCAGCCACGGGGGCCTTCGGTGGAGCTCCCTATGGGGCCACAACGCGTGTGAGGACTGTGCCGAAATGGGCGCGGGACACGTGTGAACGCAACCGCGGGAGCCTTCGGTGGAGCTCCCTATGGAGACACGAACCGTGCGAAGAGTATGCCGAAATGGGTGCGGGACGCATGTGAACGCAACCTCTGAGGCCTTCAGTGGAGCTCCCCAAGAGACACGAGCCGTGCGAAGTGTGTGCCGACATGGGCGCGGGACGCTGTGAAGGCTGCCAAGGGGGCCTTCGGAGGAGCTCCCGATGGGGCCACGAAGCGGGTGAGGACTGTGCCGAAATGGGCGCGGGACACATATGAACGCATCCACTGGAGCCTTCGGTGGAGCTCCCGATGGGGACACGAACCGTGAGAGGTTGTGCCTAAATGGGCACGGGACGATTGTGAACTGATTCGCCCCCATAAATGGGGATACAGGCTGCTCCTTCGGGTTACGAGGGGCAAATCCCCAACTGGGGTGGTGGGATGGTGGGGATCGGGATGGCGATTGGGATGAGGATGAGGATCGCCTAAACGACACTGGGTATAGCCAATAGGACGGATAGTTCGACGCCGTCTGCAAATCATCCTGGCGAAGGACCCAACTATATGCAGTTGTGAGCACCGCATTGGTGCGTATCCTCTTCGGTGGAGCTCCTTCTGGGGCCACGAAACGTCTGAGGGGTGTGCCGAAATGGGTGGAGGGGATGTATGTGGTCACAGCCACTGGGGCCTTCGGTGGAGCTCCCTTTGGGGCCACGAAACGTGTGAGGGATGCGCCGAAATCGGTGGCGGGGACCCATGTGGAAACATCCACCAGGGCCTTCGGTGAATCTCTCTGGGGCCACGAAACGAAGGGCTATGCCGAAATAGGTGGCGGGGACGAATGTGGTCACAAGCACTGGGGCCTTCGGTGGGGCTCCCTATGGCCTGTGGGGCCACAAACCGGGTGAGGGACGATTGTGAACGCAACCATTTGGGCCGGCAGTGAGGGGCCACGAACTGTGTGAGGGGTGTGCCGAAATTGGCGCGGGACACGTGTGAACGCAACCACTGGGGCCTTCGGTGGAGCTCCCCAACAGACACGAACCGTGTGAGATGTGTGCCGAAATGGGCGCGAGAAGATTGTGAACGCAACCATTGGGGCCGGCGGTGAGGGGACACGAACTGTGTGAGGGGTGTGCCGAAATTGGCGCGGAACGCATGTGAACGCAGCCACTGGGGCCTTCGGTGGAGCTCCCTATGGGGCCACGAATCGTGTAAGGGCTGTGCCGACATGGGCGCCGCACACACGTGAACGCAACAACTGGGGCCTTCGGTGGAGCTCCCGATGGGACCACGAACCTTGAAGGGCTCTGCCGACATTGTGCGCAGGCGGAGAGCAGAGGCACGATGCTGACGATGGCGATGGTGATAATGTTGATGATGATGGAATTGGCGATGGTGATAATGATGGTGATGACGGTGATGACGATGATGATGCTGATGATGATGGTGATGATGGTTAGGATAATGTGATGACGATGATGGTGACGATGATGATGATGATGATGATGATGATGAGGATGATGATGTTGGTGACGACGACGACGATGATGAGGATGATGATGATGATAATGATGATGATGGTGGTGATGCTAATGATGGTGATGTTAATGATGATAATAGTGGTGATGATGATGGTGAAGATGATGAAGATGATGATGATGCTGTTGATGATGATGAGGAGGATTATGATGAGGAGGAGGAGGAGGAGGACTCGCGGAGGGCAGAGGCAGGGGTGGGAGGAGGGGGAGGGCAGCGGGAGGATGGGAGGAGGAATGGAGAACTGGAGAGAGGAATGAGGGGGAGGAGAGGAAGGAAGGAAGGAAGAAAGGACGGAAGGAAGGAAGGAGCGCAAGACACTCCTTCAAAACGAGGACCCTAATCACAGGATGGTTGGGACAAACTGTGAACGAAGTGCCGCCCCTCTGCAAAGACCAGACCCGACGCCACATGTTGCTGCGGGCAGAGCTGTAACATTTACGGCCGAACACCACGGAGAGGCCTGCTGCAAACTAGACGTCGATGCCCACCGCAAGGTCGCCGCGGACGCAATGACATAAACAACCACCACGAGCTCTCAAGGCGGCGCCCCCATTCCCTTTGCTCTCCTCTCCTCCGCGCCTTCCCGACACGACGCATTAATCCGCGCACAAAGGTACCCACTTGCGCCCTCACTTTGGGGGACGAATCGACCTGGAATCCGCGATACATCGCCGATCGATAAGCCCCCGATCGCGAATCCGCACGGTCCTAGGCAGGGGGGGCTAACAAGCCCCATCGGCGACCAATGGACAATTGGGGCTCGATGCATCCCATCCGTAAGCCTATCCCTCCCTAGCGTTGCTTCTGATATTCTCTCTGCGGAAGGACCCGCCCCGCATGGGTCCGTCAAGCTGGGCTCCTTTGCCACGCACCGCCCTCGCCACGTTGTCTTCTCGAGCCGCGCCCAGCCGTGGACGCGCGATGTCCCCCGTCCCGAGTGCCAAGCAGGCAATGGATACCAAGGGGGGGTGGACGACGAGCAGGTTGAACATCGGCTCCACTCTGACCACGCCTTCCTCCCCCCTCCGCTCCAGGAGTAGGAGGAGGAGGAGAGAGGAGAGAGGAAGGAGGAGGGAGGAGCAAGACGAGGAAGGGGCAATGAGGAAGAAGGAGGGCAGGACAACGAAGGTGGATCCTCACGGCAGGTGAGCGGCCACGTCGCGGGAGCGCATCAATGCCCGCAGCAAACGAATTCGAGCGCGGGCGCTTCAGGAAGCCTATTGCTTCCCCTTTGCCAGCCCCTCGCGGCCCAACTCGACGTCGATTGTTCTTCTGATTATTACTCGTACGGTCTGTTATTGTGACTATTATTATTGTCATTACTGTTCGTATTATTGATAGTATTGTTATGGTGATTCGTTCTCTTCTTAACTATACGTATATATATATATGTATCACTCTTATGCTTTCGTAATTCCACTCATTAATCCACCGCCTGGCCTTCACTATCGTGATTGGTCCCAGCGGTAGTTAAATCACTTAGAAGAAAACCTTCGGGCGATAAAGACTTTCGAAAAAGATGGGTGTAATGTTCGATGCGCGACCGGTGTGGTGCATACGCACACACGTATGTGTATACACATATATATATATATATGTGAAAGAGCATGATATACCGCTGCTGGCGGAAAACCGAGGGGGGGGGTCACTGGGGGTTCCCAACCCGTCCCCACCCCCTCTTCGAAAACCGGGGGGGGTCACTACCGGTTCGAACCCCCTATGCCCCCTCGAAAGCTGGGGGCCCCTCGACATAGTCCAGAGGGGGGGCGGTGTAGACAGGCCTATGGCTATAGGGATAGGCCCTGCATCTGTATTGTTCGCAGGGGTGTTCATTAGAGTTGTCTGCCGCCGCCGCTGCTGCTTTACCGGTTTACCTTCTCATCCTCCTCCTTATCTTGCTGCGCTTGCCTTCCCCTCTCTGTTTCCTGCACCGTGCCCATTGTAACATAATAATAATAGTCATCATCATCCTCATAATTTTCCTCCTCCTCATCATCATCAGCGTCATCGTCAGCATCATCAGCATACTCCTCCTCATCATCAGCATCATCTTCATCATCATCAACGACAACCTCATAATCATGATCATCATTCCCAGCATCAGCATTATCACCACCACCATCGTCACCACCATCGTCATAATCAGCATCATCAACACCGTCAGCAGCATCACCATCAACATCGTCATCATCGTCAGCATTACCATCATCATCACCACCAGCATCATCATCGTCATCATCATCACCCTCACCCTCACCCCCACCGTCGCCTTTACTCTTACGTTCACACTCACAATCGCAGTGATCATAATCATCCTCGTCATCATCAGCAGCATCGTCATTCTCAAACGCATCCTCAACCTTATGTTCATCCTCACCATCATCGCCATCATCACTGCCACAATAACAATCATCATCACCACCATCATGGTCATCATGCCCATCATCAACAACATCACCATCGTCACCATAATCATCATCATCATCATCATCATCATCATCATCATCATCATCATCATCATCATCATCATCATCGCAATCAACATCAACATCATGATCCTCATCATCATCGTCCTCGTTATCGTCATCATCATCATCGTCATCATCGTCACCATCACCGCCACCACCTTCATAACAACCATCACCATCATCATCATCAGCATCATCAGCATCATCAGTATCATCATCACCAACACCAGCCCCATCACCATCACCATCGTCATAATCATCACCGTCACCATCACCATATCATCAAAATCGTGGTCATCACCGCCATCACCACAAACTGCCGAACGAACTGTTAGTCCCAATTCCAGTCCGTGCCCCGCCATCTTCCA
Source organism: Prorocentrum cordatum (assembly GCA_963575745.1). Taxonomy (NCBI): domain Eukaryota; class Dinophyceae; order Prorocentrales; family Prorocentraceae; genus Prorocentrum; species Prorocentrum cordatum. The sequence goes on from CAUYUJ010005891.1 coordinate 531,762, forward strand.
GCGTGTCATCTTCCCACGCCCGCCTTTGATCAATATTGCTTCTCGCGCCTGGCCAAGTGGTCCTGAGACGCTCCCTCCAAGGCTGCGCGAGCAAGCGCCAGGCTACGCGCTGCCCTTCTGCGCAACGCTGCAACATTATGCGCTGCCTTGCGTCTGCCCTATGCGGCATCCTACAAAAATAGCCGGCGGCTCTGAGTGACGCTATGCGCCGCTCCTACGCGATGCCATGCGCACACACAAAAAGCACAGCGAAGATCGACGGATCCCCTCGCGCGGCTCCTCTCCCCTCCCTGGGCGGCGCGCTGGAGGAAGGTGGGGCGAGGGGTTTCTCAGGATGAGCCAGCTCAGCACATTCTCCTTATTAAACATATGTGTAGAGTAAGTAGCTGGTATAATAACTGTGAACATACTTACACAACTAGAAGTATATACATATACATATAGAGATGGAAAAAAGGAGAGAAATCGAGAGAGAGAGAGAGAGAGAACGAGAGAGAGAGAGAGAGAGAGCAACACAAAACACATCACAAACAGTAGCAAATGACTTCCAGGACAGCGCCAGAGCAGGTGGGAGGGCTCCCGAGAGACGGCGTGGCTTCTCAAAAAGTTTCCCCCCCGCGCCCCCGCACCTGCTGCCCGCCGCTGTTCGAGCATGCTGTCTCGATGGGTCCCGCAAGCGGGGGGCACGGAACGGAAGCGAAGGGGAGGAGGGGGGAAGGGGGAGGAGAAGGGCGGGGAGGGAACCAGGGAGGAGGAGGAGGTGGAGGCACGTCTACCTGCCCTGGTCGCCTACCTCCCGCGAGACTGGCATGGGTAGAGCTGGCCCTCCCCCCCCACACCTCCCCGCGCGGCTGCCGCCCAGGCGCCCCGCAGGAGGCGCATGCCCCTACATGCCGCCCCACGACGCTGGGCCTCCGCGCAGCCCCGCGAGGCGGCGGGCCTCGGCGACCGCGCTGGCCTGCGCCTGCTGCACCTGTGGAGGGGGCCCTGGGGCACACAGATAAACACACACAGATCACCAGATTCCCCATCTCTTCTTATATTCTCTGGGTTTTCGTCTTCCACCCCACTCCCTATATTCTCCCATATTTTTGGGGGGAATCGAGAATTCATTGTGTCTGTGTGTGTTCTTTCCCCTCCTGCACCTGGCCGGCGGCCTTGGCCGCCTCCTCGGGCGCCGCCGGCCACGCGCAGCCGTGCTGCTGCGGCAGCTGCTGCGGGCTGAAGCCGTGCTGCAGGAGCACGCCGCTGGTCTCCTGGAGGACCTGCGCGGGGCTCCCCCAAGCTGCTTTTTTGTGCGCGGCATTCTCCACAGAGTTTGCCTACATTGTTTCGTTGTCGAACTTCCCACGCCGTGCGGTGACGGGCCGCGCGGTAGCCTCGGAATCCCTTAAACCTGACAGCGCGGTCCGTCACCGCACGGCTTTGGGACCTGGAAGGCTCCGATCGCTCGAGACATCCTCGGAGAACGACTCAGGTCTCCAAACCGCGTAGAGGCCCCGAAGTCCCACTGACTCACCACGCGGTGTGGTCACCACAACGTTTGGGGGCCCCCGAACCTGGCTCGCGCTCGCCGGGAAGGTCGGCACCGGGAGAGCGCCCGCAGCGCTCTGCGGGAGCAGCTGAGGCGAGGCATCCGACATCGCGGTGCACGGCGGCAAGTACCTCCGCGTCCCGCCGTACAGCGGCGCGGCGTCGGCCCCCGGCGCCAGAGGGGGCGGCAGCTGGTGCAGGGAGCACGAGCCGCCGACCTGGCCGAGGGCCTGAGGGAACTGCATCGGCTGCGGCAGCGCGCCCGCCCAGGCCATCGTGGTGGCTGGGAGCGCTTGCGCAGGCGCTGGCGGCAACGCCTGCATCGTCGCGGCGTGGAGGTCCAGTTGCACCGGCTGATGTGACAGTTGCGGCTGCAGGAGCGGCGGCGGGGCCGTGGGCATGGTGGCGGCCCTCTGCTGCCGCTTGCCGCGGCGGCCGCCGCCGTTGCGCTTGCTACGCTGCTCGAGGGCGGCGTCTGGTCTCGGCAAGGCGTGGTGCAGGTACAGCTGCGCCACGGCCTCGCAGGCGTCCACCGCGCCACTGCTCTTCTGGTACAACCGCACCAGGATGCCGTGCGTGATCGCCGACGGCTGTACCCTCGAGCGGATCATCTCAGCGAAGAGACCGATGCCCGCCGAGAGGTCGCAAGCACGCACGCAGCCGTCCATGAGCGAATTATACACCATCTCGTCGCAGGGCAGGCCGCTCGCCTTGATGGTCGCTGCCACCTGGCTTCCCCTCCTCCCTCCTCATCCATCTCTCGTTTCAGGGCGCGCAGCTTAGCTTTTCCCCATACCCTGTGACAAGTGGGGCTGCGAAACCAAACAACTGATCCTACACATCCGATGGATGTGCTTATCCGTGTTTTTCTTCGTGCAGGCCCACAAAAGCGCCAGCAACATGGCAAACCATTGGAAGTCAAACACCCACGGGCGTGTGCGGCAGCCAGGGTCATATGAGACAGTAAAGGCCATGAGAAGCCAAGGAAGACAGGCACCTGCGAAACCACTGCGGTCCTGAAGGCAATATGAAGCCATAGATGGCCCAGCACCCACGGGCCAGTACGGCACCCACGGTCATAGGAGGTCATCGAAGACCACAGGAAACTTTAGGGAAGTATGGGAGGCCAAAGGATACCGAGAACGCAGGAAGGAGCGCAGCATCCAGCGCCGCAGGACGCCATAGGATGCCAAGCCGAAGGAGGCCAAACACCCACGGGCAAGTGAGGCATCCAGGGCCACAGGAGGCCAAGATTGGTGGCTTTGAAAAAAAACATGGGCGACCCACCACCCACAAGCAAATGCCACATCTGAAGCCACCGGAGGACATGACTAGGCACGTACTTAGGAGGCTGAAGAAAACCATGGCAGGCTGCAGGAAGCGAAATACCCACGGGCGAGAGCTGCACTCTTGGCAACGTGTGCCCTACGAGGCCATACGCCCTCGGCCCAGTGCTGGACCCAGGGCCGTAGGAGGCAACGTGAGGTTATGGGTGGCCTTAGTAGGCGAAGCTCCCAGGGGCGAGTGGGAGATCTCTTTGCTTCGCCCCCCCGTGGAATGTTGAACAATCTGTTTACACCGTTTGTATGAACAGACACGGTCTGGCCTTGCTACACGTTGGGCAAGAATGAGATATACCACCCAGGTGCGTTTTCTTCCGCAAGTGATTCCCAAGAGGGCCCCAATACGACCAAAAGTGCCCAAGGGGCCCCCAAGACTGGCTCGCAGGAGTCCAAGACAGGACGAAAGAAAAGGAGGGCAACGACGAAGACGAGAAGAGCATCCCCGACACGGCGCGTAAGAGTGTGTCACATGTTGCGGCGATCCCACGGCTCGGGGAAGGAGGTGTCACTCGCTACGGCCCCCTGTGCGCCCCCCCAAGAGTCGCCACCCAAGGTGCTAGGCTGACGCGGTGGCGAGGCTTGCCGCAGATAGCTGGCTGGGAGCTCATATGAAATCACAGGAGGCCAGAGGAGGCGAACCACCCACGGGCGAGTGCGGCACCCAAGGCCATAGAAGGCCAGGTGCCCACGTGCGAGTGCGGCACCATGACCACAAGAGGCACGGGCAATTCAGTGGTACAGGAGGCCATAACAGGCCAATTACCCACGGGCAACTGCGGCAACCAAATCTGGCCTCTAAGATCGCACAAGCTAGCCCAAGATGGCATACGATAGCTACCAGCATGCATTCAAGAGGCGCCATGACTTCCCCACGTCGGCTCCAAATGGCCACGGGGCCTCCCAAGGACCCCCCCAGGAGGCCAACATGAAGCCAAATCTTGCGGAATAGTATCATTTGGTGTCTTCTGGCCTGTTCGCTTCCGATGAGCTCTTGAGGCCCAAGAGAGCCCCAAGAGGAGCCCAAGAGGGGCCCCAGACGGCCCCAAGAGCCCTCCGGAGCGCCCCAAGCGGGCCCCAAGAAACTATGTTTGGGCCTCCGACGGGGGAGACTGTGATTGACGCTGCCCCCCCATCTGATCGATGGCCCCCAGGATGGCCACCCAAGGCTCCCAAGAGGACCCAAAGAGAACCCAAGAGGGCCCCTAAGACAGCACCGAGACAGTACCGACGGCCTCTAAAATGGACGCAATAGGGCCCCAGTGGCCTCAAGATGCCCCCAAGAGGCTCTCAGAGCGTGACTGCATGCTGCAACAGATCCCTGACCAGGGCAACTCGCCTGGCGATTGCTTCTGGATGGGCTGATCGGGATGCGACGCGTCAAGCATTTAGCTGACTTTCGGGCGCACTGAGGCGCTGGGCCATGTATCGAGCAACGTGCCTGGCGGTGGACCGTGGGGCTGAAAACACATGAAATCAAGAAACCCTTGCTCCCCCCACACACCCGCTCGCCCACCCCAATCTTCCTCCACCTCATCATCTTGTAATAAACATGTTGTATAACTTTGGCCCCCTGTTTGGGCAACTGAAGGCCTGCAGGTCTGCAGAAGCATGTGGACACCTCTAGAGAAATGGGGAGGCTGCCTCCGACCCTGGTGCGACACCGCGGAATCACGGGTGTATCCTAAGCGCCAGGGAAAGGGCGCTGGCATGTGATCGCACCCCGTGGTATCGCAGCGCGCGGCGGGCCAGACACTCTTGTGCGAGAGACGCCTCGCAAGAGGAATGAGACAGCAGGCATCAACGATGCAGGGTGCGGGAGCAGGACCCTTGAACGTCCGTGCAAAACCACTGGAAGCGGTGGCAGGCCAAAACACTGGACCGAACCGGCAAGGATGCAAAAGGGGAACCCCCTGCATGAAGCCCCGCGTCTTGGAGGCGGCCGGGGGGATTGAACTGGTTGGGACCCCAGAACGAGTCGGTCTGGGGGTCACGAGAGAGGGTGAGGCCAAATCCGCTCAACATCGGTCCCCAGACGCCTGCTGGGCAGTGTCCTGATCAGCTTTTGCACGGACCCAGGGCCTGGGAACGGCCCCCGGAAGCCGAGAACGGCAAAACACCTGTGACCTCGAACCTGCCCGCCCTTCCTGCTGGTCAGAACCCGTGCTGGGCCACCTCAGACCCCAGACGGCTCCAACCCGCCTCCCTGCTGTCGGGAGCGGCCAATAGGGGGGTGTCCAAGAGGGGGGGGGGTGCAAATCATGACCGGCGGCATGTGCGCGGCCCAGCGGGGGGGCCTGGGACGTAATAGGATAAGAAGAGGCGCCATGAAATCTGAGGAAAAATCATGGCCCGCGCCATGATATCCACCCCCCCCTAGTCATCACCCCCCTCTTTTCCGCCCCCGACTGCTGCGTGCCGTTGCTGCCTGCCGCTCCACGCCGGGCAGCGCGCAGGGGGGCCAGCACCCAGGCTCCCAGCCCCGCGCCCCTCTGGCGGGGCGGGCGGGCGGCTCCCCACCATCGACGTGGAGGAGGGCGAGGGGGGGGGGGGGGGAACGGCGCGGGAGGCAGAAGGGGGAAGCGGGAGGAGGGGAGGAGGACGTGGAGTGGGGGGGGGAGCAAGGGGCCAGGGGGGAGAAGAGAGAGGAGAAGCAGGACGTGGACGAGGACGAGGGCGAGGAGGAGGCGGCGGCGCCACTGGCGAGCGCCGGCCCGCCGACCCGGCGCCCCACGGCCGGCGCCGCTCAGCCCAGGGCGGCCAGCTCGGGCCACTCGTCGGCGCTGAGCAGCGGCGCCGAGCGGGCGCTGGACGGGCCGCCCCAGCGCTCGCGCGCGGCGCCCCGCGCGCCGCCCGGCGCGCCCGCCCCCCGGCGCGCGCGCGGGGCCCCTCTCCCGGGCGGCCGCAGCGCCTCCACCGCGAAGGGCTCGTCCCGGGGCCTGGAGGCGAGCCTCGACTTCGTGACGACGGCCGGGTGCTGGCAGGGGTGCCCCCTCTTGGCTTCGGGGGGCGCCCCGCCCAGCTCGTCCGCGACCCGACGAGCTCGGTGATGAACAGAGCTCGAGCTCGGGCGCGCCAAGCGTCGGTCGCGAAGGAGGTCGAGCTTCGGTACCAGAGAGGCGGCGCGTAGGGGTCCAAGCGAGGGTCCAACGACGTCGACGGCTCATTCGTTATCGGAATCTGCGACCGGAAGTCTGATGTCGGCCGCGACCGGTTGGTCGAAATGGTTACCAAACATTGTCGGTAACGGGTGCTCTGGGCAGACACTCCCGGCAGGCCCCCCCCCCCGTGTGGCCTCTAGAGGTGTCCGCCCGCAGGGCCCAGACTGGGCCCGGGGGAGGGGGGCGACGATGGGTTGAGCAGGGACCCGCCGTCCCGGGCATTCCTATAATCACACCACGAAATGCATTGAAACCAAAAAATGTTCTAAGAACAAAAACAATGTTCTTAGAACATAAACCCGATGTGCTAAAACAAGACAGCCTCCGCCAGAAATGTTCTAAGAGCATTTCGTGGGAACCACAAAAGGTTCTTAGAACATTGTTTGGTGGGGCTATAGGGGAGCCAGGGCGCTTCGCCACTGCCTGAGATGGGAGGATAGCTGGGGCACCTCGGGCCGAGGGCACCTCTGCCAGCGCCCGAAATGGAGTGCTTCTCGTAGCCCTTCTTGGTTTGGAACGCAAGATACTTCTTCTGGGACGCGCTGACGCGAAACCAGCGTCGATAGAGACGAACAGATATGCTGATGCTGATCGACAGATAGACGACAACCACCGCCCAGAAATAGAAGTAACCGTCGGGCACGAGCAACTCTGGGATGGTCGGGTGCCCTTCCAGATTCACAAAGTTCATCCCGTAAACACCGGCAAGTAACTGTATCGGAGACATGATGGTTGTGAAGCCCGTGAGGATGAAGAGGGTGTTGTTCAGACGGTCAGCCGCCCGGCGCTCGACCACCTTGTCGTGCTGCTCCGTGATCACGTTGCATCTCTCCGCCAAGGCCGCAGCGTCGTCCAACGCCTCCTCTTGGAGTCCCGACATGGCGCGGTGACAGACAGTGCGGTGACCTCGAAACCCCCCAGAACCTCACCGCACGGTCCGTCAGCGCACGGTTTCGGGACCTCGGAGGCCCGGGTCGCCCGAGACGTACACTCGGAGAACAGCCCGAGCCCCCAAAACTGTGCGGCGACCCCGAGTCCCCACCGACCCACCGCACGGTGTGGTCGCCAGGCCCCGTTCGGGGGCCCCCCCGACTCCTCGACCCCGTCCTTGACGTCCTGGAAGTACCCGGGGAAGTCTGCGCCCAGGTCGGGGTGCTGCACCGCGTGCCGCAGCAGCCGCTGCAGCCCGCGGAGCCGCCGCGCCAGCACGCCGAGCTGCAGGCTCACGAGCGTCACCTCGGCCAGCGCGGCGTCCTCGTGGTGCTCGTTCTCGGCGTAGAAGATCTGCTCCTCCAGGTGGTTCAGCCGCAGCAGGAAGGCAGACTTCACGTCCACCAGCGCGTCCGCGCAGAGATCGATGATCTGGTGCATCAGGAAATCGGCCTTGCGCTCGCGGAGCTTCGACCTGGGCGCCTCGAGCCGCTGCCGCAGCTTCCCGAACAACCCTCCGCCCTCCTCGAAATTGCGCCGCATCTCGCTCTCCTCGTCGACGCTGACGCCGCCAGGCCAATCCTCCGCGAAGGAGCTGTCGGGCTGTGTCACCGTAATCAGCGTGTCCGCGTGAAACACGTTTCCGACACCAGAGCAGGAGCACGACACGTGCATGCTGCGGACCTTCACGGGCTCCTTGCCGTCGGTCGGGGACGCCAAGATCAGCACCTGCACCACCACGAAGTGGTGATTGCCGTACTGCTCTATCTTGGTCTGGCACTGCTCCACCATGTCCTCCACGGCCAGAGGGTGCAGCCCGTACTTGACGGTCAGCGCCAACAGCGTCATCAAGTCAAAACCGCAACAGTGCACCCAGCGCACCAGCGCCGGCACACCCGGCCGCACTCGGGGCCTGTGGCCGAAGAAGAAAGCTTTGAAATCCCGCTCCCTGACCTTCAAGATGTCTGCGCCCCGGGTGTTGTAGTCGACGACCCATAGGCGCTGGTGCGGCGAGATCTCGTCAGGATTGTCGGCGCCCGTGCGGAAAACCAGGATGTGTGCCAGCTTCAGCCGCGACAGCACCACGTCGAGCTCTGCCCGCCGCAGGCCGCGGCCGCCCCACTCGAGGCCCAGCTTCTCCGAGATGCTGTTTAGCGCCTCGTCGCTGAGTCCAGGCATGCCGCACTCCTGCAGGCCGTGCTTCAGCTCTCTGAGCGAGACCTCCCCGCCTCCCTGCTTGAGCATGTCCTGGTACAGGAGGTGGATGTTCTCGGGGGTGAGGTCGAACCAAGCCTCGAGCACGTCTTCCCGCAGATCGCTCACCTCGGGCCCCTCCCTCTGATCGGCACCCTGCCACTGACACGTCCGCGTCGCGTCCTGGACCATCGTGCACCAGAAGTCCCCGGCCTGCTCCACCTCGTCTAGCCGCGACTGCATCGCCTCCTCGTCCTCCTCCCGGGGCGCCGCCCCGCGGAACCTCTCCGCCCCGACGAGCCTCTCCGCCCCCAGCAGCAACTCGGTCGGCGTGCCCTCGCCGATCTCGCCGCTGCTGCACTTCGGCGGCAACGCGTCGTCGCTGCTCGGTCCGTCGCCCACCTTGGGCGACGTCAACTGACCACCTCACAGATCCTGGTCGGGCCCATCCGGGGTCCAGGGTCGGTGTACACGCCAATCCTGGCTTGGCCACGGATGCGTATACACCGAGCCTGCACCCAGCATCGAGCTGGCCAGGATCGGTGAAGTGGTCACGTGACGTCGCCCGACCACCTCGGGGACCTCCGGCGCCGCCCACGCGTGGCGCGCCCAGCGCAGCACCCTGCCGCGCTCCGCCATGGTCAGCCCCAGCTCCCGCAGGTCCTCCCTGCCCAGGGCGGCCAGGTCCTCGGCCGTGCGCACCTGCTCGTGCTGCAGCGTGCCCCGCCGCAGTGCCGCGCAGGTGGGCGCCAGCCGCTGCAGCACCGCCTCGGCGCTGCAGCCCCCGCGGTGCGGGAGCGACTCGGCGGGGGCCCGCGGGGCACGGCGCCAGCCGCCAGTCGGCGGGCCGCGGGCCTGACTGGCCACCGCGGTGGACGAGCTCGTCCGGGGCCGGCCCCTGTGAGGGTGGAGGAGGGTGACGGGGACCCGGTGGTAAGGCTTGGTGTTGCGCACAGACAGCCCCCCAAGTAGTCCCGACTGCAACGGCTGGGTGCTCCGGACAAGTCGGGGCGGCCTATTGAGGCCAGTCAGGACTAGTTACCTGGGGTAACTGTTGTGTACGATCCGAAGCCTCACCAGGACCTGGACCTCCAGCGCCATTTTTGATCCACATGGCTGGGGTGGGAGCTCTCGGCCCCGGGGTCTCTGCGTCGACGACGTGGGTCCTGGATGTTGTCGCCGTGGGAACCCTTCAACGTGGAGCGAAATCCGCTCGCGGAGGTCCGCCGATGCTGCTGGGCCCGTTTTCCACCACCACAACCATACAACCATAAGTTGGATGGGGGGAAGGCGGCGGAGGAGGAGGAGGAGGAGGAGGAGGAGGAGGAGGAGGTGGAGGACGTAGAGAATGATGAGGAGGACCCGTCCAACTTCTGGTGGTGGTGGTGGGAGACAGGCCCGTCAAATGCTGCCGACGCCATCTTTCGGATGAACTGCCGCGCCGTGGGCCCTGTGGCCCGAGGCAATCTCCTGGAAGCTTCGGCACGAGAGGAGAGCGCCCCGCTGGAAGCAGGAGGAGGAGGAAGAGGAGGGGAAGGAGGAGGAGGAGGAGGAGGAGGTCCTGGACCCTGGGAGGTTCCCAAAGGCAAGCTTTTCATCTCGAGCCATCTTTAGACGGTCCGTGCAGGCGTCCTGGGAGGACGAGGACGGAGACATCGCTCGGCGCCCCTCTTTCCCGCAGGACTCCGCTCTGTCGCACGATCTTGTTCGAACAGGAGAGGGAAGGCCCGAAGCGTCTCCACAAGGCGACGTAACTCTGCTCAGTCGACGCAGGGGCCACGTTTCCAGCCAGCCACGCCGTGCGCTAAGACACGACCCGCGGGCGTCTCGGGGTTGGGCCCAGCACCCCTCTCCACGGGGAGCGGTTGAACAAAACCATGAACTTTCGGAGGTCCGCGCGGATTTCTCGTGTCGGCGCTGGACCCGTACCCTCCCTCCGACCCTGGCGCGCAAAATGCGCCAGGGGCGGCGCCGACACCAATGCATCCGCGCGGGCCTCCGAACATTCATGTTCACGATGTGTTGCATCCGTGGGGGACCTCGTCTGTCCCATCGCGCCAGTCGTCCGTGTCGCATCCATGGCGACGGCGTCGAATCGGTGTCGAATCGTCAAATCCGCGTCGCACCCACGTCGGATAACAAGAACATAGTGCCAATTATGTACAGGTCAGAGGAGCACCAAAGATGCAACGTAATTCACGCAACTCGGCGCAAGGTGGCCGAAGAGTGCGAGGGGGCCTGTCCGCTGCGTCGAGCGGCGGCGGCCTGCGGGCCTCGCGCGACGGGCGCGAGGGCGAGACGGAGTCATCGCCATGGGAGTCGCCGGAGGCGCGCCGCATGGGCGCGCGCGGGGAGGGTGGGGGGCGGCTGCCTCTCCGGCTGTCTCGGGGGGGAAGGGGGAGAATGCAGGGAAGGAGGCACAGGGGACACAGGGGGCACAAAGGGGAAAGTGGGGGAGACAGGAAGGGAGAAAGATGAGGATACGTGCCTAAGAGTCGGAGCTGGCGTCTGAAACGACGGAGGGCAAAGAGCCTGAAGGCGAAACTCCACAGCTACCCGGCCGAGCTGCGGAGCCGCCCGCTTTGTCAGTAAACGTGACATCTGGGCTCGCTGGAATTGCACGCGATGTAAAAGCGAAGCGCTCTAACTGCGGGATCAAGTGCCCGACGTCGCGCTCGAAGGAGATGTCGGACCCCGCATCCTCGAGGCACGCATGATCTGTGAAGACGTCGGCGCCCCTGCGCTGCAGGCGTGCCAATTCGGGCTGCAGCGGAGCGCATCTGAGAGCCCGTCCATGCGTCGGGGGGAGCAGATCTGCCTGTCAGCAATGGTGCAGCCATCCTCAGGCCAGTGTCGTGGTCTGGGCCGTGCTGCTCCGCAAAAACGCGGGCGACTTCTGACGCTGGAAACATGGGCGAAAAACAAACCTCAAAGGGGATCCAGACTTAGGGGGCGTTCAGACCTCGAGCCCTGCTGCTGCGCTGGCAATGGCCAAGGCGAACCACTTCCTTCTCGGTCGGTGCTTCATCGGTGGCAGAACAGGACAGCACAGGACGTTGTGCGTGACGATGCAGGGTACGGCGAAGGCACTGGCTCTCTGATGCGTCGATACCAGGCCATGGCACGCATCTCCGCCGCTTGGGCAAGGGTTTCCGCCAACGTCACATATCTTGAAGGCCGCGCACCACTCTTCGGACCAAGCCTCTGTCGCGAGGGGCAAGGAGCGACGGTGCTTCAGGACGAGGAAAGGACGGAATTGGCTTCACTTGGGTTCGGTTTCGGAACGTGCCCATGCCCCAATTGGCAGGTCGACCCGAAATACCTAAAACAGACACCAGGAGAGAACAGGGACAAAACGCGACAACTACGGGGTGACCTCGGCAACCTGGGGCCCAGAACGAAAACCGGATGGACCAACCAGTAGGTAGAGAGTCGGCGATCGCCCCTTCGATAAAGGTGGCCTAACGCCATGTTCCCCCCAGCGTTGGGCGCAGACCTGGAGAATGCGCACGTCGTGGGTGAACCTGTGTGAGGCATGGATGGAGGGGCCGTGGTAGAGGAGCCACCGTGCGCTTCCTTGCCATCGCCGCAGCACTCATACTATCGCAATTGCGGGTGTTCCGCTGTTCCTTTTATCTGCCACTCCGCACTGTCTGTACTAAGGTGTTCAGAATTCGTGCTTGATGTTGTTCGTGCGTTCTGAAATTGCTTCGACCAGATGGCTGCGGTAAGACGCGAGAACGCTCTATTGCCTGCGTTGGGGTGACTAATAAGAGATGAAGAGGGATAGTGAGGGGCTGAGGAAGAGAATTCTGGTCACCCCGCGGCTCCGTTTCTACATGCGCAGACTGCCCACCTGTCCGGGTCGCTTATGTCCGAGCCCCTGTGCGAGGATGCGCAAAACGGCCATCACCCTTGCATGAAGTGTTTTGCATATCCATCAACATGTCAGGCAGAGGCTTCGGGATATTATTCGGTTGATCTTCTTCTTCGCGTAGCCCAAGGGGGCGGATCTCGTCCGGCGAACCGAAGGGCACATGGTTAGCGATGTCCGTCGAGCGGGCTTACACAAAGCAACGTAGTAGTGAATGCGCGCGCGTGGGCCGGCCGGCCGGCCAGCCCGGCCGCGCGCGCTTTGCTCCGAGAAAACGAACAGCTGCGGAGACAGCCCCATCCGCGTCAGTCTTCAGTCCTCAACCCTGCCAGCGCTGCGTTGAGGAAGAGTGGGCAGGGCGGCTGGACAGGGCGAGGGGAGCGCTGGGAATGCAATGGTTCCCCCCGCGGCCTCCTGGCGCGACGTCGTCGCGGCAGTGGGGACTTCGGCGCATGGGATAGCCTCCCGAGCAAAAGAAGCGGGACACCCCAAACTGCCTCCGGCAGGCCCCGAGAGCGCAGGACGGACCCCACCCCTTCCCCAAAGGCCACTTTGGGCCCCCCACGGTGTCACCTCCAAAAAGATCCAGGGCGCGCGTGGGAGGGAGTGCCCCCGCCACCGCTGCATGGGTTGTCAGCGGCCTCCTGGCACGCCCCTCCCTAAACTGCGATGCAGAGGCGCGTGCCGCCCAGCCATCCACTCTTCGGGCAACCGGCCCGTCGGTGTCCTCGGCGCGCCAGCTTGCCGGGGCAGCGCCCCATGGCTTCTCGGGCCAGATGGAGACACTGTCTCGGTCTATCGACCTGAACGATGCGCCCTCCACCGCTGGCCCCCCGCGTCGTCGCGCCTTGGGCCGACCCCGACCGCCGCGCTGGGTCGGCCAGCCAGCCGAACTTGCAGATGGCGCCCAAGAAGCCCCGAAGTCGGCGGGGCCCGTGCGCCATGGGGGCTGGGAAGACGCCGCTTCACACTGCCACCCTCCTCCGCGGCAGCGACGCCAAGGCGGGGCGGACTCTTCTCCGGCAGTCTCTCCGCGCATGCGCGCCGGCGCAGGTGGCGCAGGCGCGAAGCGCAGCGCCTGCGCCCCGCGGAATGGCATGGGACTCGCGCTCAACGACGGAGGCACTGCCGGACTCGTGCGAAGATCTCCCCACTGGCCCCACGGATCGTGACGGGGCCCCTGTGGCGGAGCGCCCGCAAAGACACATTTGCTCAAGCCCTCATATAGTGGGAACCCAAGCGCGCCAGCGCATGGCCGTCCGGCGTTGGGGAAGGTCTGAACGCGCGGCGGACCACGGCTGTGATCCCGCGTCCTCGACTTCACGGAACGGGCCCGAGGAGGTGGGGGTGGCGCCTATCCGAAACGCTTTCGACGCAGCGGAGAGGAAGCCCCACCGCTGCCAGCGTCGCCGCCCCAGTCTCCATCATCGTCGCTGCCGTCGCCCAGCAGACCGCCAGGAGGGTCAAGGAGCGCCTCAGGGCGACAATCCTTGGTGGAGCCCACCGTGCACGAAGATGATCACACATGCGGTCCTTCTGTTTGGCAAGGGCAGGGAGATTAGAACCCACGCCCCCCCCCTTTACACCAACTGTCCCACACAGTGGATGGGGCGCTGGCATGAGGCCATTTCTTTATTGCTTGGTCATGACGGGCGTCATGGCCCCCGCTCCCCCCCCCTATGACGTAACGCTCCCCACCCCAAGTGCGCTCCGGACACTGCCGCCGTGCGCGTTGGGATCCGCGTAGGTGTCCGCGTAGGAATCCGCATAGGTGTCTGGTCCGCAGGCGTCGTCGTCGTCGTCGTCGTCTTTCGTCGTCGTCGCTCGTGGTTCGTCGCTTGTCGCTCATTGTCGTCGTGCGCGCGGACGCGGCTGGAACCTGTTTTTGAGTCTGGGCCGATGACGACAATCATCTGGGGGGGGGGGTCGATGATGTCACGTTTCGCGCCAGCGGCGTTTGGGAATGGTTAGGAATGACGTAGGACGGGTAGCACGGACATGTAGGTGGCGATATGCACCACGACGCCTGTGTACATCACAGTGCCCGCGTGCACCACAGCGCCTGTGTACACCACACCGCCGACGCACACCACAGCAGCCGCGTGCAACACAGCGTCGGTTTGTGCCACCGTGCCTGCGGGCACAGCAGCTCCTGTGCACACCACACCGCCTCCGTACACCACATCAGACGTGCGCAACACAGCACCAGTGTACACCACAACGCACGCGTGCATTGCAGTGCCTGTGTGCGCCACGGCGCCTGTGTGCACCACGTCAGCCGTGCGCAACACAGTACCACCGTTGTGTATAAAATTTCGGGAGGAATCCTTGTGACAAAATGGAGGGCGTGTGGATTCCAGAAAAAAACAATGGAAAACAAATCCTCATGGACAAAGGAGCGCCGCTGGAATCTACGAGTCCCCCCGAATCCGCCCGCATCACCCTAACTCCCAGTTGCGTCCAGGAGGCTCCAGCTAAACTGGCCGCCCGAGAACCAAGTGGACCGATTCAATCGACCATTTTGCGGTGCACGCTGAGATGCGCACGTGCGTTTTAACGCCAAGCCGCACGACAGGGGGTAAGAAGAAGGAAATGGAGGACGAGGAGCAGGAGGAGGAGAAGGAGGAGGTGGAGGAGGAGGGAAGAGGGAAAAACGTCGCATTCGATTATTATAACTTTCGTGGCGTGGTGATTAGTTGTACACATCAGATCCTGACGTACATGCTCCTTCTACCTGTCCTATGCACGCAGGCACTGTGGTGTACACCAGCGCTGCGTTGCACGCGGATGCTGTGGTGTAGACAGGCGCTGTGGCGTGCACAGGCGCTGCGGTGCACGCAAGCAGCGTGGTGTACACAGGCGTTGTGTTGCACATGGCTGCTGCGGTGTATGTACACCGGCGCAGTAGTGCTCCCCAGTATTGTGGTATACGCGGGCGGTGCGTTGCACACGGCTGTTGCGGTGTACGCAGGCGCTGTGGTGCACACGCGCGGAATGGTGCACGCGAGCGCTGTGGTGCACACAGGCGCAATGGGCAGATCGCCACTTACATGCTGCTCGCGTCGTCGTCGTCGCTCGTCGCTTGTCGCTCGTCGCGTCGTGCGCGCGGGCGCGGCTGCGGTGCCGGAGCCACGCGGCGGGGGGGGGCGTCACGTCAGACCCCCCCCCGCCCTCCCCCCCCCCATGACGCCCGTCATCGCCGAACATATAGAAACGCCTTCCATTCGCATCTGCTGGGCGCGTGCTGCCCAGCGTGAAAGGTTCCAGAAAAACCGAAATATTTGCCATTTTGTGTCATGCAAAAGCTCAAGATTCAGGGGCCATCGCGTCCTCCCCAGTATCTGGGGGCCCTTTGCACAGTTGATCCTTGACCAGCCGTGGGCCCAACTTGCGGGCTTTCCCATGAAGCCAGGTGCGATTGTCATTCGGCGCGGCGCGGTCGCATGACCTCGGTCGCCGCGCCAGGACAGCCATGCAAATCAAATGATAAGCGAACGCCGTCTTGCCATGAAGCGCGAGCTTCCATCGATGCTTGGCCTGGTCCCGTCGTTTCCATTTGGTCTCGGACTTGTGCGCTTTCTTGTCCGTTGTACGACCTTGCATGCATGTTCTTGGCCGCGCAGAGGACGCGGGGACATTGTGCCTGGTCTCTGGGTCGATCTCCAGGAACTGCATGTCCCGCCACCCAATCTATCCCCACGGAAACGCAGGATATAAAGCAAACGGCGATCCAAGACGAGGCTTGAAGATGATAGGCATCGAGAAATGCAGGCAATGAATATCACCCAGCCGCTTACGGTTTGCAGGAGGGCACATTCGATAACCATCTTCCCAGGGCGCCGGCAGGGGCATCTTAGCGAGCTGATCAACGTGCTAATGCAACTGAAATCCATGCTTGTCGCGCGTAATCAACGCAGCCTGAATCTTGGCGCGGTCAAATCCAGACTCCACCGAGGAGTCGATCATGCACCGAGGTCCACGACGCTGTCGGGGCCGAAGTATCTGCTGCTGCAATCGGCATAATCTGATGGATATCGCCCCAGCGAGGGCGAAACTCAATTGAAAAAGGTCCGTCTGGCATAATTCAAAATTCTCCATGGTCAAAGATGCGCGATGACACCGTCGCCATGCAAAAGCCCGATAGCTCGGCTGGGCCATCGACATCGAAGACCCGCGCGTCGAGGTTGCCGGTGGAGAAAGACCAGGGCCACAGATTTGTCCGAAGTCTTCTGGGAAATCGATATGAATTGTCCTGAAGGCCGTCATTCCCATCCCGCTGCAGGAGGTTGATCTCTCCACGCGCGTAGCCCTCGCCAGTGGTCATGACTGGGTCATCGGGCCAGGGGAAGCTGTGTAGCTCTACAGGGATGACAGACGTTAATCTGCACTGGTTTTTCCATTTACTTTCATTTTCGGACGAATCACCTTGTCAGCAACTGATTGCAATGCACTCGCGGGCGTAAAGGGGGCAACCATCATCGCCGGGGCGTTCCTGTCGCATGACTTATGGCGACAATATATGCGTCCCGGCTGGACTACCCTCAGCGAGCGCCCCTGGGATGCTCGAAACACGATGGGTCGCGCGCTGGGCGGTCCGAGATCAGCCCCGTGCAATGCCCCGCCCTCGCGGGGCATTTCCGCCCGAAGCTTTCCCTCCAATGACTGGGCTGTCCCACCTCTGGTTCGTCATGTTCTGCCATCTTAACGCCCAAGGCATGCGTTGATTTCCTCGGCAGCGCGCATGAAGCGCGCATCGGCCGAGACCGCGGGCGACCGAACCCCTCGTCGACGAGGTCGACCGCGCATTTCGCCTCAATCCATCCGCCCGAACTGAGGCCACCAGCAGCACGATGTTAGATCATTTCGAATACCCACAATCCCAGCCGCGTGGCTTCTTCCTAGCTCGCGCCACTGAAGAACGCACGCACATGACGATAAGCGAATGATGCGATGTGAACAAGCTCGCGCGCATTAACAGGAAGGTCGTGCGATTCGATCGATCCGCACCGAGCTCGGAGGCATTCATCTGCAGCTGTCCGGCCTGTTTCACCCAAATCCCGAAGGACCTCAAGGACTGCATCGCCTGAGTAGCCGATGTCTTCGCCTCTGAGCGGGAGCAGGCTCAAGAAACGGGACCCGTAGGAGGGTTATCAGGGCATGGGCCAGCGCAGCGCGCGGCCTCCAGCTCCCGAGACAGAGATGCTGCCGCCATGAGCAGCCTCGATTTCTCCTCCTCTTGCGTCAGTAACAGCGTTTCAGTCCCCCGCGTGCAGTCTGCGCGTTGAAGGTCACGGTAAAATGCCGCCCATTTGTCAATCAGCTCTGTGCGAAGCCGTTCCTTTGATGCGCGTCTCCCTGGCGGGTTTGGCGGCGCTGGGAGATAGATGCCCCCCCGAACACCTTGGGCGCGCGTTGTTCTTGTGAGCGGGATCAAACCCAGCGGGGAATATCCCATGGGCGCGCCCATGGCAGACCGCGGCGCATGGTTTACGAAGACCGCGATGACATTGCCACCAGGCTCTCGGATGGGGTATGTTATTCCCCTGTCCTGTCAACAGCAGACTCCACCCGTGGTCCAGAGTCTCCGCTCACACCCGCGAGGCTCTCCCTCGGCTCCTATCTCCTGCGGTGGTGCGGTCGCGCGGGGAGGCCGCGTGCGATCGGGTTCCGCTGGCTCCGCGCTCGGACATCCCACCTGTTCCCCAGCCCGCGCCTGCGCCTGATCTGACGAACGGACAACACGCACCCATACCCATAGGGGGGTCGTTGGAGGAGGAGGACTGGCTATCGGTTTGGGTGCGGGTTGTCGGACCCTGGGGAACGCCCCCGTTCGAGCGGGGACGCCCATCCGACAACGCGCACCCATAGCCCTCTCCGATCCCCCTATGGGTATGGGTGTGTGTTGTTGTTTCGTCATGATCAGCATCCTCTTACCCAGTCAGCGTCGGGGCCATGCCGTGGCACCTCAGGGGGAGGGGCAGGCGGCGCGCCGGCACTGCCCGCGGCCTGTCTAACGCATCCCAGCGGTGTCGACATAGAGATGCATCTGATGCCTCCGTACCACTATCAGTGTGCGGGCCTTCTCCATCCGCATGGGAATGGCGCGCCCGCCGCGATGCGTCATTACCGAGTTAGTGCGGAGGGGCGGTCGTCTCTGCGCACCAGCTCTCATATATGTTACGTTCCTCGCCCATTGTGCTGCGGTCATTATGGAACGAAGCCAAGATCGTCCACCCAGGCCCCAGCCACTGCCTCTGGGAAAGCACGGGCGGGCCGCCGAAGGAGCAAATCTGAGCAGGCAGCACACAATAATGGAGTGAGAGGGCAAACCTGCCGGATGCCGCGGGTTATATCGAAGCCAAGGTGTCGCGCCCCATCCAGATACAGGTAACAAGAATTGTGCCTCTACAAGTTGACCGCGAAATTGACGATCCAACGGGGGAGCCGGTGCTCGATGGACGGAAAAGGCGGCTGCGACATCGAAGAAAAACGCCATGCCCCCCTCGTCGTTCGCCGCCGTATACAACATGGCCTCGTCAATGTCGATGATATTCGCCAGCATGGACCGGCCGCCGGCCCTGGATGAAACCCCGCTGGTCGTCTGTGGCAAGCGGGCCGAGAAGCAGCTCCAGTAGGATGCGGCATGCGCTCGCCAGGAGGCGGTTGCCCGCATTCGCAACGTTAAATGGACGCACGCCCCCTGGCTCGAAGACCTCGTCGCCCTCGGCCGTGAGCCCCGCTGCCTTCTTGGGAAGGAGCATGAGGAGGCTCTCGTTGAAGTCCCCGTCCATACTCCTGCGCCATCCTATCCTCAGAGTCGTCACCGCTGATTTCCTGGAAAGCGGCATGTAG
Organism: Prorocentrum cordatum; assembly: GCA_963575745.1. Lineage (NCBI taxonomy): Eukaryota > Dinophyceae > Prorocentrales > Prorocentraceae > Prorocentrum > Prorocentrum cordatum. Next base: position 550,646 of record CAUYUJ010005891.1, read on the forward strand.
CATGTCGACTGCCACGTCCCCCAAACGACGCCATGCAGCATGAGGAGTGCCGTCCGGACCTGGAGCCGAATTGCTTGATAATCTCAACGCCTTCGCGACATGTTCCTTTTCCAAACGCAGGTGGGGGAGGCTGTCACGGAGATGCGCATGCTCTGCGCCCGGGGGGGGGGAAGTGAGAGGGGGCGGTTGTTCTCAAAGGCCCAGAAGTCCTCCTGCCCTCTGGCAGATTTCCAAAGCCTTCCCCGAGGACGCGGGAAACCTCTCTGAAGGCCGGCCGGAGGGCTTCTGAGAAGCCCCGCCGTCTGAGAAGGCCCTCTCCTTCTCAATTCCACCCCGGGCGCGCCGCAGATCCTCCTCCTCCCTCTTCTCCTACTCATTCTCCTCCTTCTCCTCCTCCTCCTCCTCCTCTTTTTCCTGGTCGTCGTCCCCCGTGGGGTAGCACGCCAGGCCCTGCCCGAGGCGCTTTTCTCTGGAGCCAGCACGGCCGACGCCGTCGGTAGCGGCAGAGAGAAACAGGGAAGGGGGCGGGGGCGGAGGGGCAGGGGGGAGGGGCAGGGGGAGGGGGAGAGGGAGGCGGAAGAGGAAGGAGGAGGAAGGAGCAGAGAGGAAAGAGAGGGGTGACGACGAGGGAGGCGGCGGCGGCGCTCTACAAGAGTCCGAAGTGGCGGTCGGACTGGGGCAATGCCCCCCTCAAATCTGCAGCTCGGCACCTCTCACACCAGGGGCACTAGCGGCAGCCCCGTGCATGCAGGGGGGGGCCTGTGCACAGCCCGCATCGAAGTGGCTCCCTCCTTACACCAGGAGGGCGAGACCAAAATCAGATCACGGTCCAATAACGAGCGACAAAGGCGCGGAAAACGGGCGATGGATCGGGGGCACTCCCACGGGACGGCCGTCCACCACCCCAGGCAGTGCGCTCCCACCCGAGGTAGCGCCCCCGAAAAGGGGGGAGGAGAGCCCGCAGGCCAGAGGAGCGGGGAAGGCGAGAAAGCGAGAGGGACGAAACGGCACGCGGTGGGAGGACAGACCGCGCCTGGAGCGCCTTGTCCAACTCCCCCATGTGGCAATACCCCTTCAATAAGGTGGAATACGTGATGTGGTCGGGAACGATCCCGCTGCCTCACACGCGGGCTGCCGTGGAGGAGAGGTAAGGAGAGGAGAGAGGGGGTGCTCGCAGGCACGGCTCCCCCCCAATCCCACGGACGCGAACCAGGTCTTGCACTCAGTTTGCGCCCGCTTGCGGCTCCGGCTGTCAGACGCGCGTTGTGGCATGACTCCCCATGCCCATCGGCTGTGCGACGTCGATCGTTGCACGCGCAGGTTTTGTCACCGCTAGGGGCTCAACATTACACCAGACCAAACCCCAATCAATGGATTTCTGATGCGTGCCGCCCGTGTCTCCATCGCCATTCCTCCCGCCCTAACCGAGTTCGAAAACATGTTGAAGTCCAGTCTAGGTTTTCGATGTTGCTCTCTCTCTCTCTCTTTGTGTCTCTCTCTGTCTCTCTCCCTCCATGTATCTGTATCGCTATACACACGTTCGTCTCTGCGCGGGCATGCATACATACACGACCTTTCTCCTTATGCCTCTCTCTCTACTCCGTCCATGTCATCCTTTCTTTCTGTAGTATCGTTGCTCGGTGTTCTCTCTCTCTCTCTCTCTCTTTCTCTCGTTCTCCCCCTCTGTCTATCAATCGGAAGTTTGGACGTGAGATCGCAGTGAAACGGAGGCCGCTCCTCCACCGGGAACTCGGTGTCGGTTTCGTGTTCGTGTCATGCGCGCGGGCGAGGCAAGCTGCGTGTGCGGGCGAGAGGGATGAGCCCGCCGTTGCCAGGGCGCAGCCAAGCCAAAAATTGCTGTCCCGCGGGTTGGCCGACCATACCCCTGCAATGCCCCGACGCGAGTGGGCGTGCTATGCCGTTTGCAATGCAATGTTATGCTAGCGACCGTGAGATCGATAGAGAGGTCAACAATGAGATCGAGAGTGGCATCCATTGATGAGATCGAAAAGGAGATCGATCGTGAGACCGGCATTGAAATATAGAATGAGGACGGCAGACTAAGGTCGATAGTGAGATCGATAGTGATACCGATAGCGATATCAAATCGTGAAATCGAATCGTGAGATCGATAGTGAGATCGGTAGTGAGATCGATAGTAAGATCCATTGCGTAAGGTCGGAAGTGTGATCGATCGTGAGACCGATCGTGTGTTCGATGGTGAGATCAATAATGTGTGAGATCAATTGGGTGAGATGGATGATGACATCGACAGTGAGATCGATAGTGAGACCAATAGTGGTATAGATAGTGAGATCGATTGGGCATGGGCAGTGGGATCAGTAGTGAAATCGATGGTGATATTGACAGTGAGATCGATTGCAAGATCGGTAGTGAGATAGATAGCGCGAACAATATATCGCTAGTGAGATCGATAATGGCGTCGATACTGATATCGATAGTGAGCTCGATAATGAGAGCGACCGTGATGTCGATCGTGAGCTCGATTGTGAGATCGATGATCTGATAGATGGTCACATCAATAGTGTGATTGATCGTGACACCGATAGTGATGACGATCGTGAGATCGACAATGAGATCGGTAGTGAGATCGAATATGATATTGATTCAGTGAGATGTATGGTGAGAACGATCGTAACATCGATCACGAGATCGACCCGGAACTCAGGAACCCGGGAACCAAAAACTTGAAAGCTGGAACCCTGCCCCCTCCAGAATCAGTCTGGAACCAGCAACTGGTGAGATGGATGGTGAGATCGATGATGAGATCGATCGTGAGATCGACCAAGGAACCGGGAACCCGGGAACCCGAAACTGGAACCCCGGGAACCTCGCCGCCCACCGAAATCGGCCCGGAACCAACAACGGGGACCCGGGAACCCGGAACCGGGAACCCGGAATTGGGAACACGGGAACCCAGCCGCCTACCCGTATCGGACGGGAACTTTCGACAAATCTTCAACCTCTGCTAGGACCTCTTCAGTGCAAGCACTGACTAAGGGAAAACGAGAGGGGGATGTGAAGGAAGGAGGGCGGAGAAGGCATGAGGAAGGATGAAGGTGCGAGGAGGAGGGAGGAGCGAGGAAGGGAGGGAGAATGGAGATGGACGGAGGGAGGCAGAGGGCGGAGGGAGGGATGCGGGAGGACGGGGGATGAGCGAGGGAGCCCAACCGACTTATGGGGCTCGAGAATCGACGTGTCCTGACGGCTCGTCTGTCGTTGCCATGTCTGGGCCTCTGGGGACGCCTCTGGAGGCCTCTGGGGCCCCCCTGGGACCTCCGGCGTTCTCCCCGGAGGAGGAGGAGGAGGAGGAGGAGGAGGAGGCGGCGGAGGAGGAGGAGGAGGAAGAGGAGGAGGAGGAGGAGGAGGAGGAGGAGGAGGAGGAGGGAGGAGGAGGAGGAGGAGGAGGAGGAGGAGGAGGAAGGAGGAGGAGGAGAGGAGCAGGACGTCCCCCTCTCCGAGTCCCGCGGGCTCGCGGCGCCCCACGCCTGGAGCCGTCATCTCCGCGAAGATGTTCTCGGCCGCGGGAACATCCTCAGCGGCTCTGCGCGCCCAGCCCTTCCACCCCCTCCTCCTCCTCCTCCTCCTCCTCCTCCTCCTCCTCCTCCTCCTCCTCCTCCGCCCCGCCCTCCGCAGCGCCCTCTTCTCCTCGTGCTCACCCGTGTGGTCCTGCTGCCCGTGGGCATCCTCGTCCTCGACCTCCGCCCCGGCCTCCGCCTCTTCCTCCCGCTCCCTCTCACCCTCGGCCTCCTTTTCCGCCACGCCTCCTCCTCCTCCTCCTCCTCCTCCTCCTCCTCCTCCTCCTCCTGCTCCTGCTCCTGCTCCTGCTCCTCCTCCTCCTCCTTTTCTTGCGTTGCGCAGACCCTGAGCGGGGCTCGAAGCGTCGTGCAACGTGACTCTTACGGGTAAAAAAACAACCCCTCATGCAATCACGCGATCCCCCTCGGTGCGGGAGGCACTTGCTTGGAGGGAAGGGTGCCGAGCCCGCGCTCGTGTTGCTGCTTCTGCCGTCGCCGCCGCCGCCGCCGGCAGGCCTGATGGGGTCAGCGTCAGCGCGGGCGGGCAGGAGGGGCAGGCTCAGCAGCTGCAGCAGTAGCAGAGTGTGCGGGTAGAGTGATCGCATTGAGCACGACTGGCGCGGATTTCTCGGACCGGAGCGCGCCAGGGGCGGCGCCGGAGGCGCCACCAGGGGGCCCCAGCGCGGATCCAGTTTCTATCTTTATGTTGTTCTTCGTTTCCCTTCCCCCTTGCCAGCCCCCCACCCGGGCAGCAGCATCTTCATGTCAGGCTTTATGCAGCTGCAGCAGCAGCAGAGTGTGCGGGCAGAGTGATCGCATTGAGCACGACTGGTGCTTCTCAGGGCTTTCCCAGGGTGTTTCTCCTCCTCCGCTCGCGGCGCCCGCGCAGACGGCAGTAGCGCCCCCGTGGACGGGGGGCCCGCGACGGGGGGCGCGACGGAGGCGCCCAGCGCCCGCTCGAGGCCTTCGGGCCCCCTCGGCGCGGCGCCGACGACGGCGACGGCCCCGACGCCACACGTCCAGAGAAGCAGCACCTGCGAGGCGGGTATTTATCCAGACCCACCGCCTGAGAACAAAGCGTCCTGGTGCCCCAGCGGGGCCCAGATATGGATAAAGTTCGGCCCCTGGGGGCCCGAACACAATATGTCCATGTCCACCGCCTGCCGAGGCTCCGAGAACTGAGCCTCCAGGCGGCGGTCATGCATGAATCCCCGCCTCGGAAACATCTGTTGGAGGTCCTCGAGGATTTCTTGGATCTGCGCTGAACCCGCTCCCTGGCGCGCGGGGCGCGCCAGGGGCGGCGCCAGAGGCGCCGCCGGAGGGTTCCAGCGCAGATCCAAGAAGTCCGCAAAGGGCATCGAGCATTTATGCTTGCGTTGTTGCTTCTTCTTCTTCTTCTTCTTCGATCGGAAGCGGCGGCGTCGTCGTCGTCGTCATCGTGGTCGTCGTCGTCGACGCCTTTGTCGTCGGTGTCGTCATCACTCCACTGTGTGAATGCGGGCGCTCTCATCTTCCGCTCCCAGCCCTTTGATTCCCCTCTCTCCTTGTGGTGGGAATCGGCGGGAGGGATTGAAGCAGAATGCTGGCAGACAAATAGACACGGGAAGTGCCCGGCTCGACAAGCACCATGCCAACAATGGCCCTGCAGCCGCTGAGCGGGCGCGCGGTGCACTTGATGCACACGTCGATCACCTTGCTGGCCGACGGGGGCGCGATATTCTTGTGGCACTCAACACTTCGAGAAAAAATGCAAACGAACATGTACAACGCCAACACAAACGAGTGTAGCCGTGATGTGAAGACACCTTGCATCCCTTGAAGACGAAGACGCCCAACGGGTGAAGCAAGAGGGAACAGGAACGCACAGATGGAAAACTGCAGCAACGACGGACGCATGACGTAGGACGACAAAGAAATGCGAAGCGAGCACGCGAAAACGGAAGGATGAAGACGGCGGTGTTGAAGCGGCCAAGGATGGAGGAGAGGGTGCGAAGGTGCAAAGGTGCAGGGGGCCCGAACCAGCGGAGCGGCTCGCGTCGATATTGATAGTGCTGTCGGATAGTACTACTCGACTTGGGGTCCCTCGGATCTGACATCGAGGCTCAGAGCGTACAGAACTAAGCCCTCACATGGAGGCTGGAACTTGAAACACGGCACTCTCAGCCAGGATGTGGTCATCTCAACTTGTTATTGACAACTCTGCCTTATCTGTGGTCTTAACCGAACACGGGATTTCGGATCGTTATACCAAACGGCCCTCCACAATATCATGTTCGAACAACACGTTGCCGTCATAACCTCAAACGTTGACAACTGGCCGCCTCAAGACTTGACAACCGCACTCAGAACGTCGGCGGTTGGCACTGTACATGCTAGTGTCTCTTCCAGCCTGGATGCTCGAATCACATAGGTAGCCTTTCAGACGTCACTTCGATGCCGCGTCGACGCTTTCCAAGTGTGATAATCGACTGAACCAACAAATATAGAATTGACCGTTTGACGCTCTTGAGTGTTGTAATCCACCACCGCGCTTGACATGTGTCGGGCGCTTGATTGGTTGGTTGGTTTCGCCCGCTGCGGAGCATAGTATGATATAGTTCAGCGCCCCCCCCCCCGACGCATCGAGACCAGCATGTGCTCATGTTTTGGGACCACGTGTATGCGCTTCTGGCCGCAACCAGAATTCAAGGTGCTGGGTTCCATGCACCACCCCCGTTTCCATGCACCCCCCCATCCCAGCCCCCCACCCGGGCTCCTCCACGTCTCCCCCAGGCGCCTCCAAAGCGTGGTGGCGGATGCGCGTGGCAACAGAGCTTGATAGTGCCACTTCGTCCAGACGAGCTGGAAAGACTGAATGATTGGAACCGTTGTCATGCTAGACGCATGGGCTTTCCCGATCTTGAACTTATGATTGGGAAATTGAATGGTTGCGCCAGAAACTGGACTCGTTGCTGCATCCCGAAATCACACAATTGGGGAATATGCTTCTGCATGTCGCTGAATTCCGCGAGTTCGACATTCCATCACGTTGCCCAACAACCCATGAAACGGCTTGCGGCGCCCTTATTCATGGTCGCGTTGTCCTGGATGAATTTGGGCATTCGCGTCAACAATATCACCTTCGTCCTGCCGTGCAGGGCGATGCTGGCGTCGTCACCAAGCAATCTCCGCTTCTCTGCAACGGGCGCCTGCTTGGCGTACTCAGAACCGTGGCTTCGCGCTGACGGCCCACACTAGAACGCCCCTACCCAACTTCACGTCCCACTGCCATCACCTTGCTCGTGTCTGTGAAGAGCGTCGCATCCTAGATACAAGGGGCACGCCCGTGCACGCCCGCTGTGCCGACGAGCCGCGGCGGCACGAAGTGGGATACCGCCGCTATCCAAGCGAGGGGCGGGCCGCCATCACCGTCCAGCGCGCCCTCAGTCATCACTCTGTCAAGGTCGCCGTGCTATCAGTCGGCCTATAGTCTCAAATTCCAGCTGCTGCTCCATCTTCCGCTCTGGGCTTATCTGCTTGTCGAGGGCTATCCTGCCAAGACGCCCAGTTGCATCGCACAGCAGCCTGGGCTACTTCTGGGAAGCTACCTTCACCTTGACAATGAGCCAGTGGACGACTCGCTCTGGTGCCTATGCTCCACCTGCAATGGGCTGAACCAGTGTGGCATGCAGCCCTCTCTCGTCTGCACGCTCTCCCACAAGGTGATGCTACCAGTGCCCGTCCAAAACGCGCCCGCATTCGCTTCGCGTCGGCCGCCCAGCTTGACCCAAAATGGCGACGGAGGAGGGGAGGGGGAAGAGCAAATGGCAAAATTTGGAGTCCTGAAACGGTGCGGTGACAGACCGTGCGGTGAGCTCGAAATTCCCCAAGATCTCACCGCACTGTCCGTCAACGCACGGTTTTGGGACCTCGGATGCCCCAGCCGCCCGAAACGTCCTCCGAGAACGGCCCGAGTCCCAAAACCGTGCGGTGACCCCAAATCTTTACCGACTCACCACACGGTGTGGCCACCACCCCGTTTGGGGACCCCGAGGACGAGGAGCTAGCATCCCCGGAGAGGGGGTGGCCAAGTCTTCCACGAGAGAAGCTCGGATAGATTCACCCCTGAAGGAGGAACACGCGTACAAGGCTCACGCGAGTCCGCCCACAGAAGGAGGACGGCCACAGGATTGGGGCCTGCCTTTTCTTCGTGGGGTCCTCGCATGCCTGCCTTGCTTTGGGGGCAGGTGCGTAGCAGACAATCGCTTCCGCAGATCAGGACCCTCCAGAGCCCCAGTGCGGAAAAATCAGAATCGCCGCTCTCTGGTGTTCGCCAACGGGAGTGCACTGAACGTGGGGTGAAGAAAGATGCACCGTTCGTGCACTTGCCGTCGCTCGGACGTCCATTTCCCGTGCATTTTTCGGTTTCGTGCGTTTTTTGTTTTGCTCGATGGTCCAGGATGGTCCTCGATGGCTCCCGCCGAGAAAAAAATGCACACGTCCGAACGATGCCGAGGTGGTGGCAGTTTAGGGGCCCTTTCGGACCCCACTGGGGCCACTTTCCTGCAGTCCTCGGTTCCCCCACGTCAAATTGCCCCCCGCCCCCGTGGCGGTCCGCCCGAGAACCACGGCTCTGGGTCCACACCTGACCTGGTGACCACACGGCCTGGCGAGTCAACCTGAGCGACCCGGGATGGGCGGACTGCTTCTTCAGGACCCCGTGCCGTACTCCGAGGGCGCCTCGAGGAGCCCCCCTGGGGCCTCGCCACTTGTTATGCCAAGCCGTCTGGCGACGTGGCAGACCGTCGAGTGAGGTATGCGGGCGTCGCTGCCATGGGACCATCTCGGCGACGAAAGGAAGCAGGTCTGACGCGAGATGACACAGCGCTGCGAGCTTCGCCACATTGCAAACGAGAGCGCTCACACGCGAGCTTACGCAGGCAACTTACGCGCTAACGTCGGCGCAATCGGCCCCGTTTTTTTTCTGCCGCTCGCCTGCAACTTGGGCAACCACGCGGACAAACGGGCAACCGGCCACCCGGCCAGCCAATCAACCAACCAACCGACCAACCAACCGGCCAACCAACCAGCAAACCAACCGACCAACTAACCAAGCAACCAGCCAGCCAGCCAACCAACTGACCAAACAATTCATCCACCAATGTTCCACGCCATCGCCTCGGAAGAAGCCCCAGAGAATCGTGAGCCAACCAGCCAGCCAGCCAGTCCTTCATTTTCATGTTTAGGAGGATGTCCCACGCGGTGGGGTCGTGAACATTTTTTATGGATCAGAAAATCCCTGTTGACCTTGAGCGAAGTATGTTTTTTGACCCTGAACAAGTTTTCGATCCTGCATCAGCCAACCAACCAACCCACCAACCAGCAAGTCCTGCAATGGGATTCGTTGGAGGATGTCCTGCACGGCGGGTCCTGGAAAGATTTGTTCTCGGGCCCTGAAAGAACAATGAACCTGATATGACATGTGCTTTTGATCCTTCTTCCCAATACACAGCCGTGACAAAAATTTCTTCAATTTGCTATGATGAAGATTTCTCCCATCCCTCTCAAGATTCCTAACATGACATGATGTTGGGATCATTCGGCGGAGTAGTTCCCGATCCCGGAGACGTTAATAACTATGTTACCCCAAAACGGGATCGGAAACTACTCCGCGCCAAACCATATAAATTACCGAGCGGGATGCGATTGCGCGCGGAGTAGTTTTAGTAGAACTACTCCGAACTACTCCGCACGAGCGCGTCATTCCACAATGCAACTTAAAAGAAGCTTTCGTCACGGCGATGTAACAGCCCACCGCTGCCGACATGGCTTCCGCCTCTCAGAGCACCAGGCGGGCGGCCACGAGGCGGCCACGCGGCGGCCACGCGCGGCGACGCAGAGAAACCTCGGCGGCCCCTATCCGACTCCGTCGTGGCAGAGGCAAGAGCCCTCAAGTGCAAGCAATGCTTGGGGAAGACACTCGCGGAAGTCCGCGCGGGTGCCCTGGACCCCCCTCCCCGCACCCGTTCCCAGGCGCACGGAGCGCGTCGGGGGTGGGGGGGGGGACGGCCGGGGCGCTCCCCAAGTTGCGGGGGGAGAGGGGTCAAGAGCGGACCGAAGCCATCCGCGCGGACCTCCGAACTGTCACCTGCTCAGGCGCCTGGCCCGAACTTGTTTCTGTTTTCGCGAGATGAACTGTCTGACGACAGGACTGTGGCTGCTGAGCCGTTCCATTGCCGCCGAGGGCGCAACCGATGGCGCAACCAACGACAGGCAGCCTGATTCTGTTCCGACGGGTGCGCAGTATGGCGCAACGAATAGCAGGCCGCTGTGCTCTCGGCCGCCGAATACGCAACCGATGGCGCAACAACTAGCAGGCCGCTGTACTCTCGGCCGCCGAGTGCGGAACCTATGGCGCAACCAAAACCAGACCATTCTATTCTCGGCCGCCGAGTGAGCAAGCGCAAGCTCTGGCACAATCAACGGTAGGCCGTTTTGTTCTCGGCCGCCGAGTGTGCAACTTTTTGAGCAACCCATGGATGGCGCAACCAATGGCGCAACCTACGGGTCGCGCAACCCATGGATTGCGCAACCAGTGGCGCCACCCACGGATGGCGTGACCAATGGCGCAATCCACGGACAGTGCGACCAACACCAACGGCGCACTGGCGCAACCCATGGATCGCGCAAGCCATTAATGGCGTAAGCCATGGCGCAATCCATGGATGACACAACTCATGGAGTGAGCATGGCGAGGCCCATGTGTGGCACAGCCCTTGCATGGCACAGTCCATGGCAAATGCAACCTGCGGCGAAACCCATGGATAGCGCAGTCCACGGCGCGCGTGGCACGCATCCCTGGCGCTTTCTGCGAGGCTGCACCCGTGTTTGTGCTCGCCGTGTGGGCTGGCGGCGGGCCTCAAGCGGCGGGCTGACTTGTGCTTCTGTCAGTGTTGTTCGGTCCTCTTTGGAGGCCGCGGGGCCAAACCCAACAGCCTCGAGGAACTCCTGGCCAAGGGCACCTCTGGCAACACTCGGACTCAAAGCAAAGGCGGCTGGGTCACGGAGTTGTACGTGATCCTGTTGTAGGGGACCCGCTCAGTCTTCATCTCGCGGAACAGCGTAAGCGCCTGCCGGAGGTCCTCGCCGGGCTCCCAGGGGGCTGGGGGCAAGGAGGCGTGTAAGCGGGAGGGAGCAAAGTGAGTTGGAGGACGAGGACACTTTTGGCGTTTAGTGGAATCGAGATCGGGCGAGGATCCCTGTCGGAGGGCCGCTTATGCCGCCCTTCCTGGGGGAACTCGAATCTTGCGTGTGCCTTCCAATATCTGGTGTGCTATGTTTACACCGGAGGGCCAGGCAAGTGAGACGGGTTTGGGCATGCTGGAGAGCGTTTTTTTTGAACTTTTAGCGATGACGGGCGTCACGGGGGGCGTGGGCGGGGGGGGTTATACGTAACGCCCCCCCCCCGCCGTGCGGCCCCGGCACCACAGCCGCGCCCGCGCGCACGACAACGATGAGCGACGAGCGACGACGACGACGACGACGACGACGACGACGCGAGCAGCATGTAGGTGGCGATCTGCCCCACAGCGCCTGTGTACACCACAATGCTCGCGTGCACCGCAGCGCGCGTGTACACCACACCGCCTGCGGACACCGCAACAGCCGTGTGCAACGCAGCGCCTGTGTACACCACAGTGCTTGCGTGCACCACGGCGCTGGTGTACACCACAGCGACTGTGCACACCGCAGCAATCGTTTGCAACACAGCGCCTGTGTACACCACAATGCTTGCATGCACCGCATCGCCTGGGCACACCACAGCGGCTGTCTACACCACAGCATCCGCATGCAACGCAGCGCTGGTGTACACCACAGTGCCTGTGTGCGCAAGACAGATAGAAGGAGCATGAAGGTGAGGATCTGCTGCGGACAGCTAAACGCCACGCCTGGGAATTGCTCATAATAGAATGCGATGTTCTTCCCTCCTCCCTCCTCCTCCTCCACCTCCTCCTCCCTCACCCTTCCAGCCTGTCGCGCACGTGCGCATCTCAGCGTGCACCGCATAATGGTTTATTGAATCAATCCACTTGGTTCTCGGACGGCCAACCTCCTCCTCCTCCTCCTTCTCCCTCCTCCTCGCTACAGAGCCCCCCCCCCAAGGAGCCGCGATCTCTCGACGGGATCTGCGTAACTACCGACTCCGCTGGACCTCCCAGGAGCCCACGAAAGTGGCGAGGTCTCGGCTGGATCTGCGTGCAACTCCATTCCGCGGGACCTCCTGTGAGCCCACGAAGTGGCAGCAGTAACACACTTCGTACCACCCCAGAGAAGCGCGAGGTCTCGGCTGGGTCTGCGAAGTTCCCCCACTCCACTGGGCCTCCCAGGAACCCTCCCAGTGGCGACAGTTGGTACGAGGAGGAGGCGGGAGGAGGGCAGGAGGCAGGAGGAAGGAGAGAGAGCAGAGGACAGGAGTCAGAAGAAGAGGGGGGAGGAGACGAGAGTGAGTGACGGAGACCAAAAGGCGAACCCAACACAGGAGGGTCGGGCAAAAGAAGCGAAGTCGGCACTGGCGCGTCGTCGCGCTCGCATGCCGCGTGTATCCGTCACCGAGCCTCGAGACCCGAAGCGAAGTTTTCTACAGGTCCTCATGTGCTCTCTGTTCTCTCTGCTCAGCGTTGGGGCATTCTTATATTCAGGGGGGCTGGGGCCCCAGATTCCATACTGTCCTTGGCGTCCCCGCGCGCTCTTGGGCTGCCCTGCATTGCATAACTTTTCCAGATGCCACAGGGCCCCACGACGGGCCAAGAGGGCCCCAAGAAGCGCCCAAGAGGCCTCCAACACAGCCCAAGAGCGCTCCAAGACGCCCAAGATGGCCCAGGAGGCCCCAAAGAAGCCCCAAGAGCGCTCCAAGAGGGCCCCCAACAGGGCCCAAAGAAACTCACACTGTGATTTTCACTGTGTTGTCGGGCTTCCGGCGCTTCGAGACAGCCCCAGGCGCCTACCAAACGGTCGCAAGATGGCCCAAGAGGCCCCCAAGAGGCCCCCAAGAGAGGCCCCCAAGAGGGGCCCCCAAGAGGGGCCCAAGATGGCCCAAGAGAGCTCCAAAACGGCCTCAGAAGCGCCCCAAGAGAGCCCCAAGACGGCCCCAAGAGGGGGAGCAGAAACGGACAATTCGAGCCCTCCGCCCCAAGAGGCCCCCAGGAGGCCCCAAGAGGCCTCGAAAAAGACCCAAGAGGCCCCCAACAGGTTCAAAAGACACTGGCCCACTGAGGCACCAAGAAACGCCCACGATGGCCCAAGACGATTTCAGCACGGCCCAGGAACGCTCCAAGACGCCCAGGATGGCCCCAAGACGGGCCACAATGCCCCCGAAAGGCCCTAAGAACGCCCCAAAAGGCCCCCCAAGAAGACCCCAAGAGCCCAACACATTGTTTTACTTCTGCGGCTTAAAAAGATTGTACGGCAATCGCTTGTTTCTGCAAGTCGACGCTCTACGATGGCCGCAGGGGCCCCACAAACCGCCCCAATACGGCCGCCGAGAAGTTTCCGACTTTATCCCAACGAGCACACAATACGTACAGATGTCAGAGTCGAATACTCCGAAAACATAGATTCAACCACCAGTGTTGCAACAGGCCATTTCAACACAAAACGGGCGCGCACCCCTGCGAATTGTTACGAAAACCTTCGGTAATTCAGCAGTTCCATAAAATGCGACCAACCCGGCTGGCCTCTCGCGCGCGCGGATGTCGAAATCATTCGGGCGCTCTTGCGCGCTTGGTGGGTGGGGGGCACGGTCCCTGCCAAAGAACACCATGCGGACCACTCGCGCATGTCGGCCGCGCGCGCACGCCGAAACTTTTTACAAATTCTCATCGCCGACGCGTGAACACCACCATCTGCACCGGCGTGATCAGCATCGGCGCCATCATTGGCCTCGCCGTCATCATCGCCATCGCCGTCGCCAGCATCGTTGCTATCATCATCGTGTCTGCCGTCGCCGACGTCGCCATGATACCGCGCTCGCCTGAACCACCGACTCACACTGAAGCGCACGCGCGTCAGCGCGGCCTGCGAAACGCACTGGGAAATCCCGCGCGGCAGCGCCACCGCGGCCGCGCCGGTCGCGCCGGACTACCTGGCCGTTCTGAGAGCGAGCCTGCGCAACGCCGATCAATCATCGCATTTGCCGCCGCACGGGTTTTGCAAACTAGATTGCAGATAGTGGGTGGGGCGATTGCGCGAGCAGGGTTTGGAGACTTACTGGCAAGCACTAATTAGTTGCACCTCGCAGACGGCAACACGTATATTCTCCTCTCTAAAACAGTTAGGACCCCCCTGGCTTTATCAACACACGCTTCCGTCTTTCAATGTACACATGGTTACGGCCCATCGTCCATCCTAAATATGAATCCATCGCAGCCCAGCCGGGTCAGTATCGCCCCCCCGTCATCCTCTGAAAAACAATACTATGCGCGCGCACTCGTTTATGAAGAATCATCAATTTTCAAGAATCCCTTCTGCAAAAAATGGCACGAACTGCACACGCGCGCGTCGTCGTCGCGCGCGCAAGCCGGATCCTTGAAAAACCTCCGGATTGGAAGGATGTCAAAATCGAGTTTCAAAAAAAAGGACATATAAGACCACATGGTTTCGCAGCGCGGATTTTTAATGAAAAAGGGCGCGCTCTCGCGAATTCGAAGAAACCACCGTTTCCTCACCATTTTCGAAAACAGTGCTACCAAACGGACTTCGCGCGAGCATATCGAAATCGTTCGAACGCCTTTGCGCGCGCGCCGTCGCGAGAACCCTTTGCAAACAACGGGGCGAAGTGCGCGCGCGTCGTCGCGCGCGCGTGCCGGAATCCTTAAAACAACCATCGGTTTCGTAGCGATTCTACCGTCGAGTGTCCAAACAACATTCAAAAACACAAGGTTTCGCAACGTCAGTTTCCTGAAAAAGCTCGCGCGCGCGCTCTAGTCCATCATCGCCGACGCGAGGGCGCCGTAATCGTCGTCGTCGGGATCGGCATCCGCGCCCGCGCTGGCCGCGCATTCGTCGGCGCGAACATCGTCGCCCACATCGCCGATATCATCGTCGCGCCCATCGCAGTAAGCGCTGCCGCGACGCCGCGCCCGCCCGCGTCGCCGACTCGCCGCGAAGTGCCCGCTGGGGCGCGCCCAGCGGTCAGAGCCGCCGCGGCCGCGTCGGTGGCGCCAAACTACTAGCCGGCCGCTGCGCGCGTGCGCCAGGGTTGGCGCGGCCGCAGAGATGCACCAGCCAACGCCAAGCGCATCGCAATCGCCGTCGCGTGGTAGAAATCCTTTGCGCCACATAGATTGCACCGCGCATGCTGCGCAGCGCAGACTCTCCTTGTTAAATGGATCAAACCAACCCCGCTGTGCTCATTGCAATTGAAAGACGATTCTGCCCCATCGCCCGTCCGAATCATGAACTCACGTCGCCCCATCTAAACCGCCCCCCCCCCACCCCCGCCCCCCCACCCCCGCCCCCAGCGACAAATATTGCGCGCGCGCTCGTTCAACGAAAATCCTTTATTTTCAAAAACCCAGCGCAAAAGAAAAACGGGACGACGCGAGCGCGCGCGAGGTCGCACGCGAATGCAAGAACCCTTCCAAACGCGCGTGGCTTCGAAAAGGTTTCAAAATCGAGCGCCCCCCAAATGCGCAGCAACACATGGCTTCGCAGATAGAAATCTCAAAAAAGTGCGCGCCCCCACTCTCGCGAATTCCTTTTGACAACCGTGAGTTTCACATATTCTCACCAAAAATGCTACCATGCGATCCTGTCGCGCGCGCGCCGATATCGCCCGGGCGCCCCTGCGCGCGCGCGGTCACCTAAGTCCTTTTGGGGCAGGCAGAATTCACGCGCGCGCGTCGCCGCGCGCGCGTGCCAACAACCCGCGACTTTCGCCCGGATTTCAGGACCGAGCGCGCCGAAACCATCAAAACACGGTTTTGAAACATCACTTTACACCGAAACCCTGCGCTCGCGCTCTTGCGATTTCGCCGGAAGAAGCACATGTATTTCAACGCTTTCATTTAAGTTCTGCCAAACGGGCCTCTCGCGCAGCATGCCCCATTCATTCGAACGCCCCTG
Organism: Prorocentrum cordatum; assembly: GCA_963575745.1. Taxonomy (NCBI): domain Eukaryota; class Dinophyceae; order Prorocentrales; family Prorocentraceae; genus Prorocentrum; species Prorocentrum cordatum. The sequence goes on from CAUYUJ010005891.1 coordinate 566,287, forward strand.
CGCGCGCGCGGGGAGGGCGGGGGGGGGCGATCGGCGTCGAATTGCGCCACGCGGGCTACGCTCGCGCGTCGGCCGCGCGCGCGTGTAGAAGTCCTTCCAACGCTTTCATCGTCGTCGGCGCGATCAGAATCGGCGCCGTCGCTGGCCTTGCCGCCGTCGTTGTCGCCATCGTCGCCCTCGCGTCTGCCGCTGTCGACGTTGCCGCGCCCGCCCAAGTCGCCCACTCGCACTGAAGCGCCCGCTGGGAAGTGCCCGGCGCCCAGCGCCACCCACCAAGCACCCGTCGCAGTCGCCGCCGCGTGGGTTTTGCAAGCCAGGCGGTGGGCGGGCGGGCGGGGTGATTGCGCGGCCATCGGAGCTGCGCGAATTGAAGCAACAACGAGCGCAACGCGAGTTCAAACAATTCTGCGCTCGCGGTTTTGCCGGTTCTCAAGACAGACATCTGTTTTCAAGATGCTCACAACATCCTGCCAAACGGGCCCCTCGCGCCGCATGTCGAGCTCATTCGAGCGCTCTTTGCGCGCGCGCTGGGAAGGGGGCGCGACCCGCGCCAAGTCATGCCACCGCACCACGCGGGCCACTTGCACGCGTCGGCCGCGGGCGCGTCACTTCCTCAAAAACTTTCGTCGCCGATGAAAAGACGACGTCATCGTTGTCGGCGGGCGCGATCAACGTCGGAACCGCTATTGGACTTGCCGTGGTCATCGCCGCCATCGCCACCACCATCGCCGCACTCAGAATCGCGTCCACGTCGTCGGCGTCGCCGTGATACCGCGCCCACCCAAGTCACCGACTCGCGCTGAAGTGCCCACGGGGAAGTGCCGCGCGGCCAGCGCCGCCGCGGCCGCGTCGGTCGCGCCAAACTAGCCAGCCGCTGCGCGCGCGAGCATCCGCGGGCGAGCGCGGCCGCAGAAACGCAGAAGCTATCGCCAAGCACTCGTCGCAATCGCCGCCGCGCGGGCTTTGCAATCGGAGCTGCGGAGGGGTGGGTGGGCTGTCTGCAAGAGCATGGAGCGCGTCAACTCGTTCTAAAAAGAAACAATTGCACCCCGCACGTTGCGCGTCTACGCGCACGCTCACGCACACACCGATACATGTATGTATGTATGCGTATATATATATATGTATATATGTATATGTATATGTATATGTGTATATATATCTATACGCGCACACCAATTACGCGCCAGATGGGGTGCACCACATATGTTCACATAGTGCATTCTCATTGCGTAAACGAAATTCTCCTCTCTGCAAAAACGAATGATTCGACCCCTGCCACCCCCCTCTGAAATGATTCGACCCCTGCCACCCCCCTCTGGGTTTGCCGCTCCCCCCCTGGGCATTGCAATCTACGTATGACGCTGCCTCCTTGTTCATTTTCCATATGAGCCCATGCCGTCCCAGCTAGTCCCGGCATCGCCCCCCCCCCTGCATCCCTGTCATTTAATGCAATGCGCCGCGCGTGCGTTGATCTAAGATGTGCTGAATGCGCGAATACATATGACATAATCCCATGCGGGATACACGCGCGCGCATTGCGCGCGCATGTATCCCGGCAAAACGAAATCCCGCCCGGCGCACGTATTCCGGCAAGGAATTCGTCTTGCGGCAAGCGGAAATCCTTCCAAAACCGTTGTTTTCGTTGTGGCTTGAGCGTGAAACAATTACGCGACCGAGAAAGCCCAAATACTTCTATTATGGTTGGAGTGATGATAGCTGAATTGAAGCATGTGAGAATAACGTCGATGCCGTTGCCCCGCCGTGAAAAATTACCGCTGGTAAACATTAAATGCGTTGCGTGCCAAGCCGTTCCAATGCCTGTTAACATGTTCGCGAGAACCATCTAAAGTCACTTCGGCACCCATCTCTACCATTGAGTTATTGTGCGCCAGGCGGCAGCGCGGACATGGCGCATTTGGGGGCCATGACGGGGGGCCATGACGGGCGCCGTACCTTTGACGGACAATCACCGGCGCGAGCACGCTTGCGTGCAAGCCCGAACGGTCTGAGCCGGCATGAGCCAAAGTGGCTGAAAATCCAAGTGATGATGCCACTCGCCTCGCTTGCGCCCCTTGCGCCCTGAGCACGACTGGCACGGATGGCAAGCTTGCGTGCCGATGTGCCCTGAGCACCACCGTCACGGATAGAGACCGCCCTGGGCGACCGTCACTGATAGCGGCCGCCCTGACGGGCCACCCCGTGCGCGCCGACTGCGGTGTCCAAAAAAAGGCTACGCCTGCTGTGCCCTGGACGACCGTCGCGGATACCGGCCGCGGTCAGTGACCACCCTGTGCGCACCCCCGGCGATGTCGAGAATTTGCAGGCGCCTGCTAGGGCAAGGACGACCGTCGCGGATAGCCGCCGCGCTCAACCCCGCGCGCACCTCCTACGGTGTCGAGAAAACGCCACGCCTGCGGGGCCCTGGACGACCGTCACGGATAGCGGCCGCGCTCAAGGACCCCCCCGTGCGCGCCCCTTTTGCGGTGTCGATAATTTGCCACGCCTGCTGCGCCCTGGGCGACCGTCACGGATAGATGCCGCGGTCAGGGACCACCCCGTGCGCAGCCCAAGCGATGTCGAGAATATGCCACGCCTGCAAAGGCAAGGACGACCGTCACGGATAGCGGCCGCGCTCAGGGACCACCCCGTGCGCACCCACTGTGGTGTCGAGAATATGCCACGCCTGCCGTGCCCTGGGCGACCGTCACAGATAGCGGCCGCCCGCAGGGACCACCCTGTGCGCACCCCCTGAGGTGCCGAGAAAACGCCACGCCTGCTGTGCCCTGGACGACCGTCACGGATAGCTACCGCGGTCAGGGACCATCCCGTGCGCACCCCGCATGGCGTCGAGAAAGCGCCACGTCTGCTGCGCCCTGAACGACCATGACGCATAGCGGCCGCCCTCAGGGACCACCCCGTGCGCAACCCCCTATGGTGTCGAGGAAACGCCACGCCTGCCGTGCCCTGGACGACCGTCACGGATAGCGGCCGCCCTCAGGGACCACCCCGCGCGCACCCCTTGAGGTGCCGAGAGACGCCGCGCCCGCTGTACTCTGGACGACCGTCGCCCGTCACGCATGGCGGCCGCCCTCATGGACTACCCCGTGCGCACCTCCTACGGTGTCGAGAATATGGCACGTCTGCTATGCCCTGGACGACCGTCACGGATAGCGGCCGCGCTCAGGGACAACCCCTGCGCACCTCCTGTTGGCGCGCATGTGTTGCGCGGTGTGCGTGTCATGTGTTTGTGTGTTTGCGTGCTTGTTTGTGTGTGCATGTGCGGTGCTGTGATGCGCTGTGCCGAGCTGTGCTGAATTGTGCTGTGCTGAGCTGAGTTGCGTTGTGCTGTGCTGAGCTGGTTTGGTCTTCGTTGTGCTGTGCTGCGCTGTTCTGTGCGGTGCCGTGCTGAACTGTGCCGAGGTGGTTTGCTGTGGCGCGCAGTGCTGGGTTGAGCCGTGCCGTGCTGCGCTGAGCTGTGCTGAGCTATGCTGAGCTGAACTGAGCTACGCAGTGCTGTGCTGTGTTGTGTTGCGTACGCGCTGTGTGTCAATGTGCTGTGCCTGTGCTGCGTTGTGCTGTGCTGAGCTGCGCTGCGCTGTGCTGCGTTGCGCTGTGCTGCGCCGTGTGAGACGGAGGAGGGGAGGCGCGCGCGCGGGAGGCGCGGGTGCGACGCGGCAGGGGTGAAAACCACAACCCCTCTATGCACGCGGGGAAAACATGAAACAACAAAATGGCTATCCAACGCCAAGTTTTCAAAACTTCATCCCGCGCGTTCTTGCGGACCCTCAGGAAACCCAGCGCTTTTCCAACAATCCTGTCCAAGGGAGGCCTTCGCGCGTGCGCGTCGAACGTATTCCAGTGCCCATCGCGCGCATGCCCGAAGCATTATCCCTGTCAAATACAGCCATGCGGGGCGCGGTCATCGTCGCCGTTGCCGTCGGAAACGTCGCGGTCATTCTAGTCGTCGCGCGTCGGCGCCTTCGTCCGCGTCGTCTCCCGCAAGATGGACTTAGCCCGCGCGACGAGCGTCCGCGCGCCAATGAACGCCATGAAATTATCGGAAGACCTCCGCGCTGCAACTGTCATCGCGACCTCATGGGTTCTGCCAACCACCTCGCCATTGTTCGTCGACGCTGACGCCCGCGCTGTCTCCCGCATGAGGGACTTTGCCCGCGCCGCGAGGGCCCTCGCGCCAGCGAGCTCGATGAAAATTGCGGGCGGACGACACGCTGCAACTACAGTCGCGACTTTCTGAATTCTGCCTGCCGACCAAGAAGATGCGGGTGGGAGGGCCGGGTGTTTGCGCGAGCGCGGGAGGCGGCCGCGCGCGGCGCAGCGCGGTCATTCTATATATATATATATATATATACACCCTCACCCCCAGGTTTAAATCCCCACATCTTCGTATTGAATTCACGTATGATGCTGCCCCGCCGCCAATCCAAACCATGAGTTTACGCCGCGCCAAAAGGTCGGCATCGCCCCTCCACGCGCCATCCTCTGACCAACAAAAAACCACGCGCGCGCACTCGCTCATCAAAATCACAGGTTGCCAAGGACCCCTTTTCCGAAACATGGCGCGAACTGCAGGCGCGCAGGTCATCGCGCGCGCATGCCAAAACCACGCAAAAACCTCCGGTGCCGGGAAGATGTCAAAATCGAGTGTCCAACATAACACAAAGTTTCGCAACGCGGATTTTCGAAACAAAACAGACGCGCGCGCGCACTTGCGAATACTTGAGAAACCATGGGTTCTTCTATATTTCCCCAATCAGAGCTTGCTTCTGTAGGGGTCCTAGCGGATATAAAGCTGAGGTGAGGTGAGCGGCCGATTTCGGTGGCCGGGGCCGGGTGCCCGGGTGCCCGGGGGTGCCCGGGTGGCCGATTTCGGTGGCCGGGCCCAGGCGCCCGGGTGCCCGGGTGCCCGGGGGTGCCCGGGTGCCCGGGGGTGCCCAATAGCCCAGTAGCCGTGTAGCCCTATAGCCTTATAGCCGCATAGCCCTATAGCCCTGTAGCCCCATAGCCTTATATCCCTATAGCCCTAATAGCCTTATATCCCTATAGCCCCATAGCCCATATAGCTCTATAGCCCCATAGACCTATAGCCCTATGGCCCTATAGGTCACAGTCCTATAGCCCTATAGCCCGATAGCCCTATAGCCCGATAGCCGTATAGCCCAATAGCCCTAACAAAAATATGATCGGGGTTGTTCTCCGGTATCATTTCATAATTCGCGACCAAACGGGCTTCGCGCGCGCATGCCGAGTTCGGTCGAACGCCTTTGCGCGCGTGCCGTCGCGAGAATCCCGTTCAACAAATGAAACGAAAAGCACGCGCGCGCATCGTCGCGCGCGCAGGCCGAAATCCGTCAAAAACCTTCGGGTCCGGAAGAATTTCAAAATCGAGTGCCCATGCAAATATATTAAAACCATGGTTTAGCAACTCTGATTCTTATATCAAAAACGCGCGCGCACTTGCGAAATCTTGAGTTCTTCGTTGATACAAGAACAGATCACCATTATCACGAAAATGCTACCAGACCGGCTCCGCGCGCGCGCGTCGAAATCCTTCGAACGCCCTTACGCACGCGCCGGGGTGGCACGATCCGTGTCAGATCGTACCAAGCGAGCCACTCTCGCGCGTCTGCCGCACGCGCATGTTGAATTCCTTCCCGAACCTTCATCACCGACGCGAAGACGCCGTCATCGTCGTCGGCGTGATCAGCATCGGCGCCGTCACTGGCTGCCCCGCCGTCGCCGTCAACATCGCCACCAGCATCGCTACCATCATCATCGTGTCTACCGTCGTCGACGTGGCTATGGTACCGCGCCCGCCCAAGTCGCCGACTCGCACTGAAGTGCCCGCTGGGATGTGCCGAGCGGTCAGCGCCACCGAGTTTGCGGCGGTCGCGCTGGGCTAGCCGGCGGCTGCGCGCGCGAGCATCCGCGGGCTAGCGCGGCCGCAGAGATGCACCAGTCAACATCCAGCATTCATCGGAATCGCTCCCGCATGGGTTTTGCAAGCCAAATTGCGGGTGGGTGGGTGGGACGATTGCGCGGGCAATGGAGTTGACAACTCCAAGTTCGGCAAATGAAATCTTCTTTCTTAAAAAAATTAACAGACTCTACCGCCCCCCCACCCGGCATTATCGGTCCCCCTTTCGGGCACGTAATTCATGTACGATTCTGAACACATGTCCACCCTAAGTCTAAATTTACACTAACCCAGGGGGGCCGGTATCGACCCCCTGAGGTTCCCTTGGAGAAAAAAAAAAAAAAACGATACGCGGGGGCATCTTTTGTTCGAACATAACACTGTTTCACGAATCCCTTGCAAAAAAACTGGACGAAGTGCACACGCGCGCATCGTCGCGCGCGCATGCCCAAATCCTTCAAAAATCTTCGGTGTCGGAAGGATTTCGCAATCGAGTTTCCAAACAACATACAAAAACACAAAGCTTCGCAACACTGGTTTGCTAAAAAAGCATACGCGCGAGCTCTTGCAACATCTTAAGAAAACCGTTCAATATTTTCAAAACATGCTACCAAACGGGCTTCGCGCGCGCGCATGTCGAAATCTGTCGAACGCCCTTGCGCGTGTGCCGTCGCGAGAATCCTTTCCAAAAAAACGGGACGAAATGCAAACGCGCGCGTCGTCGCGCGCGTATGCCGAAATCCTTCAAGCCTGGTTTCGGGTTTCAAAATCGAGTGCCCAACAAACCTACAAAAACACAGAGTTTCGCAACACGGATTTTCGACAAAAGCGTGCGCGCGCGCTCTTGCGTCGTCGCCGTCGTCACCGTCCTCCCTCCTCCCTCGTCGTCGTCGTCGTCGTCGTCGCCGTCGTCGTCCTCTGTCTTTCCTCGTCGTCGTCGTCGTCCTCTTTGGCGTCGTCGTCGTTTCCGTCGTCGTTGTCGCCGTGGTCGTCCTTAGTCCTCCCTCGTCGTCGTCGTCGTCGTCCGTCGTCGGCGTCTCGTCGTCGTCCCTCCTATTTCGTCGCCGTCGTCGTCGTCGTCGTCGTCGTCTTGCCTCTTCCCTGAGCGTTGTCGTCGTCGGCGTCGCCGTCCTCCCTCCTTCTTCGTCGTTCGCGTCGTCGCCGTCCTCCCTCATCCCTCGTCGTTGTTGTCGTTGTCGCCGTCGTCGTCCTCCCTCCTCACTCGTCGTCGCCGTCGTCTTCGTCAGTGACGTCGTCGTCGTCGTCTTCGTCGTCGTCGTCGGCGTCGTCGTCGTCGTCGCCGTCGGCGTCGTCGTCGTCCGCATCGTCGTCGTCGTCGTCGCCGTCGTCGCCGTCGTCGTCGCCGTCGTCGTCGTCGTCGGCGTCGTCATCGTCGTCGTCGGCGTCAGCGTCGTCGTCGGCGTCGTCGTCGTCATTGTCGTCGTCGGTGTCGCCGCTGTCGTCGTCGTCGTCGTTATCGTCGTCGTCGTCGACGTCGTCGAATTCGTCGGAGCCGTCGTCGGCGTTGTCGTAGTCGTCGTCGGCGACGTTTTCGTCGTCGGTGTTGTCGCTGTCGTCGTCGGCGTCGCTGTCGTCGCCAAGTGCCATTTGGTATCCACCGTCGTGGTCTGAAGATGTCTTGCGACCAAGTTGCGGATGGGAGGGTGGGATGTTTGCACGAGCCGTGGAGAGGACAGCTTTAAGACAGTCAAAGTGAATTACACCACATAGATTGCAGCACGTATATTGCAGCACGTAGGTTACTCCACAAACATTGCACAACATATATTGCACCACATCCACTGTACCACATACATTGGCTAAAAGCACGCTGTGCAGGGTCCACGCTGGCCAGCTGACATGTACGCATATACCTGCATTTCGCCATATGGAGCGCACTTCATAGCTGCCACCACACTGATTGCGCCTGGTATCTTGCTCGGCATAGATTGCACCACGTAACTTCCAGACCATGAATTTCAACCCACAGGTTGCGCCGCAGAAATTGTACCACGCTCGTTGCACACATCCAGAGTTGAAGAACCGCAAGGTCGGGGAACACCCTGGCAACCAATATGTGTTGCTTGAATTCTAGTGTCCTGAGCAACTTGTCCGAAAGGATCCTGTAAACCGTTCGAGAGCGCGTGTGAGCTCCTCCAAATCCAGAACCAGCGGTATGGTCTCCCGCCTGGTGCTGCATGGTCTGCCGTGCGGTCTCCCGTACTGTCTCCCGTACGGTGTCCCGTCTGGTGTCCCGTACAGTCTCTCGCGCCGGCATGGCTTCCTATAGGGTCTCAGGCACGGTCTCCCGTACACTCTCCCGGATGGTTTTGAGGAGCTGTGAAGGCAGAACAGGCGAGGAAAGACAAAGACGAACGGGGCAAATGACGAGAACAAGCGCCAGGGAACGGCAATCGACGGTGCCGAAGACATCTTGCCATTCCAACTTACGTGCCCGCATCCGGTAGTGTCGCTCGTATGGTATCCCGTGTTGTCTCCCGTATGGTCTCCCGTATCGTCTCCCGTACGGTCTCCCGGTCTGAGATGGTCTCCCGTATGGTCTCTCTATGATGCCCCGCTCGGTTGCCCGCATGCTCTCCCCTATGGTCTCCAGCATGATCTGCCGTATGGTCGCCCATCCGGTCTCCCGTGCGGCATGGTGTCCTGCATGGCCTTCCTTTTATGGTCTCCTTGCTCTTTACCTGACATGTTCAGGGTCTGCTTCCGGCGGGGTGTAATATCAAGAGCCCCGTTTGAGGCCTCGGAGGGTCCTCGAGGCCTACCGGCGACTTGTGGGGACCTCCAGATACCTCCTCGCTGTATTTCTTATTAATGTGTACTCCCACCCTGCCACCTAACCCAGCGGGCCGGTAGCCCTGCACGCGGTACGGCTATCCAAAACGGTACAAAGTCGACGTGCTTCCTCTTAGCGTGGAGGTTCTGCCGTCAATGATGCGAAACGCGTAGCAGGAATGGGGGGGCGGCGCACATCACGCTCGAAAGGAAGAAATACAATTCTCGCCTGAGCGCCGCGCTCTGTTCCTGAGAACTGGCCCACCGCGTGGGCGCGGCGCGCTTCTCTCGCTCGCCAATTCGTCGATAGCAAGGTCGCGTGGGAAATGGCGAAGTGACGCTCTCGCTCGCCTGAGGGTGGCGTTCTCGATTGGGCGCGGCGCATATTTGTCACCCGCCACGTCGTTGGGGGCGGGGCATGCGCGAACGGGCGAAGGCCTCACCGAAGCCCCGTGCACATTCCGCCTGGAAGTGGAGTTCCCGCTGCGGCGCAGCGCGTGTTTTTCGGTTGCCGCGTTGCGGGGAAGCGGCAACGGCCAAAATTAGGCCGCAACTGAGCAGGTGAAATTACGTTCTAGCCCAGGCGTCGCGCAGACTTGTATGGCAAAAGCCGCGCTCCTTCGGCGCGGCAGATGCTAGGCCCTCGCCGCGCTCATCGGAGTCTTGGCAGCGCGAGCGAAGGCTGAATGGTGCTCTCGCCGCAGCGCCGCACCCGTGTGCGGCCCGTGCGTTCCCCCTCGCTACGTCGTGGGAAACGGGACCGCGCGCGAGCGCCTTCCGTTCGCTGTAGGGAGCGCGCGCCAGTCCCAAAAGCAAGGTGTTCCACCATAGGGTCTCGTGCTGTGGGATTGCCGTCGCTCGGACGTCCATTTCCCGTGCATTTTTCGGTTTCGTCTGGGTGGGGTGGTGGTGGGTCTGAGTGGGGCCCACTGGCTTGATTGCCCTGGCCAGCTTGAGCATGCTCTACCCCTGCCACTCCGGATAGAGGGGGCATGACGGCAGGAGGGAGAGAGGACGGCACGAGGAGGGGGGCCGGAGAAAGAGGCACAGAAGGGCGAGGCACGAGGCTGGACGGCCTGCGCCCCGAAGCACCCGCCTGGCACACACACACACACATGAGATCGGGGGCCAGGAGGGTGAGTGATAAAAGCAAGATGGGTACGAGAGGGCGGGCGGCGGGTGCGGCTGGGGGGAGGGAAGACAAGGCAAAGGCCTCCCTCCACATCCACTCCGTTCCGGGAAAGGCGCCTCTTGTGTGAAGCGCTGGCGCAACACCCCCAATGACCATCCTTCCATGATGTCCCTCTGTCCCCCCCATCCGCGATCGCCGCGCGCGCACAAGCAGAAGCCCAGGAAGAGGTCCTTCTTGAGCCCGCAGCCCTTAATGAGAGTCGTGTACAGTATAGTGTTGCGGTGCTTCTTGCCCTTCTTCATATCCTGCCCGAGAAGGTCCCAAAGAAATGCCCCCCAGGAGCACGGTGAAGACACAGCCGTGGCCTCGCCCAAAAGATGACCCCGCCGCTCTTGGTGTCAAAAAATCGGTTCGCGTAGCAGTCACGGAGCGGGCCAGGAAGACGGGATGACCAGGTCCAAATGCTACTGGCCGACATCATCATCATCGTCATCATCATCATCAGCAGCATCATCAGCATCGTCATCATCATCGTCATCTGCATCATCATCATCGTCGACATCATCATCACCATTCTCATCAACATCATCATCATCATCATCATCATCATCATCATCATCATCATCATCATCATCATCATCATCATCATTATCATCACCATCACAATGATCATCATGATCAAACTCATCATTATTATTATTATCATAGAAAGAGCGTGTTCTACCGCTGCTGGCGGAAAACCAGGGGGGGGTCACTGGGGGGTCCCAACTCCCAACCCTTCCCCTCCCCCCTCCCTCGAAAACGAGGGGGGGTCACTACCGCGGTTCGAACCCCTCCCCCCAGTCCATCAAGAAAAAGGGGAGGGTCACTACCGGTTCGAACCCCACCCCGCCCCCACCCTGCCCCCTCGCCGCCGGCAAACAATTCCCCCTCCTTGGAACAGTTGGACACTAGTGGGGATACTGGGACAGTGGTGGGGACGGTGGTGGTGGGGACAGTGGTGTGGCGACAGTGGTGTGGGGACAGTGGGACAGTGGTGCGGACAGTGGGACGGTGGTGGGGACGGTGGTGGTGGGGACAGTGGTGAGGGGACAGCGTGACAGTGGTGGGGACAGTGGGGACAGTGGGACAGTGGTGGGGACGGTAGTGGTGGGGACTGTGGTGAAGGCGCTGGTGAGGACGGTGGGACAGACGTACAATGGGGAGAGTGGTGGGGACAGTGGGGACAGTGGGGCAATGGTGGGGAGAGTGGGACAGCACAGTGGGACAGCGGCGGGGACAGTGGGGACAGTGGGGACAGTGGTCGGAACAGTGGGGACAGGTGGTGGGGAAAGTGGGGACAACGGGAAGAGTGGGACCGTTGTGAGACAATGGTGGGGACAGTGGGGACAGTGAGACACTGGTGGGGGCACTGGTGGGGACAGCGGGGACAATGGTGGGAACAGTTGGGACGGTTGGACAGTGGTGGGTACTGTGGGACAGTGGTGGGGACTGTGGTGGTGGCGACAGTGGTGTGGGGACAGTGGGACAGTGGTGGGAACAGTGGGGACAGTGGGACAATGGTGGGGACAGTGGTGGTAGGGACAGTGGTGAGGGCGGTGGCGAGGACGGTGGTGGGACAATGGGACAGAGGTACAGCGGGGACAGTGGCGGGGACAATGGAAACAGTGATGGGAACAGTGGGACAGCTCAGTGGGACAGCGGCAGGGACAGTGGGACAGTGGGACAGTGGGACAGTTGGGACAGTGGGGACAATGGTGGGGACCGTGGGAACAGTGGGGACAGTGGGACCGTGGTGGGAACAGTGGTGGGTACTGCGGGGACGGTGCGACAGTGGTGGGGGTACTGGTGGGGACAGTGGGGACGGTGGTGGGAGCAGTGGGGACAGTGGTGGTGGCGACAGTGGTGCTGGGGACAGCGGTGGGGGAGTGGGGGATGTGGTGCGGACGATGATGGGGACCCCGGAGTCATTTGCCGGCGGTGAATCGGGGGGGGGGCGGGGGGGTTTCGAACCGGTAGTGACCCCGCTCGGTTTTCCGGGGGGGGGGGGTTCGAACTGGTAGTAACCCTCCCTGTTTTCCGGAGGGGGGGGTGGGGATTTTTCGACGGGGGGGGATCCCCAGGTTCTGGAGGAAGAGGGGGCAAATGTTCCACAGTAAAGCGGCGGTGGATCACGCCCTCTCTCATCATAAGCATTACCATCACCATCATCACCATCATCACCATCATCATCATCATCATCATCATCATCAGCATCAGCATCAGCATCAGCATCAGCATCAGCATCAGCATCAGCATCAGCATCAGCATCAGCATCATCATCATCATCATCATCATCATCATCATCATCATTGTCATCATCATCATCGACGTCGTCGTCGTCATCAGCATCAGCACACTTTCAAGCTTCAACATCGGCATCAGCATCATCAGCATCAGCATCATCATCAGCATCATCAGCATCATAACCATTATAATCACCAAAATCATCAGCATCATCACCATCATCAGCAGCATAATGATTATCATTAGCCTCAGAACTCTCATCATCCGCATCATCATCATCAGCAGCAGCATCATCGTCATCATCATCATCACCATCACCATCACCATCACCATCACCATCACCATCACCATCACCATCACCATCACCATCAGAGACCATGTCTTTGGAGGGTAGCTCAGCGGCGCCGCAGCCGAAAAGGCCTTTGAAACCCTTGGCCATAGAGGAGCTCGCCAGTCGCAGGTTTGGGAGGCTCGGAGGCGGCAGCAGGTTGGTGCCAAGCAGGCGGCTAGTTACTGAGACTCAGAAGAGGCAGAGGCCGGGGCTCGCACGTTCTCCCCGATCTTTTTTTCTTTTTTTTCGTTCCCGTCGCCTCATCCATCCCCATTCACCCCTTCCCTTCTGCAGGGCTGCATCCGACGTGCCTGGCCCAGGAGCAGCATCCGACTCGAGTCGCCCCGAGGTGAGCCCCCGTGGCCGTTCCGCCCCAGCGGCCCGAAGAGCAGCACGCTGAGTACATCGGCCACCGCAGGACGCGGCATTTGGCAACCAAGGCCTGAGGGGGGGTGCGGGGAGGCTGCGAGGGGGAGACAGGGAAACCTGGGGCAGTAGCAAGCATCCAATCCAGGAATGCGGAGGATCGCCGTGCCACGTGTGCATGTGCCACCGCACGGGCCGCTCAAGAACCGACTTCCAACAAGTAGCATGTTTGCCAGCGTGGGCCCCACACCGCAAGTTATTTTACTGTGGATGTGCGAGCTACGTGATACAATATATCTAACGCAATAGAGTAGAACAACTTATGCAATGCACGCTGTGTGGTTCAGGCCATGGGGTGCAAGCTGTTCGGTGCAAGCCACGTGGTGTAAGATGCGCGGTGCAGGTGCAGGGTGCAAGTATATGAGGCGCAGGCTGCATGGCGCGCGCAGTGCGGCGTAAGCTACGCGGTGGAAAAAAAACTAGGTGCTGACAGCTGTGCCGTGCAAGCTGTGCGGTGCAGTGTATGCGGCCGCCCAGCGCACGAGGCGCCCACGGGCGAGCACCAGTCGAGGTGCTGAGGTGCTGACTAAATCGAACGGGTCCGGACCCCAACGCTCGGCGCTACGGCCGCGAAAGGAGCTCAATGCACGCCCACCCAGCGCACGACGCGCCCACCAGGCGCCCGCGAGGCGCCCACGGTCGGCCACGAGGCGAGACCTCGGCACGCCCGCCCCGCGCACGGGGCGCCCACGGTAAAGGCCTCCCCGCCCGACTGCCGCGTGTCGTCCGACCCGAGCTGTGCTTCTGCCGCCCTCCGCAGCATTCTGACGAAGGCAGCATGCCAACGTCTGGATCCCTCGAGGGCGGGGCCCACGCATCGAATGGAGCAACGCGCTGCGTGAGCGTATGTCAACTGCAGGGCCCCTCGGAAGCGAGGCCCATGCTCGCTGGCTTGCATGCCGCCCCCGCTTCGGCGCGCTGCACTGGCGAGTCCCTCGAGCGGTATTGGCACGCCGACTCATAAAGGCGAGGGCTTGAGAGGGCCGCGCGACGCAGGCATGGGCCGTCTCAGGGCGAACAAAGCCGCCGGCTCAATGAGCACGTCCTCAAACCGATGCCCATCGGTAGACGTGCTTGAAGGAGGTATCGAACGCGACAGGGCCGTGTAGTAGACGCACTAGAAGCTTAGCAATAAACGCTAGTCATAGGGGTCGGTTTGTTTTTCCTCCGTTTAGCCAGATTGAATGTTGTCCTCCCCCCCGCTCCTCACTCCCGTGCAGTCAAGCTTTTGCCACGAGGAACATTCGGGGAGGAACGGCGCCCCTTTTTGGCCCAAGTCGAGCCTAAATTGAAGACGCGGACTGTCGCTCCTGACACCGCGTGAGCCGTTCAATTTCGAGACACCTCCGGTATCCGACACGGCGGAGATCGTCCAAGGTCAGGCCACCAGTGGCCTTCAAACTTGACCGTTCGCGTCGGCGTCGCCACCGCGTCAACGCGGCGCGGACAGCAAGTCTTGTTAAACATGGGCACTGGCTGCTTCCGATCTTCGTTGCCCCTGTCTCCGTCCCCATGCCGATCCTTGGGCGTCCCAAAGCGGTGCGGTGACTCCGTGCGGCGGCCTCGAGATCCCCCAAAACCTCACCGCACGGTCCGTCACTGCACCGTCCTGGGACCCCGAGGGCCCCGACTGCTAGAGACGTCCTCGGAGGGCGACCCGAGTGCCCAAGCTGTGCGGTGGCCCCGACCCGAACCCCCAGTGAATCGCCACACGCACGCACGCACGCACGCACGCACGCACGCACGCACGCGCACACGCACGCGCGCACGCACACACACAGAGACACACACACACACACACACACACACACACACACACACACACGGTGTGGTCACCGCACCGAGTGGGGGGCCCTGAGAAGAAAGGGGGGGCGGCTGCTCGGACCCCTCCCGGGGTCCAAACGCACCAATTTCCCGAGCTGCGTGCCGCCGTGACGCAGGGGGCCCTTCGAAGGCCAACGTTGCCGTTGCCTCCAGTCGCCCCCCTCTGACCACTGCGGCGAGGACACTAGGTAAGAAACCCTTGGATGGGGAACTCAGAGTGAACACCTGATGGAGGAAGGAAAAAGTTGAGGCTTGGCCATGGATGTCACCGTCGCCCTCTTTGGATGAGGAATGCTCCCGGGCCTGAGGCGCCCCAGGAGCAGCTCCTCCTCCTCCTCCTCCTCCTCCTCGAATCCTCCTCCTCCTCCTCGAATCCTCCTCCTCCTCCTCCTCCTCCTCCTCCTCCTCCTCCTCCTCTTCCTCGAATCCTCGTCCTCCTCCTCCTCCTCCTCCTCCTCCTCCTCCTCCTCTTCCTCCTCCCATTCTGTGCACACGGGCCCCCGCCACCGGCCTCCGCCCTGGCTTGCCGGCAGCTCCGCCCGCATGTCTCCACGAGCGCCCCCGCCGCACCCGCGCCCCCCTGCCGACCTCTCCCGAAGAGGGCGGGGGAGGCAGCGGCTGCCCAGGGAGGGGCTGCCCGGGGGTCCCGGAAGATCTCCAGGGCCTTCTCGAGGAGGAGGAGGAGGAGGAGGAGGGGGAGGAGGAGGAGGAGAGAGGAGGAAGAAGAAAGAGGAGGAGGAGGAGGAGGAAAGAGGAGGAGGAGGAGGAGGAGGAGGAGGAGGAGGAGGAGGAGGAGGAGGAGGGTCCCGGAAGATCTCCAAGGCCTTCTCGAGGCGGCCGCACTTCACGCACGCGTCGATCATGCAGCCGCACCTCGGCCCGGCTGCGAGAGAGAGAGCGCGGCCCGGCCAGGGCGGGGACGCCTCGGGAGGAGGCTCCCGATCCAGACCCCGGACGCCTCGATGCTTGTGCATCGCGTCGACTCCTGGAGGTCTCTCGGCCCTTTCCCCAGGGCCGGTGTCTCAGCCTGAATCGATGTTGGCGGTCCCGAGGCCCGGTAAGTGCTCCCTGAGGTCGAAGATAGCGAACAACTGCCACCACGTTTTTGTCCGTGACCCGAGGAGGTCTGGGAACGCCGCGCCTGCACAGCTCCCTGGTTCCCTCTCCCGAGGGCAACGAGGGCCACCGCTCCCGTCTCCAGATGACCCCCTGCGTGCGGCCCCCGTCCCTTCACTCCAGCTGTCGTCCCTCTCTTTCCTTCTGGCCTCTCCTAGATCCCCGTCCATCCCCCTCCCCTCGGGGCCCGGACCTAGGGCAGCACTGCTCGACGGGCAACGACGGGGAGGTTCCCAGACCTCCGGCGTCACGTCAAACTCGACCCAGCTGGGCTTTCTTCAACTGAGGCCCTCATCGGAAGCCCGGTGCTAGCCGCTCTTCTTGCTCTGGCGCTTTCTTCCTGCCTCCTCGCCAGGTTTCCAGTGCACCCTTGGCTGCCCACACGTTCGTATGGATGCTTGGCTCTTGCTTGCTTGCGCTTCCAGCCCGCGGGCCATAGCAAAAACGGCCCACGATGAAAGACCCGTCCTTGGGATACAATGGAGGCCAGTCCGCAAGAAATCTTCCACTGGAAACCCGACCCTGAGACCCCAGGACGTCCATTGATCTTGGGTCTTGGGTGTGGGAGCGTCACGCTTACAATAGCAAAACCCTCGAAACCCAAGACACCCAGGGCACCCTGGAGGCAAGCAAGGTGTTTCTTGGCATGGGCCTCCACTGTAGCTTCGATAAGTCCGGCGGCCCACGTCACAGCAGAATTGTGACCGCGGATGTCTGGGTTGGCGTCGAGCACGAACGGTGAGACGAAGGCAGCACAAGGACAACATCGGACAGGGATACATGGGGAATCTCAGAGATCCAACGGCTCTGCAGGAAGTGTCGTGCGCCGCGGCCTTCTCAGAGCGTTCCGGAACGCTCTGGAACGAGTTGTCCCTTCCCTGGCCCCGCCCGAAAAGGGGCCGGGGAAGGGGGGCAAGCATCTGAGAAGGCAGGGGGCCTCTCATCAGAAGGGATCGGCCCCTCCGAAGGGGCGTCGCAGAAGGGAGAAGGGCTTCCAGGAGGCCGGGTGCCCTCTCAAAGGCCGCCTCCCTCGCCCCACCCCCTCGTGCGCGCCGCCAAGGGGCAGGTGTGGGAGGAAGTGGGGGAGGAAGAGAGTGAGGAAGTGCACGCCCCCAGAGCAGCCGAGCACCCCCGAGGCCAATCCCCCGTGATGGTACGCGGTTCCGAACCAATAACCCATTGGAAAGGGTACATCTGTCCGTGGTTGTTCCGTGGTTGTCCTGCGGTTGTCCCAGCGGTTCCGCAGTTGCGCCGTGGATGTTCAGTGGTTGACCCGTGGGTGTCTCGCGCATGTTCTTCCCTGGCTGACTCGATGGCTGTCCCGTGGCTGTCCCTTGGTTCTCTGTTAGCTTCGCTGGTTGCTTCGATGGCTGGCTGTCCAATGGCTGTCCTATGGTTGTTCCACGCCTGTTTGGTGGTTGTCCTGCGGTTGTCTCGTGGTTACGTCGCAATCGTCCTGCGGTTGTGCAGTTGCTGTTCCGTGCTCGCCAGACCGTGGCACTGATGACCGGATCGCCGGATCGTGGTCGGTACATCTGTATTCGGCGGTGGACGAACCTCCCTTTAGCAAACCACCCTTTAATGAAAACGGCCTGGGACCGAAACCGACGGACCTGGGCCCGCACAAATGACGGCCGCGACGCCCTCTCGCGAGCCGAAAACGGCCAATTCACTAATCGACGTGTCAGGGTAGGATGTCTGTCCACCCCCGATGCATTCTAACCGCCACCAGTCGCCCGTCTCACAACTCCGGCTGCCGAGAGCACACAGCCTCCCCCTGCCTGCCAGGCCCGATGCAAAAAAACCCTGGACTGGGGCTGCGAGGCAGATGCACGTGCTACGGAGTCGGTGCCAGAACGACCTCAAGAGGAGGAGGATGGAGGAGGACGAGGACGAGGACGAGAACCAGGAAGAGGGAGCGCGGTTGCAACAAATGGCTGTCACACGCATCGATAACTCAAAAAACTCTGGCCCAAACAAAACAACAGTCCACAAGAGGAGGAAGAGGGGAAGGGAGGAGGAAGCGGAGGAGGACGTGAGGGAAGGGGAGAGGGGCCATGCCCACGAACCCAGAAATCCCCCACGAACGCAGAACCTCTCGGAGCGACTCACGAACACTTTCGCAGTAGCAAGATGTGGAGAAGCGGCGGCGGCAGCGGTAGGGAGAGGCGAGGGAAAGTGGCGAGACGAACAACTACCACAGGTCGTCCTTGTACTGACAATATCCGCCACTAGACAAGTTGTCCAGATTTCGAGCTCGAGAAATCGGGGGTGGGCGAGGACGGACGATACATGCGCAGTGTAGTCGAAGGATGGGTCGTGGAACCGATAGAAAGGAAGATCGATAGCTACATACCGAAATCAGCAGATCTACACATCGCGAATTGGAGCCGAGGCCAAATGCAACTCGAAAGCTGCGCCCATCCCCCCAGGACCCTTATCACCCGACAGGTGGTCCTGTGGGAAAAGACCCTCCCCCCGACAGTGCTTGCATCTCCAGATTCTTCTGTAGCGCTGCAAGAAACTGCCCCTGGGTGGCGGTCGGCCGTAGACACGCTGGTGCTCCATAGTCGGTATTCTCAGGTTCTTGCCCTGCGGGGCACCACGATCCTATTCTCGGTGCCTGTGGTTCGTACCCCGTTGTTGGTACTCATGATCGGTGCCCTGTGGCACCCTACGAGTGGTGGGCTCTGGTTGGCGTCCTAATTATGGTGCCCTACGGTTGGTGCCCGGTGGTTGATGCCTTCTGGTGCCCTATAGTTGGTGCCTTGTGCTTCGTGCCCAGACGGGGGGAGAGGAGGAGGAGGAGGAGGAGGAGGAGGAGGAGGAGGAGGAGGAGGAGAAGGACGAGGAGGAGGAGAATGAGGAGGAGGAGCAGAGAGATAGAGGGATAGCAAAAACATAGAGATGGCATGGATCGAGAAAGAGAGGAAACGATGCAACTAGAGAGAGAGAGAGAGGGCGAGAAAGAGAGAGAGAGAGAGAGAGAAAGAGAGAGAGAGAGAGAAAGATACAGAGAGTCAGGTTTTGGCAGGAGTACGGATGACGGCCAACCTGGCCGTTTGGCGGGCCAGCGCGGACCGCAAGGCGGCGCGCGGACGGGTTGCTGACAGACTGATAGGTGGGGTGGGTAGACAAGGCGGTCGCAAGGACGCACGAGTGGACGGACGGGGAGGCGGATGGAGGCGTCCTCCTCTCCCTCGACGAATTCAACAAGCGTGTTCACGGTGCATCGCTGTCCTGCCCCGGCTCCCTTCGCCCCCTGTTTCCATCAACGCACGGTGTCCAAGGGGTGGTCCGCTCAAACAGATTCAGAGTTCCGCCACCCAGGCCAGCGGAGACGCCACGTCGGTGTCCCGCTGCTGGAGTGGGGCCTTGACCTGTCTACGCAAGGGGTCGCGTCGCTCACGTTGACAAGCTTTGACTGGCGATACTTGATCGCGGCATTGGATGTTTCTCTTCATATCGATCGGCTTGCTGACTTCGAGTGTGTCGGAGCTCCTCCTCCTCCTCCTCCTGCTCCGAGCGCACTCCCCTGGAAAGACCGAGTCCCGCCGCGTGCGGGCGTCCTGTGAGCTGCAACTAGCGCAGCACCTCGAAGATGGGCCAGGCTTTCAAGCCTGGAGGTAAACGTCCTTGCGCTAACCTCTGAATTGCCTTCCTCCCCCCTTCTGTGGGAGGTGCACAGACTGACTTCAACTTACTGCGGGCCCTAATGGTCCATCCCCCGCAACGACTGCACCAGCAAATGCCGTTGGGAACTTGCAAATGGGGATGGTGGGACGGATGTAATGCCAAAGCGTGGGGCCGACAGGGTTTCTTTAACCAAGTGGGCATCCTAATTTTGACACTACCTTGCTTCTTACACCTAAGACAGGCTATGTTATACTCGGGAGCCACAGGGGTAGCTAAAAGACAGTGGGAGGTATTCTGAAGGGCATCCTGGAGGGCCTGTACACTTCTAAGGGCTCTCACTCTCCTACGCTCCTCCTTCGACTCCTCGTCCTCCTGGGGGAACTGGTCCTTGAGTTCCCAGTAGTGGGTCTGGATTGCCGAGAGACGGTCGCACATCATGTTTGCGTGGATGTCTGCCCCTTGAATATGGCGGACCAAAGCGGGCGGTACGCTCCGTCGACGGGCAGCGCAACTGGCAATGTCATCCACTTGCTCGTTCATGTAGAGCGTCCAGGGCGGCTCGTTGGCTGCCTCCTCCTCCGTCGGGTGACTCTTGACCTTCTGGAAAAATAGCTGCGCGGCACGGGCTGATGCATACGTCCAGAACTTCTTCCAAGCCAGGGGGTTACGAGCGTGTCGGGCCCTGGGTCCTTTCAAGAAGCCTTTGATGACGTAGAGGCAATCGGTGACGATGACAAGGGGTCCTCCTGTGGCTTGGAGAAGGTTGATGACAGCGGCGAGTTCAGCGAGGGGAACTGACTGCTGGCCTCGGATCCCTCCTGAGAGTGAGCCGATGAACTGCAAAGAGGATGGTTCCTCCTCCCCCTCCTCCTCCTCATGTTCATCTTCCTCCCGCCTTCCTCATCCTTCCTCCAGCGTCCCTCAAGCATCCCATTCTCTCCCTCCTCGTCATCCTCTTCCTCCTCTTCTTCCTCCTCCTCCTCCTCCTCCTCCTCCTCCTCCTCCCCGTCTTGCCTTCTGTCTCCTCCCTCCTCCGTCCAACTTCCTCCTCCTCCCCCTGTCTCCTCCCTCCTCTTTCTCGTTCCTTCCTCCTCCCTCCTCCCTCCTCCCTTCTCCTACTTTTCCTCCTCCTCCTTCTCCTCCTCTTCGTCGTCCTCCTCCTCCAACTACTCCCAGCCTCCCATCCTGCCTCCTCCATATCCTCATTTCCCCTCCTCCTTCCCTCCTTCCTTCCTTACTACCTCTCTCCTCGTCTCCTCCCTGTTTCTCTTCGCCCCTCCCCTCCATCCTTCGCCTCCCACGCACGCGGGACAGACGGACGCACACGTGGCGGGGCGGACTGACGGACGATCAGGCCAGCGGGCGGCGAGGGCGGCCAGCCGCGCGCGTGCAGAAACGGGCGGGCGCAAGAAGACGGACGGATGGGCAGAGGATGCAGACACCAATGCGTGCATGGTCACATGGAGCGTTCCAGGCACCGTGGAAGCGAGAATGTTGACATCTCTTGGAGGGTGAGCTAGTGCTTCCGTCGTATTCCGCTGGCCTTCCGCCAACTTCTGCCCGCGTAATGTTACTTCCGCCGCCTTCCGCCAGCTTCTGCCAGATAAGAACCACCTTCCGGATGCCTCCAGGACGAGGCACTTTCCGAAGCGCCGAACACCTACGGACATAAGAGCAGAAACGGTGCGAAGAGAAGGAGAACAATGGAAGCTGAGAGGCAATCGTGAAAGAACAATAACAATCCAGCAGAAGGCACGAGTGCAGTGTTAGGGCTGGCGCGTGACGGCGTTCGCCTGCGAGCGTTCCTCCGCCATGCGATCCCACAAGTTGACCACCTATATGCCCAGCGCGTCAAGCATAACAGGAGTGACAGGCAGAACGAAGGTGAAAATGAGAACGAGGTTAACATCTCACAACCCACGCCCTCCTCCGTAGGGCGACAAGGAGAATGATGCCGAGCGCCCACTGAGCTGAACGCAGAAAGCTAATAGAAACGCATCATTAAAACCCTGCTGCCGAGAATGGTATTCTACGTGACGAGCTGGTTGATGCACTCATTGACCACATACTTGAATAATGCGCAGATGATTGAAAATGGGGATGACGATGATCAATTAGGCAGGGAAGGGGGAATGGCGGAACGCCTCCGAGGTTGCTCGACATGTGGACCGCGAGAACCCACCCCGCTGGCGAAAGTCTGTACTGGGACGTGTTCAGGGGCGTAATCACGCGAAGAGCGAGAAGTAAAACCCACAAAGGACGTGGATGGGACACCCTGGTTCCTTAACCACCTTACGTTGCTGCAGCTGCTCCTCCTCCGCCTTCTGGTTTCCTGAATCCCTGGATTGACTACACAAGCCCGCGATGTGCAGCCAGTAGAAGAGCGACGAGAGCGGAACGGAACAGAGCGGGGACAACATTTGGGCATCGCAACACCCAACCTCCCCCAGGTGGGTCTGCTACGGCCGAACATGTTCTTTGTGCTGGGGTCGATACCTCTTCTAAGGAGGCGAAGGGTATTCACGGCATCTGCGTTCAGAGGGCGCCCAAGACACTTCTCAAGTAACTTATGCACCTTCGTTCGACCAAGACAACATGCGCGAACACAGAAGACATCGAGACCCCACTACACCTTACGCGAGGAGTGGGTCTGCCAGATGACCCGGGGACTTCCACTGCACGTGGTTAAAGCCAAGGAAACGCATGACTTCTCGCGAGAAACAAATCCGGCAAACAAACCCCTTCCTACCCTGCTGAACCTCATGGCCGCCTGGGCTCGGCACGATGAAACGATATCTGGGCGTCGCGTCAGCCCTAGACTTGACAGGATTCACATCTGATGTCTCGAGCAATGGCCCAAGAGCCTGGCTGTGTAGACGGCCAGGGAGGAAAACTACCTGGCCCTCCTGGCCTCCACCTTGTGCCGGCGCTAAGAGAAGGATGCCTGCCAGGCGACCTGTTTGCTGGAAAGTCCACAGTTCTGTTGCCATGCCGTGCCCAGCCCGAGCAACCTAAAGCACCCGCCGCCAACCTGGGCTTGTGGGTGGGGGCCCTGAAAAGAGAGGCACCATTCGAACCGCGATCCTCGGCCCTCTGACAGACCTTGGACCAGAGTTCACCACGCGGAATGTCCGCGCAGCCCTGACGACAAGCTATGCCCCAAATTGAAAACAAAGCTTAAGTCGGCCGTGTCCCCCCCACAGGGGGATTTCCGACGAAAAATTAAAAATACCCAGAAAATGCACCAAAAAGGTAAACAAATACTCACAAAATGGTCCCCTAACTATTTTTGAAACATTGCTTGATTATTTTGGGGGTATTTCTTATTTTTCGTCGAAAATCCTCCTGTAGGGGGACAGGCCCGACTTAAGTCAAGCTCTGCCCCAAGCTGAGAACAAAGCATCACAACCGACGCCCGGGGTTATATACGGCCAGGGTCCGAGCGCCGACGCATCGTGGGCAGCGCGTACCATTCAGCCCCACACATGCCTGCAGGGGGCGCGGCAAGAGCTCATCCTCCTCCCCCCCTGCCCCTCCCTCTCCTGCTCGTCCTCCTGCTCCTCCTCCTCCTCCTCCTCATCCTCCGCCTCCACCTCCTTATCATCATCATCATCATCATCATCATCATCATCATCATCATCATCATCATCATCATCATCATCATCATCATCATCATCATCATCATCATCAGCATCATCACCACCACCACCACCATCATCATCATCGTCATCGTCATCATCACCATCATCTTCTTCATAAACATCATCATCATCGTCATCGTCATCGACATCATCGTTATCGTCATCGTCATCAGCAGCATCAGCAGCATCAGCATCATCATCGTCATCATCATCATCATGATCATCATCATCATCGTCATCATCATCATTATCTTCTTCATCACCATCATCATCATCATCGCCATCGCCATCTTCGTCATCGTCATCGTCATCAGCAGCATCAGCAGCATCAGCATCATCATCGTCATCATCATCATCATCATCATCAGCATCATCATCATCATCATCATCATCATCATCATCATCATCGTCATCACCATGGCGAATCAGGGTCACGCACGCTCGCCGAAACATCCCCCTGCTCAGCCACCATGGCGAATCACAGGGGACGTGTCGGCCCGAGCTCGTGGGTACGTCGAGTGGGCCAGACATGTTGGGCCCAAGCCTGGGATGTGCGGTGGGGGGGGGGCGCCCATCCTCGATAGAGGTGCGTCCGAGTAGCCCCCTCGGGGCGTATCCCAGGCTTCCCTCCTCTTCCTGAGCAGCCAAGCTTTTCGGGCGGAGCTCGGGGATTGGGGGAGAAGAATCACCTGCGAGCGAAAGGCGCAACCTGCTCTACTGAAATGCCGAACTCGGGGGCCCATCACAGAGCCATCAGAGCACAGCAAACCTTCCGCATGCCCCGACTGTGGCGGCACCAGCCACCTCCACCGGGAGGCGCGCGACAGGCGAGGCGAGGAAACAACGCGTGAAGAGGGAGTCATTAGCGCCAACCCTCTCCCAGTCAAGCAGCCCCCTCCAGAAGCCCTGGTCCCTGCGAAACTGGGGGCTCCAAAGGCGCCCAAACAACACGCTATTGCCTACTGATCGCCGCGGACCAGGCAACGCTCGCTCAGAACGCGTCGACCCCGAAAGAGCTCGTACTGAGGGGCCAGCCCCCCACCCAGACACACGCGTTGCTAGAAGCCCTGCCTCGAGAGCACCACCTCGGCGCCTGCGCATCTCGCAAGCGTCTGCAACAGGCTGCAACGTCGGCCCGTTGAAGGCGTCGCCCTGGCATTCCCACCTCAAAGCAGACAGGGCCGCATCCTTAGTTGCAATATTCACCAGGCTGCAAGTCATAGGGTGCATGAGATCAAGCGGCATCTGAATCGGCATGCGCCACTTTGACCAGGACTCTGGGGCGCAACCAATCCTCTGAAACACACGCTTAACAGCGCCTGAAAGCGCCCGCACATCAGCCCAAGACAAACCGGGAAACTTCTGGAGGTAGCCCTGGAAATCGCTCTACACCAACTGCCGAGGGGCCCAGGGGCCCTGGAGGGCATTCCTCCAGAAGACTACAGGTGCCGAGTTGCCGATGTCAGCTAGGGCTGCTCTTTCATTGCCTGGGAACGCGAACGGTGCAAAGCCTGGCCTGCCTCGGGCAGGGCCAACGACGCCCTCCGCAACGGCCGAGCGCAGAGTCTGCAACATTTTGTTGGAGATCCCCATCACCCCAGCGCCGCGAAATCTGACTGGTAAGGCCTCCGCGCGCGAGACCGAGGTGAGGTCTTTGAACTGCGACTTCACATATTGGGGTCGATTGGCCCTGGAGCGAATGCGAGCGATGCGTCGTTTCTGAAGAAGTGCCGACTTTTTGGCTCGAGCCTGACACATCCACTCACCTTGGCCAACTGCACGGCTCCTGGGTGACCGCAGTGGAGGCCACCACCCATCGCCATCACCAGCATGACAACCTCGAACGCTCACGTGCACACGGGGCCCGAGTTCCGAATCGTTACCGTCAGATGGCTCGGGCCCAGCGCGCCGCGGCGCCCCGGCAGCTCGTGGTGGACTCGATTACACATTGCATTGCAACACACAGATCGACACCGAGCCCGCGGCAGCGGGCCTCGCCAATTCCAGCAACTTCACCCAGCTGTGGATCGTCTACGCCGGGAAGCGCCAGCTGGAGCGGCAGGCATCATCCCTGACAAAGGCGGCACCCCCTGGCCAAAGTGGCTCGACTTCCTCGGTACGGTGCGCAGCGCTGCCGTCGTCGAGACGGTGGTGCGCTGTGCAAAGATCGCAGGACAGCTCGCATGACGAGCCCAACGCCGTGCTTTGAACAAGTCCATGCACGCTTTCCGAGAATGGGCGGCCACATCACCCGCCCTGGGTACCCTTCACAGGTCACTCAAGCCGCAGCCGATGCCAGCAGAGTCGATCGCCGTGGGCGAGGTGACCTTGGTCCACCCCAAGGACCTCCTCGACCACAAGGTCACCGGTTGGCACCAGCTCTGGGCGCCCACAGGCCAGGACCTGTCGGGCCTCTGCGACTGATTTGAGCGAGTTCTTGAGCGCGTCCGGGAACGAGGATTACCACCTCTCACTGGAGCGGATATCCGACGAGTATTTCGACGACAGATGGCCTGCACAAGCCCAGGAGCAGACAGACTCAGCCCCTTAGAAGAGCTCGCACGCCTTTCCAACGTCATGGAACAAGTCCTGATGTGGCCGCACCAGCTCCTCATGACGATAGGAGTTATGCGGGCCAAGAAGGACAACGGTGACCGCATCATCGGGCCCCTACCTGAGGTTGCCCGAGTGTGGTCCATGTGCCGCGAGGATGCAGTTCAGGAATGGAACCAACCGTGCTGCGCGCCATGGGATGCTGCTGTACGCGGCAACTCCGCACTCCGCGAAGCCTACGAGCGAGCTCTACAAGAGGAGATCACTCCTTATGTTCAAGTACCAAGAAGACACGGGCTCGGTGACATTTCCCAGTTCTACAACTCGATTTCATGGATCGACCTCGGCAACGAGGCTCTTTACCTGGTCTTTCCTCCAGAAATATTCGGACTCGGGCTACTTGAATGTATCGCACCACGGGTGCTCACTCAGAGTGGCAGCTACACGACACCTTTCCAGCCATCAAGGTCCATCGTCCAAGGCTTGCGGGCGGGCACGCGTTTCGCCAAATGCTGCACATACAAGGCGATCCAGCGGGTCACGCAGGTGCACCCGGCCTGTGTCCACCGCATCTGGGTCGATGACCTATCGCAGAGGATCCAAGGGTCCCATCGTGTCATCCGACGAGGGCTGCTGAAGTGTCTCCTGGACATCTGCCGCAGCCTTCGCGAGCGGGGGCTCAGCATCGCCAAGAAGAGCATCATCATGTGCTCCAGCATGGGCGACGCGAAGTACATCGCCCGAGGACTGGCTCGTCGCGGCTTCCGAATTCTTCCACGAGCCCAGGCCGCATACCTCGGCGCAGACCTGGGCGCTGGAGTGCGGCACGCCAGGGCCACTCGCTCCCAGCGCCATCGAAAGCACAGCCTCATGCACGGCAAGATTGTCCGACTGGCCCGTGCATCTCGGCGCTACCACATCACGGGGCGCCTCACACAACAGGGAGCTCAAGCCGTCGGAAGCTATGGGCATCAACTTCACGGCGTCTTCGGGACTCAGCTGGTATTGTTCCGATGCCGCCTGGGCGAGGCCATCGGACCGCGGCTTCAAGGAAGGTGCCTAACTACGCTGCTGGACCTCAAGGCTGCCTCAACCGACCCCGCTCGGAAGTTTCCCAGAGAGGCAATCCAGCTGTGGCTCAGCACTTGGATTCAAGCTGGGCCGATGCAGAGCACTATCAATTATAGGTTGGAATCAGTTGTCGCTCACTTTCGGGAGCTACCAGCGGGCCGCCGAGTAAGACACATTCGGGGACCGCAATCAGCACTCATCATGTACCTCATGGATCATGGATGGGACCCGAAGCAACCGAACGAATGGACATTACCACCAGCCTTAGTAGGACCAGATGGACATGATACCTGGGAGTCTGACAGCTCCCAACTGTCTGGCAATCCAGAGGTGGATATACCAGCTTCGCTACTTCAGGCTTTCGACCGCAGCGTGCAGACCAAGTATTGGCTGCAAGCGAGCAGTCACTACGGCGGCTCAGGTATGGAGCACGGGATCGACAACCGATCATATCGCAAACTATTGGATTACCTCGGCAAGATGAAGCAAGGGCGCCGACTGTCCGCTCTGATGCTCACCATCGCCGTCGGCACCACCTTGCCGAAGGCGCACGCGCCGGCAGAGAACCGATCAGTCACGGACGGCCTCTGCCCACGATGCCGACAAAAGAGACAGCATGCCATCGCGCTTGGGAGAGCGATCAGCACCGAAGCTGCCCAATCTACGATGCCACGGCCCACCTGGCAGGCGAGGTTACAGCCCAGCAGGATATGTACGAATGCTTCTGGACTCGTGGATTAGTACCTCAGCAGTGGGCCACGTACCTGCCCCTGTACTCATACCCTCGTGGACCACCTACGGAGTCGACTTGTTCACGCCAGGGTGTTTCGAGCAGCGACGCCGAGGTGAGTCCATCTGTATATTTGGCGACGCAAGTGGAGGAGCTGACACGGCGTCCCCTGTACTACGGCGTGCCGGCGTCGCCATCGCGGCCTTTCACGACCTCGACGCCAACGGCATGGAGCTGGACATGGCGCTCTGGGGACCACTCCCAGGGGAGCGGCAGACTGTGATACGATGCGAACTACTTGCCCTCCGCCTCACCCTGCAGGTCTCCGACCTCGGCGTCGTCTACGTGACAGATTGCGAGGGCGTCTACCTGAACTTCTACACTGCCCACCCTCACCAGCCCGTCGGCCCCGACGCCGACCTCTGGTACCAGGTTGGCAAGCTGCTCGGAGAGAGGCAGGGAGATTTCATTGCACTCTTTGTCTTGTCTCACCAAGGAAATGAGTGCATCATGAGAGGACGAACCAATCGATCGTTCCCATACGGCAATGCCGTTGTCGATGAGTTCGCCCGCGTGGCCGCCGACGAACACAGAGTGCCAAGACGATCAGACGGCAAAGTGATTGAGATGAAAGCATATCTTGTTCGCATGCGCCTTCTGAGGTCCACCCTAGAAGCCCTCGAACTCGAGCAATCCCAAGAGGTAGCCGACAGGGGAGCCCATGTAGGTAGGAGACGGCCCAGGCGAGACAAGGCCCAGCCTGCCCGACCCCCTGGTCCCGCTCTGTTTGCCGCTTTCGCTTGCACACATATGCTGGGCAAATCAGACCGCGCATGCACAGTGTGTCATGGGTCAGCCATACAAGCCACCCGAGTTGAATGGTATAGAATGCTTCAACCTCATCCATGTAGATGGCACTTATATGAGCCCCCCCCCCTGGGCAAGCAGGTACACGTAGCAGGGGGGGAGGATTCATTAAACCCATCATCCGAGGTTCCACGCGGGGCTGGGGATTTGGTTATGTGCGTTTTGTGGCACGTATGTCTCCAAACAGATTGGGAAACTGGCGTCCACCTGTGAAAACCCGACCGCCACAGGGCGTGAGTATTTACGACGTATTAACTTGGGGCCCTGGCCCAAAGCTCTCAGCAAAGCTGCGCAAGCCCAGAGGAAACACCCACAGTAGATGCTGGAGGATTTCCTGCATATCGCTACGCGATCAGGCAGAGACTCACAAGACCCACAAGATCCGACAAGGTGTCCCGACACTCCATGAGCACCGAACACCTACAACAGAAAAAAACAGAATCCGAATGGGGCCCTCCAGCAATGGGGAACGTCGACCGAGGGACAGAGGGCCCCAACCTGGCCGAAGAGCCAGGCACGACACCACGGAGGAGCTTCGACCTCTCGGATGATCGCTCCGGATTATTGCGGGGCTGCAGCAGCTTTTCGGCCTCAGAGCCTCCTCCTCTTCCTCCTCCTCCTGCCTCCTGCCTCCTCCTCCTGCCTCCTGCCTCCTGCCTCCTGCCTCCTCCTGCCTCCTCCTCCTCCTCCTCCTCCTCCTCCTCCTCCTCCTCCTCCTCCTCCTCCCGCCCCGCCGCCCGAGCGCGGCCCACCCGCGTGGCGTCGCCAGCCTGGCCGTACGCCTTGACCTGGGCGCTGCACGACGGGGGGGGGGCAGGCGCGGGGCAGCTGCGGGGAGGAGAAGCTGGAGGATCTGGTGCGTGCACACGGTCGGCGTTGCAAAGAGAACGTTTTTTTCGTTTCACCATGCCGAACACTCCATGCCCCTGGACCTCTTTTCAAGCAGGGAACAGCAGCACACGGGTGGCACTACATATGAGGAATCACTTGCGACTCAAATGCAACCTCCTTGCGACTCGAATGCGACCTCAAATGCAACCTCTTTGCGCTGCAGAAGGAGAAGGTGCAGCATCGATCTCCGAAACGCACGCGCTGTCCATGCGAGGCAATCCAACCGCGCGGCCCCTTCTCCTGCACACGCTGCCCTGCGAGGGCATCGTCGGCGCATGCGATCCCCCTTGCCAGAGCTTCCTCGGCGCACGCTATCACCAATTGGCGGTGCGCAAAAGGGGGTGGAGGGAGGGGGGAAGGCTTCTTAGAAGGAGGCTGCTTCTTAGAAGGCACCGGCCTTACATCTATAGATAAGGCCCGCGCCTTCTAAAAAGCAGGGGTGCTTCTAAGAAGCCCTCCCCCCTCCCCCCACCACCCTGTGCGCGTGGCTGAACCAAGGTGGGGGATAGGGTGTAAGAAGCGGGACGGCGGGGCAACATCGCACGCTATCTTTGCAACGCCAACCGTAAGAAATGAAACGGAGGAAGACCAGGAGAGAGAAGGGAGAGGTGGGAGGAGATAGGAAGGAGGGGAAGAGGGAGACGGGGTAAATCTAGCTGGGAGCCCGAAGGGCTGACTGCGGAGACTGCCAGGACGTCACCACGGACCCTGGAGGACGCCGTCTGGGAAGGGAGCCCGAGACTCCAAGACGCAGTGGATGTGCATGCAACTCTGGGCCGCAAGCCCTGCGGACGCCCCGACGGTCGCACAGCCCCTCCCCCCTGGCCGTGAGGGACAAAGGCGCGGCGCGAGCAAGAGAGGGGGTCTTGGAAATGCATTCCTCCGCCGGCGATCCCCGGCGGCGCCTCCTCCATCTCCTCCTCCTCCTCCTCCTCCTCCTCCTCCTCCTCCTCCTCCTCCTCCTCCTCCTCTTCCTCCTCCTCATCATCCGCATTCTCCGCCTTCTCCATCTCCTCCTCCTCCTCCTCCTCCTCCTCCTCCTCCTCCGCCCCCCTTACTTCCGGCAGGTGCCCGGCCCCTCCCCCGTCCACCAATGGGCACTGCGGGCCGAGGCCTGCAGCGGCCAAGGGCAGGGCAGACCTGAGGAGCAAGGCCCAACCTCGGCCCTCCCCCACCGCGGCCACCCGCCGCGAGGCGGGCGGGGGGGGGGCACTCCGCGAGCGTCCGCGGCAGCCGGTGGCAAAGAGGGGCGCTTTGTCGGCAATCGGAGGGGGGAAAGAATAAGAAGAATCAGAAGAAGACGACAAGTAGTGGTAATAATTTAAAGAATAGCAACCAGAATATCATAAAAAATTGCAATGCGATTTTTACATGAATGATAAGACTCGTAACTAACAAGAATGATGGTAGTAATAACAACCGTAATAATAAAAATCATCATCAGCATCATCATCATATTCATAATAAGCAGAAGAAGAGGACGGCGGGGTGGAGGGGGCGAGGGGGAAAGAGGCGGCGGGAGGCGAGCGCTCGGGAAAGGCGAAAGAGCAACGCCGTCTGGGAGCATCAGCGACGGTCCGGCTCCGCGCATGCCAACTCAGAGCCTCGACATGCCTGAACGGGCCACTCCTGGCAACACGAAGACACGCCCACAGACGTGCACGCATGCCCAAATCTGGCCGGCATCCCGAACCAGGTCGGGCAAGGCGGCATGGACCACCTGTGCCTGGGGAGCCTGGGAGGACCCA
The DNA here is from genome assembly GCA_963575745.1 of Prorocentrum cordatum. NCBI lineage: Eukaryota > Dinophyceae > Prorocentrales > Prorocentraceae > Prorocentrum > Prorocentrum cordatum. The sequence goes on from CAUYUJ010005891.1 coordinate 597,270, forward strand.
GGCCAACGACGCTGCTCAAAGCAAAACGAACCCATGAGCAATGAACGCACAGGCAGACACAAAAGACCGGCACAGCCCTCAGGGATTCAAGGTGCTCCAACATGGCCTCGCCCGGCCCGACCCCAGCACAACCCAGCCAGCCCGGCCCGTCCAGGCTCAGCACAGGCGGGGGGGGGAGAGAACAAGGGAATGGCGAGGAGGAGGAGGATTCTAACGACCCGCCAGCTTGGA
>CAUYUJ010005891.1:600000-635000 GCA_963575745.1 Prorocentrum cordatum
CTACTACTACTACGACTACTAGGCTAGGACTACTAGGACTACTAGGACGAATAGGACTACTACGACTACTACGACTACTACTACTACTACTACTACTACTACTACTACTACTACTACTACTACTACGACTATAACTAAAGCAATCCGTAGCCTATGTTACCGGACTCCGAGAATGAATCCCTCAGGATTGGGCCAGGGTCCTTGGGTTCTTGCAAGGTTCCTTGGGATTCTGGGGTTTTACGAGATCCCATTGGATTTCTGAAGATTCCTACGGGATCTTCAAGATTCCTCGGGATGTGTTGATTCTTCACAGTGTCCAAGACGATTCAGGGTTCCCCAAGGCTCACAATATTCAAAAGGATTTTTAAAACAAATTCTTTCTACGGGTTTTTCACGATTATTCCGGTTATGTTGTGTCCTCGATATGCTCAGGATTCTGCAGGATATGACGATTCTTCGGGATTGTCAGGACGCCGCGGGAATCTCAAGGATTGCACAATATTCAAATGGATTCCTGGGAATTCCTATTTCTTCACGAGTAATCAGGTTATGTTGGTTCCTCAGTATGTTCAGGATTCTTCAGGATCCCGCAAGATTCCATACGATTCATCGAGTTTCCTCGGGATTCCTCAGGAGTCTTCAGGGCTCTACTGAACGTGTTGGATGTTTGCAGGTGTCTAATGGTCCCTCAGGATTCCTCCCGCAGGTTTCCTCCGGATTCTTCAGGATGTCTCAAGTTTCTTCGGGAGTGCTCAGTACTCCTCGGGGTTATCCCGGTTCCGCTGGTCTCTTCGGGATTCGTCAAGAGGTTGCAGATCCCCGCAGGATTCCGCAGAACGTCTCAGTTTTCAGAAGGGCCCATGTTACAATTCGATATAAAACATGTGTTTTTTCCAGGACTCCAGAGGCCATCCAGTTTTCACATGGGCCCGTATTAAAATTATATGGAAGACATTTGTTCTTGGGTCCAAATTTGTAGATGCCCCCCAATTTTCATAGGGACCCCACTGACAATTCTATATAAAACAAAAATGTTGTCCCAAGAATCCGGGGGCCCTCAAATTTTTCATCGGGGTCCCTATTAGAATTCTGAATAAAACAATTGTTGATCCCGGACTGCAGAGGCCATCCAATTTTCAGAGGGACCCCTTTGCAAATTCTATATGGAACAATGCTGTTTTTTCCCGGGGATCCAGAGGCCCTCCAGTTGTCGTAAAAAAGGGCACCTTTTTCATTAGAATTCCATATAACACTAAAATTGTCAGGGAACTCAGGCCCTCCAGTTTTCATAGGGGGCCATATTCAAATTCTATATAAAAATGTTCCAGGAGCCCAGAGGCCCTTCAATTGTCACAGGGGCCCCTTTTTATGACAATTCTATATCATACAATTATTTCCCAGAAACCCAGAGGCCCTCCACGTCATGAGAAAATTACACCGGCGACGTACCTAACCCCTGCGCAATGCGGGGCATGAGTAGCTTGGGAGACGTTATACTGAGGTGATGACGTGACATTGGCGCATATACTTCTGCGAGCGGCATTCGTGAGGCTCGCACCCCCCCAAGGATTGCGATGTATCGCTCAGATCTGCCTGGTGCCTCGCTCCGCTGAACCCGCCACCAGCCTTCGAAAGTTGCGACGGCTTCGCAGATCGCAGCCCCCCAAGGACGGCGAGGCCCCGCTCAGATCTGCGCTGTGCCTCACTCCGCTGGGCCCACCTGCAGCCCTCGAAAGTGGGGACAATTTCGCAGATCGCAGCCCCCCAGGCACGGCGAGGTCTTGCTCAGATCCGCGCGGTGCCTCACTCCGCAGGACCAACCAGCAGCCCTCGAAAGTGGCGACAACTCCGCAGATCGCAGCCCCTCAGGGACGGCAAGGCCCCGCTCAGATCTGCGCGGTGCCTCACTCCGCTGGACCCACCAGCAGCCCTCGAAAGTGGCGACAGTTTCGCAGATCGCAGCCCCCCAGGGACGGCGAGGTCCCGCTCAGATCTGCGCAGTGCCTCACTCCGCTGGACCCGCCAGCAGCCTTCGAAAGTGGCGACAGTTCCGCAGATCGCTATGCTGGCCCCCCAAGCAGCCCTCGAAAGTGGCGACAGCTCCGCAGATCGCAGCCCCGCAGGCACGGCGAGGTCTTGCTCAGATCTGCGCGGTGCCTCGCTCCGCTGGACTCACCAGCAGCCCTCGAAAGTGGCGACAGTTTCGCAAATCGCACCCCCCCAAGAACGGCGAGGTCTTGCTCAGATCCGCGCGGTGCCTCACTCCGCAGGACCCACCAGCAGCCCTCGAAAGTTGCGACAGTGTCGCAGATCGCAGCCCCCCAATAGAGCCTCTTGGGACATCCTGTGGTCTCTTCAGTCTTTCTGTGGCCTCCTGATGCCTCCTGGGACCTCATGTGGTCTCCTGGGGCTTCCTGGGGCCTGTTGGAGCCTCCTGTGGCATCCTGGGGGGAATCTGCGCCCACGAGTCTGGCCACCGATCGAGACATCCTCAAAATCTGGCCCACCTGGGGGGTGAACATGAGCGCCGCGCTCGAGACATCCTCCAAATCTGCTCCGGAAGCGAAGGATGTTGGGACAGAAAGCAAGCAAACCGCTTGAGACATCCCCACAAAACGGCCGCAAACGGGACCGTGAGATAACCCCTGGCGGCTCCCCTTAGGGCAGTGAACATGAGCGCCTCGCTCGAGACATCCTCCAAATCTGTTCCGAAAGCGAAGGATGCTGGGACAGAACACAAGCAAACCGCTTGAGACATCCCCACAAAACGGCCGCAAACGGGACCGTGAGATAACCCCTGGCGGCTCCCCTTAGGGCAGTGAACATGAGCGCCTCGCTCGAGACATCCTCCAAATCTGTTCCGAAAGCGAAGGATGCTGGGACAGAAACCAAGCAACCCGCTTGAGACATCCCAGCAAAACGGCCGCGAACGGGACCGTGAGATAACCCCTGGCGGCTCCCCTTAGGGAGGTGAACATGAGCGCCTCGCTCGAGACATCCTCCAAATCTGCTCCGAAAGCAAAGGATACTGGGTCAGAAAACAAGCAAACCGCTTGAGACATCCCCACAAAACTGCCGCGAACGGGACCGTGAGATAACCCCTGGGGGCTCGCCTTAGGGCAGTGAACATGAGCGCCTCGCTCGAGACATCCTCCAAATCTGCTCCGAAAGCGAAGGATGTTGGGACAAAGAACAAACAAACCGCTTGAGACATCCCCACAAAACGGCCGCGAACGGGACCGTGATATAACCCCTGGCGGCTCCCCTTAGGGCAGTGAACATGAGCGCCTCGCTCGAGACATCCTCCAAATCTGCTCCGCAAGCGAAGGATGCTGGGACAGAAACCAAGCAAACCGCTTGAGACATCCCCACAAAACGGCCGCGAACGGGACCGTGAGATAACCCCTGGCGGCTCCCCTTAGGGGGGTGAAAATGAGCGCCTCGCTCGAGACATCCTCCAAATCTGCTCCGAAAGCGAAGGATGCTGGGACAGAAGGCAAGCAAACCGATTGAGACACCCCCACAAAACGGCCGCGAACGGGACCGTGAGATGACCTCTGGCGGCTCCCCTCAGGGGGAGCTGAAACCAGCGCCCCGCCTGACACATCCTCACAATCTGCTCTTGTAGCCAAGGATGTTGGGACAGACAACAAACAAACCGCTTGAGGCATCCCCACAAAACGGCCGCGAACGGGGCGCGCGTGAGTCTCACCATGAGTAAGTCTGAGTAGGAGTAGGTCTGAGTATGAGTAGGTTTGAGTAAAAGTAATTTTGTGTGTGAGTAAGCCTGGGTATGAGTAAGTTTGAGTGTGAGTCAGTCTGTGTATGAGTAAGTCTGGGTATGAGGAGGAGAGGGGAGGAAAAGGAGAAGAAGAAGGAGTAGGAGGCGTCCAAGTAATAATAAGAACCCCATCTTAGGATATGGGGAAAAACCTCACCCTCGATCCTCGACCTCGAACCTTGATCCTTAGAGGCCCTCTAGATGGGGTCCGAGTAGATGGCGTCGGGGGATCACGGCGCATGGCCATTGCATCGGCGATGCATCGGCGATACATCGGCGCCATCAGCATAGAGAACCTTTGGCCCCACGTCGAGCCGCATCGTCGAAGCACAGTCAATGCGGAGCGAACCTCCGACCCCACCTACTCGGACCTCATTCGGGAGGCCTCGAATCCTCGACCCCCCCCACCACTCGGCGCTTGCCGGGCGGGGCGGCCAGTATGCCCAGGGTGACGTGGGAGGGCCTCACGCGCAACTCCTCCATGCGCAGCACCGTCTTCTCGAGGCGAGGGAGGTCCCTCGAGCAGTCGGGAAAGGATCGGCGGGGGGAGGGAGAGGAGGAGGGGGAGGAGGGGAGGAGGGACGAGGAGAGGAGGGAGGCGAGAGGGAGGAGGGGGAGGGTGGGGAGGGGGGGGATCCCCAGACCTCCGGCCTCCGGCGGCCCGAACAAATCCATACTGCATCTGTTTCGTCATTTTCGGCGGCTCGGGCCCGTTTCTCGGACCCGGGACCCTCAACGCAAACAGCTCAGGAAGAGGAGCCAGGAAGGGCCTAGAGAGGCCCATTTCCCGAAGAGATCGAACCGCCAGACGTCTGAGGGAATGGCTGGGGGAGAACAGCGCGGATGGGAGAGAGGGAGAGAGACGGGGAGAAGGGGGCCGAAGGGGGGGGCGGTCAAACTCGGCTGCAGCGAACCGGGACTAGCGACAAGGCTAGAACGACGTGTCAAGCCAGAGGCACGACAAAAATACCCCACGACCCAGCAACCCCATCGGACGGACCATCTTGAGCCACGACCGCGACACCGTTGCCACGGAGCGCCCCGCACACCAAGCAAGCAACGCCTCTACCTGCCGCGCAGGCGCATGCCGTATGCACTGGGAGAGAGAGTAGGAACAAGGAAAGGCGACACCAGCACCAGCAGGGCGAGGAGATGCGATGAGGCAGGAGGGAACTCCCTGGTGGTGTGGCCCCCCCTCTCGCTCGAGACGTCCCCAGCCTCCGGCTCGGAGAGGCACCGTGGACCTCCTCGATAGCGGTGGGCCCCCTGGTGGTGTTGGTATCGCTTCTCCTCCCTCCGAGAGGGGAGGGCACACGCCCCACCACCGCCGGACTCCCAGGCCCCCCCCCCCCCGTCTTGGACCAAGAGGTGCGCATGGCCTCCCGGCCTGGCCAGGAGCCGACGCACGGCAGACTCTGGCCCACAAAAGGGTGGCCCGCGGGCGCCTGGCGGTCAACGCCTTCCTTGCCGTCGCTCGGACGTCCATCTCCCGTGCATTTTTCGGTTTCGCGAGAAAAAGTGCACACGTCCGAGCGATGCCAAGCTTCCTTCTCTCCGTGGGCACACGCACGGATGGATGGAGAAGGGGGACTAGCGCACGTTGCCCGTCCAGGGGCAGTCAACTTTAGATCCGCTTCCCCTCATGGGGGCTAAAACCGCGTCCAACGAAAGCGGGCTCGAGCACGAAAGCGGCAGCGCGCAACAGTGGCCGGCCAAGTTAACGTCACCACATCGAAGGGGGACTGGACTGGACCGCAACTCTGGGAATCCAGATGACCTCGCCGCCAACGGAAGGCCTGGCTTCGTAAGCAACGCTGCTGAGCATTCGAAGGGTTCAGGGACGCACCGTATGCCACCACCTGATGCTCTGCCCAGCACCGCCCTGTGCAGAGCAGCACTAGCCCTGGCCACAGGAATCCGGGAGAAGAGGGAGAGAGAGAGAGAGAGAGAGAGAACAAAACAAAGAGGGAGAGACGGGGAGGGCAGGAGTCCAGATTGGAGAGCGACGCGTACGAAAACATCCATGGATCACGATTCCTCGGGATTCCTCGTCTGTTGTCTTGGACAACTGGTTTCGCAGCCCCGCCGCCAGGCGCTCGGCCCTCTCAGGGTGGGCCAAGGGCGCGGGGGCGGCGGCGCAGGCAGGGCGCTGCTAACCTGTCCGCGTCGGCGCCGCAGCCCTCGCGCGGTGATGCTGCTGATGATGATGAGTATGACTATGGCGGCGAGTTCTCCCTCCTTGCGCTCAAGGGTTGTTTCCATCAAAGGGTACTCCTTCTGCTACGAAGCACCTGTCACGCACAATCGTGGCCCGTGGATGGACGCACTCCCACTTAGCCGAGGCAAAACTCTGTCGCTCAATGAAGATCCACGGCGAAGGCACAATTCGGGGATGGACAGACCACCCTTTAGTAAAACGTGGTTTGGTGAAAACGACCTCGGGACCAAACCTGGGGGGCGCAAGCCTGGAAAATGACGGCCGCGGCGCCCTCTCGAGAACCAAAAACGGACAATTCACTAATCGACGTGTCAGTGTAAGAGGTCTGTCCACCCCCGAACAATAAAGCGTGGCCAAGAACACCGTTCTGGCGATCAAATCGGGCACGGCTGCGCCTCAAGAGAACAGCTCGGCGGGAAGGGGGGACCGGAACAATACAACACCGAAACACGACCACGAAGCACTCGTTCACATGAACTTGCGGCTTGGGTGTTAGTACAGCCATCGGCCTGACCTCAGGAACGATCAAGAAGGAACGAAGCCCATTTTTCGAAGGAATAACGCATAAGGAACGTTATGATAACGCTCCAGGAACGATAAACGGCGCACGCAAACCTAAGGAATGACCGAGCCCTTTTTGAAAAGTAAGTGTTTCTTTTTCAAGCCGCCCACTGTACCCCCGGCTTGGTTACAGGGGAGCTCCGACTTCGCGAGGCCCCCCGCTCCTTGCAAATTCCGTTGCAACCGAGCGGACGTGCTCGGATAGATGCGACGTGGAGGCACTACGAGCCAGATCATCACACCACCCTGGTTCACTCAGCTCTGCGGGATGGGCGTTGGCGCCACCGACTCGATTCCACAGCAGCTCTGGCCCCCAGGGGCTCGAGACCCCGTCGGCGAGCTCAACGCAGAACCAACTGTCTGGCAGCCTGCCTCGGCGATCTCGGACGTGTCATGGATCTGGGCCGATGCCGCACCATCCTATCCGTGGAACTTCTCGGTGATGCCGCGACTTGTGGCACTTCAGTCGTGGGTTGATCTCTTGCCACACGGAGCCGACGTGGCAGACAAACCAGCTCGGCACCTCAGGGCCGCACCGCTCGCAAAAGGGGACGATGGCGCCGGCTCTCCCGTGGGGCCCTTTGCACTCGCACGGCTCTCGATCGCTTCCTTGTGCTCCTCCTTGAGCTTCTGCCGCATCGCGAAAGTGCGGATGGTGAAGCTGGAAACCTCGATGCCGACATTCTCAAGCCCAACGGGCCCCCCTGGCTCGGCGGTGCGCTTAGACTTCTTCCGCTCAGCGGTGCGTCTGGGCGCCTTTTGCAAGATGGTGGGCGAGTGCTCCGCGAACTGCCGACTCGAATCTACGCCGCTTAACTTCGAGGCAATGGGAGAAGAAGTATGCGAAGACCAATGCTGTCGGCCCGAGGTGCCTGGCAAGCGAGCGGTGTCCATTGAGACGCTGGTAGCGTGCTGGAAAAACAGGACACACGTGCACGATTAGGCCTCGCAAGCTGCAGGGTGTGCACTGCTTGAGGCGACCCTTCGATGGCCTAGGAGCTGACTAGCCTGCTCTCAACCTTCATGATGTACTCTCGTGAGCTGCACGGGGGAGCGAACCAGGCGACCATGCACCTTGAACGCGAGCACGTCGGATGGAGGACACAGCATGAAGAAAGGCACCCTGCGCTGTCAGAAAATATAGAATGAGCAGACAATGCTTCCATAAGCATTGGTCACAAATCGTAGCACCCCGTGCTCCGAAACATCCTCTTGATGCATTCGTCCTCGTATGCCCTCCTCCTCCTCCTCCTAGCGATCCCCGAAATTACTCATCGTTCAACCTGCCTCCTCGCTCGCACGGGCATCCGACTCTATGCAGATGTTTCTGACGTGACCTCTAAACCTCACGACAACATACCTGGGGCTGCTTGTTCATCCTGGGTCGTTGTCCTACGGCCTTGGCAACTAAAGACGGGCCCCGAGAGCCTAGAGGCCACCGCCTTCGGCAGAAGGTCTGCGCTTCCCTCTACCTCGTCTTACCCTGATTGACTGACTGACTGACTGACTGACAAACCCATGGGATGCAGACGAGACCCCCAACAAACAAACCGAGCCATGCCTGTAGGGTCGGGCTGTCGCTCGTCCGTCAGTGCACTGCACGTTGATAACACCACAGTATGCCTAAATGCAGGCCCCCCCCTGCAGAAACTCTCTCGCTGCATAGATTCTCGCACGACCACTCCTGCTCCTCTTCCGGGCCGGTGGCCTTGCCCGGTGGCAGGTATCCATCAGAGCGTTGAACAGCACCTCGTCCGCCTCCTCGGAGCAGGGAAGGGTGGAAGGGTAGGGCAGGGGGGTCTGGCAGGCACGCAGGGAGTTTCACAGGAGCAGGCGGGGAGGGGGAGGGGACGAGGAAGAAGAAAGAGGAGGAGAACGAGGAGTGGAAGGAGGGGCACGCTTCGAGCCTTTGCCCCTGCGAAGGCTCGACGAAATCAGGACAAGGAGAAACGTGAGGGAAATGAGGTGTGGAAGAGCCTCCTTACCTTCTTCTCCTTCTCCTCCTCCTCCTCCTCCTCCTCCTCCTTGTCCTTCTTCGTCTCTTCCTCCCCCTCTGTCACTGTCGTCGTCCTCCTCCTCCTCCCCCTCCGTCACCGTCCTCCTCCTCCTCCTCCTCGAGCTCAAGCTGGCGGCATCGAGGCTCGGTGACGGGTGGCGAACGCGGCCAGACATCCATGGAGGCTTGGACCATGGGCACCAACACCCGAAGAGAGGATTGCCTCCACCAGGGGATTGGGCGTGGCTTCACGGGGGGGTCACACATGGGGGGGTCAGAAAAGGTCCCCTTTCGTGCCCCTTTCGGGCCCCTCCAGAGCCCCAGGGGGCTCGTTTAGGTACCATTTGGGTACCTTTTCGGACCACGCTCGCCGCCCCCCCATTTATGATCCCCCACTACGCAGCGCCCAAGGGGAAAGATGATCCTAGATTCCAGTGCTGGTCGTAGTCTTTCGGCCGCCTGGGAAGCCCGCACACTACCACCATCGCCGGGATCAGGATCATCTTCCCTCGGTGGAGGCAAACCGCCGCGACTGGTGGTGGTGTCAATCAGGAGGGAAACAGAAACACACAGACACAATTGATCGTCGATTCGCCAGAAAAGATGATATCTATAGGAGGTGGGGGGAAAGACAAAAACCCATGGAATATGGGAAAAAATATGGGGAATCCGGTTGTTTGTGTCTATTTATTTGTGTGTCCCAGGGCCCCTGCAGTCAATCTCTAGGCCTCCCACATCCTCCCCCTCCCAGCAGCTGTCGCCACTGGGGCGGGGCGGCATCAGAGCTGCGGCGGGTGGCGGGCTGCAGCCGGAGGCGCACAGAAGGAGGGAGAGGCCAGGGCCCCAGCCCCCTCCCCCCCGCCTTTGACACTTGGAAGAACACTCCCCGGTCAGGAACCTGCCAAAATCCAGTGGAAATGACCCAGAGAACTGTCTCGGAAGTGAAGGAGCCGAACTTTCTACGCCGATGCTTGTTCTTCCGGCCCCACACTGAGATTCGCACAAGGAAACGGCTTCTGGTGCAATCGGCATCCTGGTGTATAATTTGTTGTTGCTTCCATGGGGAAACGGGGAACAAGTATACACCACACCGACCCTCAAAACTTCCTGGGATTGAACAACAGCCCGCCACCGGTAATGTGTACGCTCCAGTTTCCGAGAAATGTCGTGTCGGGCTCGGTCACCCTCCATCTAGGTCAGCGTCGATTCGTCGAACATCCTTGCGAACCGGCGCCGGTCGGCACGGAACATGGCCAAGACCAGCATCGACAGGATCTAGAGACACATCGACAGCATAGCATCGACAGCATCGACAGCATAGCCTGGCTTCGGACCTCCAGGTCACTCGCCGCGGGCAACTGAGCGCGCTCGAAGAAGTGTCTCAAGCGGGCTCGCGCCCGCTGGGGCAGCGCCGTCATCCGTCATCGGCGCGCGCGAACAAACCCGCGCTGCGCGCTCCTCCTCTGCCTGGCTTATCCTTGTAGTTAACGTTGTCGGTGTCCTACTTGCTATTATGCGTGTCTTTCCCTGGGCCCTCGCGCTTCCAGCGCCCCGTCCCGTCACAGATCTGGCGCCCTATGCAGCCCTTGATCTCAACGATCGCCAACGCGATTGTAGACTTCCCAAGTCGCTGATACAGGCGCCACTAGGCGCCATCTTGTCCTCCCGGTTCTCGAAATGCGACTCTTGCAGTTGCCATTCAACTCAACGCATGCAGGGTTCCAGGTCTCGCGGAGCTCACGAGCCTCCACCTACAACAACGAGCTGTCCGACCCGCTGCACAGCGCGTCACGTTTTTGTTCGTCATCATCGTCGTCTAGACCCGAGTCTTCGTTATCCTCGCTGGTTGCCCCAAGAACGCATCTCTCACGAGTTCGCGGGCGAACGCGTGGACGCCAGTCTCCTGGGCCCCATACGAGGCTGATCGTGGCCTCCTCGATCGCGTCGTACTCCATGCTCTGTAGCGCCGAAGGCATCCCGGATCATCCCCAACGGCTCGTCTTCATCAGTGAGACCAGCGAGGTGAGCCCACAATTGCGAACTTGCAGGGTCTGAGCTGGCTCACATGCATGCCGCCGTTGAAAGACATGCAAATTCCAGGTCAGAGGCTGCTTATCCTCCTCCTTCTCCTTGCGCATCTCGGCGAATTAGAAGTCATGTCGCAATTTCCTGACCTCACTCCCCTGTCGCAAGCCCATACGTGGGTCGTCGATCTGGACCATCAAAACCTGCGGATTGCTATCCTGTTCCAGCGTGGTCAAATCGAGATCTTCGAGTGCGATCCACTCCCACTGATCCATATCGCAGAGAATATGTTTGGCCAATGAACTCCGCGTCAGTTCTGGCCCAGTGACCACGTGATTCTTGCACGTTGGACCTTAGTTCTCTGTCTTGTCCCCGAAGGTCTGCACTCCAAGGTCCTGCTCCTGTCGGACGTCCGTTGGTTGCTTTGGGGCATATGGCTGCTGTGGCCGCGCCCCAACTTCCCACCGTCACGTAGGCCTGGTCGACCGTCTTCAACCCTGGCAGCTTGGTGCAATCCTGACCCTCTGGTACGCCAGCCTGCCTCCGACGCCACTGTCGTCATCCTCGTTGCCAGGAGCCGCGCACCGTCCCCCCTTATAGTGCGCTCGTCGGGGCAGCTCCGTTGCCAGTGCCCGTGCTCCCCCCCCTTGCTCCGCTGCTCGCCGATTCCTGCCGCACATGGGAGCGGTGGTGGCAAAGTGAAAATTAAAACAGGGCTAGGATCGGGATAAATCTCTCCAGAGCGTTCCGGAGCGCTCTCAGAGCGTTCCGGAACGCTCTGGAACGGCCGCGGCGCCCAATACATCCTCCAAACCCGCCGATTCTCAGAGATTTCGAGTTATCCCGATCCGATTTTGTCCCGATCTTCGCGTCGTTTTAGGAGCGGTGGTGGCAGAGTGAAAATGGCTCTCCTGGGGTCAACGTGCTGCACACCCACAAACTCAACTGCCCGGTCTCGAGGGGCAGACAGCTTCGGAAACGGGGCCGCAGCAGGGCACGCACATCCACTTTCCCTGGCTCAGAGTTGCAATTGCTCCTTGCTCCTCCTTGCTCCTTGCTCCTTGCTCCTGCTCCTGCTCCTCCTCCTCCTCCTCCTCCTCCTCCTCCTCCTCCTCCTCCTCCTCCTCCTCCTCCTTATTGTCCATCTTCAAAGTTGCGTTTTTGCTTGAGACGTCCTCCATTTTACGAGCAGGCGTTCGGCCATGTGCAACTGTTGCGCCACGGGAGGGCGGGACGTGTGGGGCCGTCGCTGAACACCGCCTCGGCATGTCTGATCCCGCCTCCCGCGGGCTCTTTGGAGGAGGGAGGGAGAGAAGGGGCCGGACGCGACTCGACTTCTTTCGCGGTCCATCAGCCCTCTAGCTCATTAGCTCATGAGCGCCATGATGCGTGCTGCAGTGAAGAGAACGTCGACGACTACAATGAGAAAGACGGCGGTGAGCTCATTGGGATCCAGCGGTCGTCAGGAGTCTCCACGAACGCCCCCTAAGGCCCAGAAAAACCACTAGCGTCTGAAAACCTTGATCCTCCAACCCTGATCATTTCTCTCCTCCGCCTCCAGTGCCCCCCCTCCCCCGAAGTTTCGGGAGGCCCCAGCAGTTCGCGGGAGAACTCCGAAAATATCTGGAGGCCTCTGGGGGGCCCTGAAGGCCCCAAACTGCAACAACCGCAAAAAGAGAGAGGACATGGAGCCCCGATCCTCGGACAACAGCGACAACTATAATCGAGTGGCGTGAAACAGTCGGAGCCCTGGATAAGCGAGGGGACCAACATGGCCCCCGCTAACAACGAGAATCGGTTCTCGAGCCTGGGACACCCAACCGTCGTCGACGACGCCGTCGTCGTCCCTCTAAACCCGGCCCCCTGGTCCTGGGGAGCTTTGTGACAAGCATCTGAAGCGAACCTAGCCGTGGCGGCGAGGCGCTCCAGGAGACAGCAAGCACGCAGACACTCCAGACACAACATCGCCATCGGCGACGACGGCGAGGCTCCCCCGGGTTCAGCTGGATGAACTGCTCGGTCAGGTCCAGGGCCCTGTGCACCAGGGCAGGACCGACGTTGTGCGCCGCCTCCGCTCGGGGGCCGCGACGTCTCGGGGGACGTCGCCGTCGTCGTCGTCGTCGTCGTCGTCGCTGGCCGGTGCTCAAACGGATTGGAAACACCGCGCCGGTTCTTGTAGCTGGGGGCTCAGCGGGAGCCAGGCCGTGTCGGGGCCCAAGTGGCAACGCGACCTGGCGCATCCTCCTCCACTCCTCATTATCCCATCCCGTGCCCTTCTCGTTGTGGATGGGCCCGACGAATGGTCTCGCGCTGTTTGTGAGGAGGCATTTGTTTCTAGTGCAGCCTGCGGCCGGGGTAATTCTTGTTGGTCCCCAAGAGTTACCGTGCCCGCAGGCTGCAACGGCGCTGGGCCCCTTTTCGGAACTTCGAGGTCCCGAGCCTGGCGACGCACATAATTTTACATATGACATATCACACGCGCGTCCTTATTGCGGGTCGCAGCTGTGTTCTGAAATGTGCGTATCTGTGTAAACATGTGTATACATACATCACGATTGGCGCACACATATTTCATGCAGGATTTTGAAGATTGCTGCTGTAGGGGACCCTCTGGGAAGTCCTCGTGGAGCCTTTTTTGGGCATCTTGGAAGCCTGGAACCGTCTTGAAGAGAGATTGAGCGTTTTGGAACGATTTGGGGCTGTCTGGGGAGCCTCTTGTCTTGGGGTTGGAAGGAAGAAGTCAAATGGACGAGAGCTTCTCCCAGTGTGGGGGTGCCCCCCGCTGGGAGCCCCCCCATTAACCCCCCCCCGGGCCCGCCCCTGGGACACCCCATTTCGAATCAACGACGCCAGCGCTGGATGCTTTTCCCCAAACAGCTTGCTGAACGGGGTGCTGTTGTGGTAGAAGCTAACTCTGGCCGAGGGAATTCAAAGCAGAGGCGTCCTCAACAAAATTGGTGGGTCGGGCCGTTTCGCCTGAGACATCCTCGCAACTGTCGTTGCTGAGTTGTCCGGGATTGGGCGCTTCGCCTGAGACATCCTCCGGAGTCTGAGCTCCGAGCTGCCGCGCGCGAGGTGGTCCGGCCCGTTTCGCCTGAGACATCTTCGCAACTCTGGGCTCCGAGCTGCCGCGCGAGAGATCATCCGGGCCGTTTTGCCTGAGACGTCCTCGCAACTCCGGGCTCCAAGCTGCCGATCGCGAGGTGAGCCGGCCCCCAGTCTCGCCCAGCGGGGTGCTGAACGGGGCGCTGAACGGGGCGCCCCGCGGCGCGCCCCGCGGGCTCCGTCGGGGGCGCGTGGGCCCTGCCTGAGCGACCCGCCTCCCCGGCGGTTCCCCGCCCGCCCTCCTCCTGCTGCTGCTGCTCGTCGTCGTCGTCGTCGTCGTCGTCGTCGTTGTCGTCGTCGTCGTCGTGGTCGTCGTCGTGATTGCGCGATTGCGCGATTGTCGTCGTCGTTATCGTCGTCGCCTCGGCCTCCCAATGCCTGGAGGCGGAGGAAGGTACGCGATGCATGGTAGAGCACGGCGTAGCACGGCGTAGAGGAGCACGGCAGATTGTAATTCGCATGTCATAGCGTGGCGTGGCATTGCGTAGTGAAGCTTTGCATCACAAAGCATTGCAACGCAAAACATGGCATCGCACAGCGGCGCCCAACGCAACACCGCGGTGACGACGATGAGGCAAATGGGAAAGAGAACCAGGAGGATGAGGAGGATAATGCAAAGTGGGGCGAGGATGTATAGGAGGACGCGGAGGCATGGCATCAGGAATATGGGGAGGATAGCGATGAGGAGGAAGGAGGGTAGGAGGAGGAATGTGACTAGAAGGGGGAGAAAGAGGTGGAGTGGGAAGGCAGGCGGGAGAGGCGAGAATGATATTTCCCAAGAGGAGCACGTAGACGACGATGACGACGGGGCATGCCGATCAAGAGCAGGAGGGCGATAACTGCAGGACGCGCGGACAGACTCAAGATTCACCCCGGCTCTAAAAACGCCGTTTGGGGATAATGCGCTCTAGCTATAATTGAGCTGACGTGCCCGAGGGGGAAAGGTGACCGCAGAGGGGGGGGGAAGAAGGTGAAAGCCGCAGAAAAGCGAATCCGCGGACACGCGAAGCCGTCTTCCTCTCACGCACGCCGACAGGGTCGGCGGATTGTAACTGCAATTTACTGCTGGCGTCAGGGATCGGTCGGTGTCTTGCGGGGCGCATTCGTTTCACGGGAAGCGGGGATGCCAGGGCAGCGCCCTGCACGCTCGCGCGCGCATCAACGCGCCCACGCTGGCACGCGCGCGCGCATCAATGCGCGAATGGAATTCCAGACGCCTGGGAGCTCAATGGGGGCTCTGAAATACAGGAAACAAAAAAAACAAACGGGAGCAGCAGCAGCAGAGGCAGAAGAGCAGGAGGAGGGGGAGCAGCAGCAGCCGCAGCAGAAGGAGCAGGAAAAGGTACAGGGAGGGGATATGAAGGTCGAGGACGAGGACGATGAGTCCGAGTACGATGCAGACGAGGCTGGATAGTCGGAAGGGGAAGGGGGACTTGAGGATGAAGGGAGGTGGTGTGATACTATGACTGCTTGCGGCGGTGCGCTCTGAGGCCTCCTCTGACTGTCCCCCAGGGGGGGGGGATCCCCCCCCCCCCCGGGGGACACTCCAGACAGGTCCGGAGTGTCCTTGGGGGCCCGTCGTGGGGGGAGGGCGGTGTCCTTGGAGCTGGGGGCTTCCGTAGGACATTCCCAATCATCGTGTTTTCAAGGTGTAGGACACTCCAGACAGGTCCGGAGTGCCCCCGGGGGGGGGGGATTCCCCCCCCCTCCGGGGACAGCTGGGAGAACCTTCCTTCTCCCTCCCCCCTCTCCCGCCTTGTCTTTCTTTCCGTTTCTTTCCTGTTCGCTATCGCTCTTATTTGCCTCGCTCCGTACTCGCTCTCGTCCTCGTCCTCGTACTTGTACTCGTACTCATCGTCCTCGTCCTCAGCCTTCTTATCCACTCTCCTCTCTACCTGTTCCTGCTCCTTCTGCTGCTGCTGCTGCTGCAACTGCTGCTCCCCCTCCTCCTGCTCTTTCCGCTGCTGCTGCTTCCGTTCGTTCCCCAAACAGCTTGCTGAACGGGGTGCTGACGTGGTAGAAGCTGGCTCCGGCCGAGGGAATTCCAAGCAAAGACGTCCTCAGCAAAATCTGGTGGTTCGGGCCGTTTCGCCTGAGACATCCTCACAACTCTCGTTTCTGAGCTGTCCGGGATTAGGCGTTTCGCCTGAGACATCCTCCTGCATCTGAGCTCCGAGCTGCCGCGCGCGAGGTGGTCTGGCCCGTTTCGCCTGAGACATCCTCGAAACTCTGGGCTCCGAGCTGCCGCGCGAGAGGTCGTCCGGGCCGTTTCGCCTGAGACGTCCTCGCAACTCCGGGCTCCAAGCTGCCGATCGCGAGGTGAGCTGGCCCCCGGTCTCGCCCAGCGGGGTGCTGAACGGGGTGCTGAACGGGGCACCCCGCGGCGCGCCCCTCCGCGGGCGCGGGCTCCGTCGGGGGCGCGTCGGCCCTGCCTGAGCGACCCGCCTCCCCGGCGGCTCCCCGCCCGTCCACCTGCCGCTGCTGCTGCTCGTCGTTGTCGTCGTTGTCGTCGTCGTCGTGGTCGTCGTCGTGATTGCGTGATTGCGCGATTGTCGTCGTCGTTATCGTCGTCGCCTCGGCCTTCCAAGGCCTGGAGGCGGAGGAGGGTACGCGATGCATGGTAGAGCACGGCATAGCACGGCGTAGAGGAGCACGGCAGAGCGTAATTAGCATGTCATAGCATGGTGTGGCATTGCGTAGTGAAGCATTGCATCACAAAGCATTGCAACGCAAAACATGGCATCGCACAGCGGCACAGAACGCAACGCCGCGGTGACGACGATGAGGCAGAAGAGAAAGAGAACCAGGAGGATGAGGATAATGTGAAGTGGGGCGAGGATATATGGGAGGAGGCGGAAGCAGGGCATCAGGAATATGAGGAGGATAGCGATGAGGAGGAAGGAAAGGAGGGTAGGAGGAGGAATGTGACTAGAAGGGGGAGAAAGAGGTGGAGTGGAAGGCAGGCGGGAGAGGCGAGAATGATATTTCCCAAGAGGAGCACGTAGACGACGATGACGACGGGGCGTGCCGATCAAGAGCAGGAGGACGATAACTGCAGGACGCGCGAACATATTCAGGATCCACCCTGGCTCTAAAAACGCTGTTTGGGGGTACTGCGCTCTGGCTATAATTTTCTGTTTCCTGTATTTCAGTGCCCTCCTGGGCTCGCGCGAGTCTGGAATTCCATTCGCGCATTGATGCGCGCGCGTGCGTGCCAGAATGGGCGCTTGAGCGCTGCAGGGCGCTGCCCTGGCATCCCCGCTTCCCGTGAAACGAATGCGCCCTGCAGGACTCTGACCGATCCCTGACGCCAACAGTAAATTGCAGTTAAAATCCGCCGACCCTGTCGGCGTGCGTGAAGGGAAGACGGCTTCGCGTGTCCGCGGATTCGCGTTTCTGCGGTTTTCACATTCTTTCCCCTCCCCTCTGTGGTCACCTCTCCTCCTCGGGCACGTCAGCTCAAAAAGGCATCCAACACTGGCTTCGTTGATTCGAAAGGGGGGATCCCAGAGGCGGGCCCCGGGGATATTAAGGCTCCTGGGGGGGAGCACCCCCCCCAGTTGGAGAGGCTGTCGCCCTGTTGGTTTCATCCTTCCAACCCCAAGACAATCCAAAAGGCTCCCCAGACAGCCTCAGATCGTTCCAAAACGCCCAGCATGGCTTCAAGACGGTTCCAGAGGCCTCCAAGACGCCCCAAGAAGGCTCCACGAGGACTTCCCGGAGGGTCCCCTAGAGCAACAATCTTCAAAATCCAATCGGAAATATGTATGCACCAATCGTGATGTATGTATTATACGCACATGTTTACACATATACACACATCTCAGAACACGGCTGCGAACCGCAATAAGGACGCGCGTATGATATATTATATGTGAACTTATGTGTGTCACCAGGCTCGGAACATCGAGGTTCCGGAAAATACCCAACGCCGCTGCAGCCCGTGACCGGGGCAGTGCCTGTGCACCCCGGTCACAGGCTGCACTAGGAAAAGGTGCGTCCTCACGGACAGCGCAAGACCATTCGTCGGCCCCATCCACGACGAGGAGGGCACGGGATAGGAGAAGAAGGAGTGGAGGAGGATGCGCTAGGTCGCATTGCCACCTGGGCGGCCCGTCACCGCTTGGCTCCCGCTGGGCCCCCAGCTACAAGAACCGGCGCGGTGTTTCCAATCCGCTTGAGCACCGGCCAGGTCGTCGTCGTCGTCGTCGTCGTCCGCGTCGGAATCCTCGTCGGGGTCGGCGGCGTCGCCGATCGTCCTGGTTGGGCGAGCAGGCCGACCATCTGTCTGCCTACAGCTCTGGCATCTGGGGGAGGCGTATGGCGGCGCGGGCGCCCCTGGAGCAGGAGACGGAGGGGAGGAGATGGACTTAACAGCGCTTTCTACTCCGCTGGCCCGGCGGGGGATTTGGGGAACACGCTCGCCACCCTTGCGTCTTATAAGCGGTTCTTGCGGTCGCTCGGACGTCCATTTCCCGTGCATGTTTCGGTTTCGCGCGTGTTTTTGTTGCTCGATGGTCCAGGATGGTCGCCGATAGTTCTCGCCGAGAAAAAATGCACACGTCCGAGCGATGCCAGGGGAGCCCGCCACGGGCCGTCACGGTTACGGAACACGCAGGCTACTGATGCTCTCTGCGCCGTGCGCAAGACAACCACGACTGGTCGCCACCGCCCTCACCAGCCCACCAACAAATGGCCTCCACACTTCTACGGAGCCTCTCCGGGGCGACAAGGGGCCCAAGTGTGGAACCGTCTAGAGCGCTCGCGCCCCTGGAACGCTCTGGGCCGCGCCCCGCCCGCCCCCACGTGCATGGACGGCACCGATGCACGCCAGCGACCTTGGCAAGGCCAACGACGAGCTGTGCCCAGGATCGGCGCGCACGCCTTCAATAACGGGGAGGAGCCGTCCCTGGTGCCTCAAGAAGCCCTGCAGAACACAATCAACGTCCAAACACACGGTAGATGGAAACAATCAGATGACACTCCCCCGCCCCCCGAAACTCAAAACTGACACGCGCGGAGGAGACTGCGGTCGAAATGCAGCTCATCCAACCCACCGCCAACATTAGAGGGCCACCTGGGAACCCTACCCCTACCCCCCACGATTTCTGAGGGGGAGGGTGGGGTTCACTTCGTTCGGGAACTCTCGAGCGAAGTAAACCCCACCCTCCCCCTCAGAAGTCGTGGGGGGTAGGGGTAGGGTTCGCATGTGTCCCCCTAAACATTGATCTTTGGAGGGGGGAATTGGCACCTGAATGTGGCATGAATGTTCGCTAAGTTCTTCCGAGGCCTGTATCCAGGGGGGGCGATGGCACGGATCCCGGACAACGGGTTAGCCAGACCAGGACTGGCGTCGGTACCTCGCATGTGTCTGTTTGGCTTCCTTGGCGCCTCCCGACCCCAGGAGAGAGGGAGGAGGATGCGGATGGGAAGGAAGGGGGGGCAGAGGACGGAGGAGGAGGGAGGGAGGGAAGGTGGAGGGGGGCGAGGAGACCCAGCAGCAGGGGGGCGGAGTTGCCCGGGCGCCTCGTTGCCCATGGTCAGCATCAGCAGCCGCGAGACCGCAAAGCGCGTCGCCACCTCCCCTCTTCGCTGCATGTCCTCGCGCTGCAGGCTGGGCCAAGCAGACGGGCAGCTTCCCGCGGGCGGAGCATAGGTATGGTATGGTAGGGCGTGCCCGAAAAGCGTCACCATTACTCACAACGAATCTCAGTCGCTCTCACCTTCGGAGGCCTCGGGGCCGGCAAAGGCTCGAGCCAAGGACTGTCGGCCCATTGTCCTGATAGCCTAGGTTTCAGACTCCCAGAAGGCAACGGCTCGCAGGACCTCCGGACGCCTGCCCAAATCGCCAATCCCCTTCACCGCGTGAGACCACTCTGGCTTGTGGGCAGGGAGGAGAATCGGAAGGTGAGACAATGGATGAGGAGGAACCAAAACATAAGCACGGAAGGGTGGAATACGAAGAGGCGGGAATCCGTCCACACGAGATCCACGAGGAGAGGCTGGAGGAACAGGACGACGCGACACGCGAACCCTGCTCACCTCGACGCATACGGCCCTCTCCCCCCCCGTTGACCAAACTTAACAGAGATACTGGATCGATGAGGGACCGGGCAAGCAGAGCGCCATAAGCGACGAGAAGAAGCGGGTCTTGCGCGATATGGCATAGCGACCTTGCGCGGTGGCCCACGCGGGCCGCCCACGCGGGCCGCCGGCGCGGCACGCCACATTGGAAGCGAGGGCGCCAATGTCTGTGAAGACGACCCCGTTGTTTGTGACTTTTCCCGCTTCGTGATCCCATAGGGAGCTCCACCGAAGTCCCCAATGGTGTTGCGTCCGCGTGCGGCCACGCCCCATGTCGGCTGACCCTTCCCACGCCCCGTGGCCCTGTAGGAAGCTTCATCGAAGGCCCCAGCTGTCCATCGCTCGGACGTCCATTCCCTGTGTTTTTTTTGTTTCGTGCGTGGTTTTTTCGCCAAATGATCAAGGATGCTCCTCGATGGTCCTCGACGAAAGAAAAATGCATACGTCCGAGTGATGCCAAGCCAGTGGTTCCGTTATTTCCCCTGCGCGCCGAAGGAAGGGAGGTGGGCGCGGCGGGGCGAAGACACACCACAGGCCCCATGCCCCAAACGCCCGCCCACAGACGCCCGCTTCACTTCCACGGATTGCCAGTCAGGGGGCGCTGTCAATGAGGGAATACGCAAGTGGAGGAGGAGGAGGAAGAGGAGGAGGAGGAGGAGGAGGAGGAGGAAGACGAGGAAAAAGGAGGAGGAAGAAGAAGGCGTCAACAACGAGGGTGGACGAGGACGCCGACAAGGAGGAGCAGCAACGCGGGCAGCGGCAGGGCGAGGATGGCGAGCGAGCGAGCGAGCGGTTCGCTGACTGGCTGGAGGGCCGGGCCCCTGACGGCGCGCGGAGGGGTGTCTGGGCAGACCGAGCGAGACTTGAAAGCCCAGCATTCAAGCGCCTGGCGTTGTCCCCCGTCGCGCTGGTGAGACAGGCTCCACGAGCGCCGCCCCCGCAACAGGGCCACATGCCAGGAACGCGCGGGTCTGCGCCCGCGGGGGGGACGGGGGGGAGGAGGGACGAGAGAGACGGAGGGAGAGGAGGAAGGGAAGGCGGGCGGGCGCAGTCCCGAGCGCCCCGGAGGCGTGGGGCCCTGCGCGGGCGGAGGCTGGAACGGGGCCTTGAGGATCCAAACGCATTAGGGATCTGCCGACCATCGCTTGCACGGTCGCCCTACGCGCCTGCCTGGGCCTGGGCGCGTCCAGAACCATGGGGCCCAGTCCCGCAGCCAGTGGTTAGATTGTCCTGTCGTGCATGTGCCTGTCTTGAAAGCGAACTGCATATCCCGATGCTTCTGAATCTCGACCAAGACACATAGTCTTCGTTCTCGACCCATCCACTCGCGTAGACAGGGTGACCTTCTGACGTATGCCACCCACTTCTCCCCATGCCTTCTTGGAGTATGTTAAATTTGTCACAGCACGTCGCGGCGCGCCCTTGCGAGCGCCAGGCCGTCCCCAAGTTCCATCGCCCAGCGCGAGCATCCATATAAAGCCGCCGCAGCGACCACAGCATCAAGCAACTTCAACCTCGCTGACAAAAGGGTGGATGTTTGAGCATAAGGCTTGCCGGAACTTAGCACATGCTCTCCAGGCAGCCTAGGCGCGATTTGAAATCTCCGCGCCTTGATAGTCGTCCAACCTGATAGCGCGGCCCAGATACTTCTCGGCTCTCCCTGGTGGAGTAGCATCGACCTGGGAACCGCCGACGAGCATGGCACCACCAGCATCGCTCTGCACGTTGGTGAGAATCGTGGTTTTCCCGAAAATGACTCGGAGCCCGTATCTGGCAGCGGCAATCTGGAGGTGGTCTAGCATTTCCGCGGCGCCCTGTCTCGTCTGCGCGAATAGTAGGACGTCGTCGGCGAACCGCAGGTTCGAGATCGGATCCTCCAGGCCGTCTATCACGAAGCCAAAGCATTGTCCATCGCGTCTCCTGTTGAACTCGTACCATGTTTGTTCTCTTCAAGGATCTGAAACATGATTCCACACACCAGAGCGCTGTTTCGACCCCCTTGCTTCGCCCTCCCCGCCAGGCGGAGTGAGAGCGGGATTCGACTCCAGCGACAACGCAAGCAGTCTGGCCTGCTCACAGTTTCCGAAGTAGTCCACTGCACGATTCGTCGACGCCGAGCTCGCGCAGGACGCCCCGCAGCGCCTCGTGTTCAGCCCTCTCGAAATCTACAAGCACGGGCCACAACGCCTGATTACAGTCGCTGCGTTTCTCGACGAGCACGAGTAAGGGTCAGGGCGAGCAGACGGTCTTCAGTCGAGGAACCTTGGCGGCAAGCTGCCCTGTCTTTCGCTTGCAGCGAAGTGATGGCACCCTGTCAGCGATTATAAACCAGTCGTGCAAAAAGCGTGCGCAGTATCGGGGGCATCGCAATTGGACTGTAGTTCTTCGGAAGGTATCTTTTGTTGAACAATTAATCAGCTTGGTGCGTCGCCACGATTCGAGTGGCCCTTTGTCCTGTTGAAGCACGGGATTGAACAGCGAGAGGACGCTGTCTCTCAAGTTCAGACCACTGTTCTTCAGCATCTCTGCAACGATGCCAGCGGACCTGGACGCCCGAAATGGGCACTGAAAGAATGGGCACAATGCCCAACAACAATTCCTGCTCATTTTGAACAGGATTCGCTGTCCACGCCGCCACGGCCTGTGTCCATTCGAGACAGAAGGCCGCCTGCCCAACAGCGGCCGCTGTTGGCTTGGGGCAACATTTGTTGTTGGGCATAGTGCCCATTCTTTCCGTATCCATTTCGGGCGTCCAAAGCGGAGCCCTTGCACTTCCCACTCTTCATGGCACGGCCGGCATCTGTCAACTCGAGCATCGTGAAATCGGGCGGCGCGCCGCCCGCATCATTCCTGGAATAACTCTGCCCCCGGTGCTCGCGTCGAGCGTCGCGTAAAAGGAGGCGAACACTTCGGACGCGTCTTCCTTCGAGTCCTTGACGTCGCCACAAGCATCGATAACCTGCGCGATGGGGCCCCTCGTCGCCGCTGCCACGGCTCGTGCAAGTGCGCCCAAACCTTTGCAATCGCCCCAGATATGCTCGATATCCGCCGCTTTCTGGCTCGCCTTTTTCCTAGATCAAGCGTCTGATTCCGAGGCCCAACGTCGTCCGCCGCATTGCCGTCTCCTGGCCCGAAAAGACTGCAGACCGCCTAACTTGACGCCGTGCTCGGGACAAGCGACGCACGTCCTTGTCTTCCGGGGTTTCTGCTGACTTCCTCCAGGCGCGCTGGCGCGTGAAAGTCAACCTCTCCACCGAGACGTTCTCAATCCTGGCTGCTGCTTCAGAAGGGCCCCCTCCAGCGGCAGGCCGCCCCAGTAGCAGACGATCCACGCGCGCCTCGTAGCTGTCCGCGCCCACATCTGGCCCCGAAAACGGTTTTGGAACGCGCGTCTATTTTTCTAAACTTGCACAGAGAAACATGTCCATCCTGCGCGACCGGTGGTCCGACCCAGTGCCGATTTTGAAAGTCGCCCTGCATTTCCGCACACTTGGTTTCCACGCGCACGGGACAATGAGGAAATCAAATTGTTTATGGATTGGCCCATTGACAAATGTCAAGAATTGTACAGAATCGTCTGCTTCGAATGCGTTGACGGAGAGATCGCCCATGTAGTATCCACTCGCCCCGCAGACTCCTCGACCCTAACGGACTCGGTCCCAGGGTGGCCATCATCGTGCTGCGATCCGGGTCCCACTTCTGCACTGAAATTCCCAACGACAGCAAATCTGCCAGGCGATTACAAAAACGAGCCCAAAGTTTCGTAAACTGCCTCAACATAACAATCCGCAAACCTGATCTGAGGCATGTACACGATCACCAGATTGAATTTTGAAGTGCCTCCGCGCAACGTAAGCGTCGCCTCTCTCTCAGAATTGCCTTGAAGAACATGTAATCCCACCGGCGGTGCAACAAGAAACCTACGCCGTTGGATCCTTTGGGGCCTTGGTGCCTCCGCTTCCGAACCATGTATGTCCCCCCTCCGTGGTAAACACTTCATTTGTTGATTCCAGCTCTTCCTCCAGACGATCCCCATCTCATCCGCCTTCGCCTCCTTCTTCCAAAATGTGGTACCTAATGTCCCCCAACTTTTTGTCGATTGCTTTCTCGTCCTTCGTCAAATTACTCCGAAAGAGCAGCTCTCCCGGGATGGACGGGTCGGTGCTCGTACGGAGAACCCTGTAAAACTTGATATGAGCATGGAACGTCTCGAAGGTAATAGCTGCCATCTTTGCCGGTCTCTGTTGAACGTGCCGACCGTGGCATTTCTGCCGTCGGGAAGCACCTTCGACAGGAAGTTCTGCAGTTCGGCTTCGATGGTATTGGCTTCCTTCCTCTCCGAGAAGTCGAAGGCCAGCACCTGCCTGAAACGCTCCTCATCTTCACCCCCTCCTCAGTTTCCTGCACCTCCTCAGCCTCCATGTGTACAGAAAGACTCTGTTCCCCCCCCCCTTGTCTTCGTCGATGGTTTTCCTCACAATCTCCCCCACCTCTTCCTTAAAAAATCCTTGGCATCGCACAACTCCATGTCTGCCTTCAGTTTGGTGTTGTCGATCTCCAAGTCCGCGACCTATTCCTTCACAACGCTGACGTCGACCCTTGTCGCCTCCACCTCCTCCCGAAACTCCTGGATCATGCCCTTCAGCGATTTCGCCTTGGCGCCAATTGTTGAAACGCTTGTTCTGCCTCTTCTCGAAAACTTTGAACCATTGCGGAGCCGCCTCCACGAGTGAAAGCGACTCCGAACCCGAAATTCTACTATCCCTGTCGTCCTCCAACTTCGCTGGCTTCTTGCCCGGAAACTCAGGGCTGCCGCCCTGAAGCCGCAATTTCCGGCCCCCGCCGCACGTGAGCCCTTGGGCCATCCCGGACATGACGAATAGCAGGCAATTGTAAGTAGTTGCTGACAGCGGACCCCTGCTAATGGCTGGAACCCTTGAGCACTTGAGTCTTGAGCCCTTAAGCAAAGCGGGGGCTGAAAAGAAAAGGGAGGGGTAGCAAAAACATAACAACAACTACGGTCAGGAGCTTTTGCGCGGCCGCCCTGGCGACACACCATGCCGTGCGAGCGGATCGCGTGTCGCTCCGCTCCGTTTCGCGGGGCGAGAGACCGGGAAACACTCAGGACGTCGGTGCGGGGGGGGGGGGGCTGGGGGCGGGGAGTGGATGGCGTGTCGCGCCCAGGCATGGCGGGCCAGAACCGACGGAGCGACACGCTGACCGAAAGTTCGTTCCCGACCGTATGAGGCTCAGATTGACGAGGAGGAGGCGGCAGACACGGAGGTGGAGGAGGGCGACGACGAGCAGTCGGAGGAGCAGGGCATGGCCACGCTGCTGGACGGGCCGCTCCTCCAGCTCGTCCCAGGCCCCGGCGACGTCCTTCTTCTGGATGCGCTCCTTGGTCGCGGGGGGCCGCCCAGGGCCCAGCCTCTCCCTGGCCCGCCACCAGTGGTGCCCCCCCCGCCTCCCCATCGCTCGGATGTCCATTTCGCGTGCATTGATCGATTTCGTGCGTTTATTTGGTCGTGGGATGGTCAAGGTGCTCTTCGATGGTCCTCGCCGAGGGTAACATACACACGTCCAAGCGATGCCAAGCGCCAGCAGGGCCTTGCGCCCCTCCCGTCGTCGTCCTCGTCCTCGTCCTCCTCTGGTAGCCTCTTCCTCCTGCACCCCCCCCTTCCCCCCCCCCCACACACACACGCAGGGAAGAGGAGCAGGGTCAGACTCTGCGTGGTTCGTTGGTACCCCAGGGGCGAATTCGGACTAGGCGGAACAATGAAGAGGGGTGGAAGAAGGCATGGACGGAAGGAGGGAGGAGAAGAGAGGAGGAGAAGGATGAGGAGGGACCAACCCGAATCTACACAAAGACGCCCACGGATTGCAGCGCTACAATGGGAACGGGCCAAGGACATGGCGGAGAGAAGCCTCATCTACCTGATTCCTCCACAGCTAGGCCCGCGAGGAAACGAAATGAACAACGTCGACCAGATCCGCAAGGTGCTGTCTGCGAAGGTGTAAAAAAGGGGAGGTCTCCAAGATGCCGAGCGCAAAACAATCCACTCGCAGACCCGCGACATCACCTACATCCTCCACGCGACAGACCAGAACGGCAACGTCTTGGGCCAGAGCGAGGCCCTACCCCTGCTGCTGTACCTGACCGACACACTCGCCACCATGGGAGTCAAGGGCATGCACCCTCGAAGCGACGACGGATGCGGAGTAGGATCAAAAACTACGCTGACTTATCCAGCGAATCCCGACTTGAACAAAAACGCCACTATCAGTGCAACTTGCTCCACGTTAGGCCAAGTGATCATGACACCGGAGGCATTCTTTCAATCTCGAATAACGGCAATTGCCCCGGACGGGGTGCACCCCGGGGCAACGGTGAGCGGTAACGCTTGGGCGAAGTGAGCACGTGAGAGCAGCAACACACCCGTGAGAAGCAGCACAACACGCTTTCGGGTACCAACATGTGGGGGGTCCAAGCCCTCCACCCACCCACGTGTGTTTGAAACCGTTACCTGGGGGAAGGGGGTGGCACGGGTAACGGCCTCCACGCGAAAGAGGACAAACCAACCTCAATATCCAAGAGTGTCTCAATGGAGAACCCCGAAATATCAATGAGCCATCCTCCATACGTGTACCTGTCGCACACCGTGGTAAGAGAAATCACATGAGGGCAGGGGTGAGAGAGGAAAGTTCTAGTTTGAAAATGAGCTACCCTCCATCCTTCTAACACACATGGAGGCTTTTGAAATGAATGTGCGCGACACTCCGGCGAGCACCACATTTTGGAAACACCCCCAGCTATAAGTGTACGTACCTGGCTTAAGTGTTTGAGACGTGCGCGCTGCGACTTACGCGAGGGCCACATTTTGAACCCCCACTGCATCCATGGAACGATTAGGAAATCATGCAAGACATGTACGCGGCGCCCACAACAAAAACATACACGTTGACCAAGACGCAGCCCTCAACGCGTGTAGTTGTGAGACGCTTGAGCAACGAAGTGACGCGGCGCGCAGGCGAGAACCAGATCTTATGAGAACGACCACCGCCCTCCGTCCTTGTGAATAGTGGAGCGTCTCAAGACGGGTAAAGACGAGGAGGATGAGGAGACGGAGCAGCAGCTGACAGGAGGAGGCGGACGAGGTACACGTGCTCAGGACTGTCACTCGTCGACCGAGCCGCGAGGCACCGGCCGCCTCCGCCACCCTGGAGAATGGAAAGGCTAGCGCCAGCGGGGGGCGGGCTCGCCTGCCCCTCCATCGCAGCTGCCACCCTAGCCATCGAATGTTTCCTGGCGTGCGGAATGCCCTCTCGTCGCCACGACTGGGCGCGGCTCGGAGAAGTCACCAGGATGGGTGGGGCATGGGAGAGGTCCAGGGACAGCTTTTGACCAGATTGTGGCTGGAGGAGGACGGGACGACCTTGCGGCAGAACGTCAGCTTCAAAGGCAGCAGCTATCGCCTGGATGCCTCCTCCTTGGCCTGAATTCGGGCTGCCAGCGCTCGCAAACGGTCAGAATCGACCAAACGAGACGACCCAGCACCAAGAGGGCCTGGATGGGGCAAGAAGCACCGACTTCGACGGCGCTCTAGCAGGCGCCAGCGAGTCATCACCCTCAGGATTCTTTCTGTAGTGAGGGTGGAGGCCAGCCTGAACACGTGTGAGCACCTGTTCTCCCGCAGTGCTCAAATTCTTGCAACAGGTCTGACCTAGCAAGTGGCATCGCCTGCTGGTGTACGCTCCGCAGGCAAAACAGAAAAACAGCGGTCTTTGGGTCTTGTGCAGGATGGCAAAACCCAACTTATGTTGCCGCTCGGTCTCAGCACCCTGGAGGCGCCTCAGGGCCGTGGACAAACCAGCACAACCATTCATCGGGCGGGACTCGCCCTCGAATGAGATCCCACTGAGCTCGTCCCAATCATGCCAATCGGGCGGGGGAGGAACTCTAGGCAACCTCTTCTCTCCCGGGGGTCTCTCAAAGTGCAGCTTAGGAAAAAGAGAGAGCACCTTCCCGAACATCAGCGCACTCGCTCGAAGGGCCTGCACCTGCCTATCCAGTATCTCCAGATCAGCAGGGGCAAGCTGAGGATGAAGCGAAAGGGCGTACTTAGCCAGGCGGTCAGCGTCCTGGCTGGCTAAAGCTATTCGCTTCTGGTCTGGAGGGAGGGCCTGTATGATAGCATCCGACCGATGGGCGGGCGCATGCTGCGCCTCCCCCAGGGCATCAAATCCAAGAGATTGCTGCGCAGCACGGCGGAAACCTGCAAACATTTCCCGCGGGCACAGCTGCGCCTCGTCCGAGAGATTCTGCAAACGCACGGCCCCTTTGCAATCACTGAAAGGGGAGCCCATGCCCGAGCTAAACGCACAAGCAGTAGCCAGGCCCAAATTTTCGGCCGCCTGGAGCGTTTGATGCAACGCTGGCCACACGGTGGCCATGAAGCGGGTCCGAACCTGGTAAACGTCCCCAGGTTCCAAATAAACGCCCGCGAAGGCAGCGCGGTTGAGCTCTAGAATTGGGCACTGGGTGGCCGAGCCGTCGACCACTAAGTCGCAGCTCTCACTCCGTTCTACAAACTCTTCAAGAGACAACGGCTGCCCACTTGCATCCTGGAGGAGGGGGTCCGTCGCCGCCGAGGGGGGAAGGAGTCATCATCGGGCTGGGCCATTATCAATCGAGACCAAAACAATCGCTCTGAGGGCTGGCAGTTACGGGCAGCCTCGATCAGATGAGACTCAACGGCTTCGCTGCGGGCCGTTGCAACCTCTGGGTCATCACGTGGCCACTGACGGTGGAAAATCGAATCAGGTTGGCCGCACTTGGAACAAAGTCCGTCCGAAATATAACCTGACTCTTGCAAACGGTCTGCCGTCCAGCAGCCATTTTTTATATATATATATATATTTAAAAAAGGAGGAGCAGATCCAATAGTTTGCTCGCGGCGGGGTTCGCTTCGAACGGAGGAGGGAGCGGAGGGGGTCCACGCGCGCGCGCACACCATCGAACGAGGGGGGACTCGCCGCCAATCGCCTCTCATGGGATCTCTGAACTCCTGACTGCAAAAGGCTGGCAACCATGGCTGGGCTGTGATACAGTAAATCAACAACATTGCCCTTATCATATTGCCACCTACTACAACTAAGTGCCTTCCAGCCTATGCGATCTAGACTCAGAAGCATTCGATGGCCTGGTCCCCGAGAGTTCCTCCACCCAGATGGTCCCAGGCGAAACTCCTGAGCCTCGAGGTTCCTCCAGAGCCTGGTGTGATCCCTGAAAGAGAAGGGGCTGGTGGACGGCGTCGTCAGACTTCTCCACAAACTGGTCGACCATTGTCTGGCAGGCGCCGCCGCCTGAAGCCACGCAGGATCTCCATGCGTGCAAACCTTTGCCGCAAGCGTCGCACCTCTATGCGCTGGCGAAAGACCTGTGAGCAGCACGCCCCTGAGATCGTTGAGTTCCTGATCAGACATCCCCAGGGCCATGGGTCCCGCGGCAGGCCTGACCCCACATATGTAAATTCTGCTCATGCGAGATCGGCCCCTGGGCAACTGCTTTCGAAAGTATCGAATAAAGCCATGACGGGTCCTCATATCTTTGAAACGGGCCTTCCTTTTTGCGCGCCCTCCTTTGCATGCCAGACGCTGTCCTGGGGCTAAGTCGCAGCCCAGCGAGATGGCCGAGTTGCAGGCGAGAGACGGGCAGCAGCGGGAAAGCTTCTTGGCCAAAAGATCAGCCACACGCTGAGACGATGCAAAAGCCGGTGCCTTGTCCGCAGCTAGTTGCACCCCCAGTCGGCGTTGAAAGATATACATCATATCATCGGCAGCTCTAACAAGATCCTGAATGGTTTTTTCCTTCTTCACCAAACGCGAGGATCGTATCGTCACCAATGTAAGAGCCCAGGGAAACTCGTGGGTTCCGAATGGCAAACTGATCAAACTCGAACAACGTGTAAACCTTAACGAACGCGTCATTATACATATATGTATATATATATATATATCACCAGCTGGTAATCCCGATTCCGCGACAAGGGGGAGAGGACTGCGGTGGGCTCCCAGCCTCAGTATCCTCGGGCTCCTCCAGAGGTTATACAGGGTCTCGACGAGCACCCGCGGGATCCCCCCCAGTACTCGGCACGCACACGGAGCCAGGATAGCCTAAACGATTCATAGTATTCCGTCCCATCCCAGATGAAGCCTGCAGCGACCTTGCCCTGGGACTGGGCTTCTTCAGTCAACATGCTCTGCTGCCACACCGCTGCTTCAGAAGACTGCCCCATCCCCGAAGGACCAGTCGGCCCTATGGGACCGAACCAAGAACTCATCAACTTCAGGCCGTCTCAACCTTTCCCAGATACGAACTGGCGCGGCAAGGGGCAATATGGGCTGAAGACCGCCTTTCGGCTTCTCGAGAAGCGGCAGCAGCATCCACAGCAGCTGCGTCGGGAACAGCCCGAGGCGCTCGACCGCCCCGAACAAAAGAGACATCACCCCCAGACCAGCATCGCTGAGGAGGCTGACGTGGCGCACGTGCAGCCCGTCAAGCGACTGGGCCGTGTGAACACTGAAAGACCTCGATGCCGACCGAATTTGATCAGGACAAGTTCGAGGGAAGCAGCTTCTGTCAGGTATCCACGCCTCTGGGGGTCTTACCTGCGCCTTCCAGTGGCCTCCAAGGTGGACAGCTTCAGCCTCTAGGAGCTTGACGGGGCCCGACGAGTAGACCCCTTGGGGCCACTTGAGTAACTGTGGGCTGCCACTTCTTCTGGAGCTTGGTGAACCTGTGCGTGAGCCTCGCGGAGCCTGCTAGAGTCTTCTGTTGCCACTCATCCCAAGACTGTTGAAGGAGCTTCTCCCTTTTGTCATTTGCATCCGAGAGGCCCTCCTGAACCGTATCCAGAAAATACTCAGCTCTATCGCGCCACTCCTGCATATGGGGATGGCCTAAACTCCACCCTGCCGCAAGGGCTCTCAAGACGCATCCAGTCTGATGTTGGGGCCTTCCCCAGGACAGGAGTGCCGCAACGAAACCTGGAGGGCCAGGATCTGGGCCTCGCCCTCTGCGGCGCTGGCGGTGACCTGCACAAACACGGCAAACGCGTGATAAAGCCATCGCCTTCCTGAGCAGACTTGGAGCTGGTCATCCGCATGCTTGGGACGATAGAGCACAGGAGCCCCGCAAGCTTTTTATCGACTGTCCCCTCATTCCCAAAATCTTGGCCTCGGTGCCCAGGAATCGAACTAGCTCCAACTCGGCGCAGTCCACGAACGTGGTCCAGGCGGCATTCAGACTAGTCCAAGCCTCGTCAGCAGGACTGCGACGTGCAAGAGCAACAGCATGCGCTGCCTGATGCAGAACGCCCTCCCAGCATCCTGGCTCTGGCACTGGACCGAAGGGTAACTCACGCGACAGCTTGAGGTGACTGCGATAAATCAACTGCTTGACATGAAGAGCACCAGGCCGAACCTGTAAAACAACGGGGCGATGTGGCTTGCTATCCCACTGCATGTCGGCTTGCACCCCCGAGATCAGCCTAGCTACACCAGCGCCCAAAGCGAAGACATCAATAATCGAACTGGAGGTAGGGCTTCTACAAGTGGGCGCTGTGGGGGCCATGAGGAGCATACCCAGCTTACGTACGAAACCTGAGCTCTCAACGACATCGGGGGTCATATTCCAATCTCCCGCGATGACCGAATGAGCAGGGTCACTTACAGCACGACCTAACTTGGCCATCAGATCGAGGATGAACTCACTGAGTCCTTCCGCCGACTTGAAATACACCGAAAACAAGGATATAGTAGGCCACCCAGGGAAATCCACGAGGACCTTCATGAGCCTATGCGGGGCAATGGGAGCATCTCCTTCTGGCGGCCACCTGAGGCCAATATCCAACCTTCCGAAGACAGCAACACCTGCAGACTTCTTACCTGTGTCGGGGTTGTAATAACTGGGCGCGAACAGCGCATGCCATCCAAGACTGCGCGCCTTGGCAGTAGCCCTGCCAACGAAGTCGGAGCTCGTGCCCACTTCCTGCGCACAAAGAAGAACTGCCGAACTCTCTCGAAGACGTCGTTTGAGAGTCGTCCAGCGCGAACCGTTGAAACTCTCTACCTGGTACTGACTGTCAGTACTCAACCTGTGCGGCGCCCCTTTTAGAGGTGGAGCGGGGGTGCCTGCACACGAGAGAGGAATCCCACAACACTTGGGAGCAGGGCGCTGGAACATAGTGTCACCCACACTTTTGTTTCTTGGCCTTGCTCCCCAGAGTTTTGATCATATCTTCGAAAGCGCGCTTGTTGTCTGGGCCCTCGGCCTGAGCAGCCATGAACAAATTCTCAACATCTTCTGCATCCAAATCATCCAAATCCACATCTGCTGGAACGGGTATGTTGGCATGCTCATCACCGTCACCTCCTCCCACCTTACTCTCCTGGGCGGGGCCCGCAGAAGCAGGAGGGGGAGGAGGTTGGGATTGTGCAGCCTCTGCCTGAAGCTGAGCCTGCAAGAGCGCCTTGTACTTGCCGAAAGCGGCCGAGGACACGAGCTGCTGCACCTCGGGGTCGCTCTGCACCGTCTCGGCCTTGAGCTCGAAAGACGGGGCGACTGGAGGGACCACCTTCGACATGGTCGCCTGCAGCTCCACCTTCGTGGCCTCCACCTCGACGCGCAGCTGACGAGCCTTGGCCTGCATGGCCTCCAGCTCCTCCTGCGACGCCTTGATGAGGGCCTCTTGCACCTTGATGTCCTCCTCCTGCTTGTCGAGCTTCTGCTGGGTCCGCTGCAGCTTGTGCCCCAGCGCCGTGTGGCGCGAGAGCGACGGCTTCTGGCTGTTGAGTTGAGACCTCGCATCCTTGAGTTCCTTCTCCAGCGTCTCCTTGACTGCGGACGGGAATGCATCGTCATTCCGAACTGAGTTGAGAGCGGCCTCGAGCGATTTGATACGTGCCAGCAGCTGCCGACCTGCATCATCAGCGGGCGAGTCCACATTACTGTCACCACTGGCGGCTGCTGCGTCAGGCTGGGAGGAGGAGGAGGGAGGGCCCCCACATGTGATGGCTCGACGACGTCGTGACGGTTCCCGATGTCGAGTGAGGCCACCCCCCGCCTCTTAGGGAGCCGGCGCGTCGGGGTGCGGCACGGAAAATCAGGCTCTGGAGCGTGCCGCGTCGCCGCTGCATGCGACGCGGTCCTCCAACCCCACCTGCCCCGACTCCATTTAACGGGCGAAGAACGGTATAACATAAACTTTTTCGCTGTCGGGGGCGCCTGTCCCAGGGCGGCTGGAAAGTCTATACCCTGACGGTGGCACCATAGGGGTATAAACTTGCCAGCCGCCCAGGGGCAGGTGTCCCCGACAGCGAAAAAGTTCATTTTATACCGTTCTTCGCTCGCTGATCCATGTGATGCACCCAGGAGACTCCACTGGCCTGGTGGCTCCAATGGGTGCGGGAGGTCCACCCCCCCAGGGAAGCCGCCGGAGGCCACCTCGGAGGCCCAAAAAGGCCAGGCAGCAACACATGCCTCTGGAGGCTCTCTCGAGGGCATCTGCAGTCTGCCGGAGACCCCTGGAGGCCATCGGAGACCCAGCCCTTGGAGGCCCTCGATCCTCGGACGACTGCTGCGGCCCCCCGCTGCTAGGCCTGGACCTCAGAAGGTGCCAGGGAACATGCTCTCAAGAGGGTCGCCCCCTTCTGAGAAGCACCCTGCATGCTCAGATCGTCGTCGTTCCGACAAGCTCGGGCTACTTTTGCTCGCGGCTGGCCTGGTTGTCGGCGACCGCGACCTCGGATCTCCTGTTTGCCCCCGCGCCTGGGAAACCCCTTGACTTCCCCCCAGCCCTCCGGGCGTAGATGGTCTCACAGAAATAGCATCTCCAACCCCGTTCTGTTTGGCCCTCTCCCTGCCCCACGCTTGAAGACTCCCCCCCCCCCTACGCCTAGCAAAGCCTACTGGGGGCCTCCTGGGGGCCCTCATGGGGGTCTCTGCGGGGCTTTCTGGGCACCCAGGACGCTGGACGTCGTTGGACTTGCGAAGATTTTGAGCGGTTGGCGAGGAAGAGGATGAGGAGGAGGAGGAGGAGGATGAAGGGAGGGAGAAAGAGGAGGTGGAGGAGGAGGTGGAGGAGGAGGTGGGCCTCACTCTGGGTCCATCTTGGGGGCCGCCTTGAGCCTCTCCAGGGCCCGTCTTGGCGCGGGCTCGCCTTGACCCTCTCGAGGCACCCTGCAAAACCTCAGGAGCCCTGCGGGGGCGAAAAGGCGAGAGGTGTACAATTAATGTTCTCCCACGGATTGTTGAAAGCAGGGCTGAACCTAAACGGTGATTCTCGTTTTCGTGTTGTTTTCGTTTTCCCTCGTTTTGTCTTCAATCCACCTTTACCGCAAAACGAAATCGAAACGAAACGGCCCACGAAATCGCCAAAATACCGTTTAGGTCCAGCCCTGGTTGAAAGATGTGGGCCTCTCGGGGGCCCTCCCAGGGCGTCTTGGGGCCATCTGGGGCCAATCTGCAGGCTGTCCTGGCGCATCTTGCGAGCTCTTGCCTCGCCTTGTCTTCGCTCGTCTTGCCTCGTCTTATGTGGTTGTCTTGGGCCGTCTCGGCGGCGGCTTGGGCCGTCGTGCAATCCGTGACGCGCTGGTCCCGTCACGCTCAGGGACTGGAGTGGTCCGCCCGCCTTGTAGGGAAGTCGCTTCCCTTGGTCTGGAGGGGGGGGGGCGGGGGGGCGCAAGATGTCAAAGAGTCTCTTTGGGCCTAAAGCGATATGGTCACATCTAGCCCAACATGGCCTGCAACATGACACGCGGTTGCCCCAAATGACTCGACATAGCTTCCAACATACCGTCAAGAGGCGTCAAAACCGCCACGGCAGGGCTGGACCTAAACGGTGCTTTGGCGTTTTCGTAGGCCGTTTTCGGTTCGACTTCGTGTTGCGGTAAAAGCGGATAAAAGACGAAACGAGGGAAAACGAAAACAACACGGAAACGAACAACACCGTTTAGATTCAGCCCTGCGCCACGGTACCGCTCCGAGTGGACACGGCGCCTCCCAATGAGACCCCCGAGAGGCCCAAATCACATAACAACCAAGCGTGTTTCAATGATCCGGCAGTCTCGATTTCTCGTTCGATGGGCTTCTGATGTCTTCCGAAACGGCCCCAAGATGGACCCGTAAAGGCTCGAGACGCCACCAGAGCGCCCAAGAGAGCCCAAAGAAA
>CAUYUJ010005891.1:637500-765000 GCA_963575745.1 Prorocentrum cordatum
TGCCGAAATAAAAGGGGTCGGGGCGGAGGGGCGCGCTGGCTGGTGGGTGGGGGGGATGCGGAGGGGGTGTGCCGTGGGGAGGAAGGGTCGTGGCTGCCGGGGGTGTGCCGTGCCGAAGGTCGGGCGGAAAAGGGGGTCGGGGCGGCTGGCTGCGGAGGGGTGTGCCGTGCCGAAATGAAAGGGGTCGGGGCGGAAGGGCGGTGGGTGGGGGGGATGCGGAGGGGGTGTGCCGTGCCGAAATAAAAAAAGGGGTCGGGGCAGATAGGTGTGCCGTGCCGAAAGAAAAAGGAGTCGTGGCGGAGGGCGCGCTGGCTGGTGGGTGGGGGGGATGCCGAGGGGGTGGAGGGGGTGTGCGTGCCGAAATAAAAGGGGTCGGGGCGGAGGGGTGTGCCGTGCCGAAATAATAAAAGGGGTCGGGGCGGAGGGGCGCGCTGGCTGGTGGAATGTGTGGGTGATGGAAAGGGTGCCGTACCGAAATAAAGTGGTCGGAGCTCTAGACACCCTGTGCAAGAGAATAACGTTGGCTCGATAGGGTCCTAATATGGTCCAAATAAGGTTCCAAGAAATTCCCGTATCGAAAGATCCGCGAAGGCATGTACAGCTGACACCTGTGTCTGCTCACACGGATCCCGAGCTTCGGTTTGACGGCTGACCCCCATCGTTGTTCCACTGGTTGCTCCTAAACGTCCTTGATCAAGGCGACTCATCTTCACATCGTTTCTGGATGGGCTGGTGGTGATACACGAAGCGTTCATAGAATTTCCAAGCGTATGCTGCCCTCCTCCTCACGAAGGGCACCCCTAAGAAATGCGATGTGTTAGGGCCAGCTTCTGACCTCAGGAATCGCATGTCAGACTCCTTGGTTCTGCCTGCCTCAGGGGTTGGGCAGTGGGCGAGAGCCACCAGGACTCCCTGGGGTAGGTTCCCGCTTGCCCAAAGACTGCCGATGCCCCGTCGC
Source organism: Prorocentrum cordatum (assembly GCA_963575745.1). NCBI lineage: Eukaryota > Dinophyceae > Prorocentrales > Prorocentraceae > Prorocentrum > Prorocentrum cordatum. Next base: position 638,459 of record CAUYUJ010005891.1, read on the forward strand.
CTGGAGATGGCCCTCGGATCCCCCGAGACAACTGGCGCCCCACGACCAGTAGAAACGTCCGAGACAGATCCGACCCCCAGAAGCCTCCCCCGAGCCCTCAAAGCCTTCAATAGGTTCCTGGAAAGCTTAAAGTGCGTATGAAGCCGGCAGTTTCTCGAGCCGCCACGCTTGCTCCTCGGATGTCGTTTGCGCAGGCAGGCGGGGATGAGGCCTGCCGATTGCAGCCTTCGAGGCAGAGCGTTAGCTGCCTCATGACTGGACAAATTGCTGTCGCGTGCACTGGGAAAAAAAACATGAGACTCTCGGTGCCCCCGTCCTCGCCTTTGACAGGAAGGGGGGGCAGGAGGAGGAGGGGATGAGCAGGATGGAGCCGATGGGAGGACGAGGAGGAAGAGGGGGAGGACGAGGAGTAACCCTGCCGCTCAGACATGCAAGCGCCGCTCTTCGGCCTTCTCCCCGGGCCCGCCGAACATCGCCATCGTTGCGTTCGCGATGAAGCCGCACGTGTCGCGGAACGCGGAGCCCGCCGCAGCGAGCCCCGAGATCCCCGTGACCATGTCGGCGATTGCCCCGGAGCACGCCGCGTCCAGGTTGAGCTGGAAGACCGGGCAGTTGGTGACCGCGAACGAGATCATCGAGGAACACATCATGACGTAAACACAAGCTTTCGGAGGTCCGCGCAGATTCTTTGGATTTGCGCTGGACCCCCTTCTGGGCGCGCGCAACGCCAGAGGGCTCCAGCGCCGATCCAAGGAATCCGCGTGGGTCTCCGATAGTTGATGTTTGTGTCACTGCTTGTTCCTCGAGATCAGACTGGCGACGAAGCCGAACGACCTGATGACGCCCGCGGTGTCCACCGAGCACATAGCCTTGGCGTGCTTCCCCCCCTCCTTGAGGGAGTAGTCGCTGCAGTCGTACACCGCAGAGTTGATCTGCGTGCCAGCCTGCGCCAGAAACATCGTCGACTGCCCGATGTCGAATGCGCACTCCGCCTCCCGCTGCTGGTTGAGCTCCGTCGGAGTGAAGCCTAGGTATGTCCCGTTCGCTGCAGGCTTCTCCGCGGACGGCGGCGACGCTTCGCTGCCGTCCTGTGCCCGCCTGTTGATCGAGGTAGGGCCCTCCTCGGCGAACGCTTCTGCGATCGATGACATGCCCGGCAATTTCTTCATCCACTCACACGACTGCGTCATGGCTGGCCCCGACTCTGCGATCTGAGCCAGTCCGGCCGTGAACGAGGTCACAGCGCCAGAGCAGGCCGCCTGCATCTCCGCCGACTGCGCCTTGGATGCCACCCAGTCCGGAGACCAGCCGAGGGTGTTCTCCATAAAGTCCTTTATATGCAGGCTCTCGGCGCACTCCGCGGCGGCGGTCGACAGGAAGGATGCAGCATAGGAGAAAGAGCTGACGACGTTGCCCACGGGCGAGGCGCACCGTGCGATTCTGTTCTTGTTGGTCGTCCCCTGGACGCAGGTCTTGACCGCGGCGTTCATGGACGTGCCCGCGCGTCCGAGCATCTGCGCCGCCTGCATCACGTCGATGACGCACATGGCCGTCGAGGCGTTGTACATGGTGGCGTTCGGCTCCCGGACCACGCCGCCCGCGCAGCAGTCCATCTGCGCCCCGGCCGACGTCGGGCAGCAGAAACCGTCTGCGGGTATGGTCTTGTTGGGCTGGGCGAGGCACATCGGGTACACCGCACACTTCGCTCCTGCAGAGCCAGGCTCGGCGGGCGCCGTGTCATTTGCCGGGGGGTTCCAGAAGGACCAGGACGTCACTGGCACCACAGCTGCCGAGAGCAGCAGCAATCCCTGGAGCCATGGCATCGGTAACCGGCGAACGCGAGCAGAGAGGCATTGCCAAATCTCAGATCGAGCTACGTGTTCACAATTAGGACGATGGGCAGCTTCCATGATCGCGCTCCCTCTCTCTGTATATATATATATATATATATACAGATATCTCCCAGTCTCTCTCCCATCTCCCTCTATCCCCCTCCCTCGCTCTCCCTCGCCCCCTCCCTCTCCCTCTCTCTCTCTCTCTCTCCCTCTCCCTCTCTCTCCATCTCTTTCCTAGGATCGGGCACATCTCAAACACCATGGCAATGACACCCCTGGCTGGTGGAACTCGTGTCTCGCCGTGACGCCTCAGACATAATGAATTGACACCTCCACTAATTCTAGGGGGCAGGGATGCTCCTTCTCACAGAACTGGTGTTGGCGTATTGCGCTTTCGAATATCAGCAGGATCTCAATTTCGCGTAATTTCGCGTTGCACGCAGAGCTGCAGGACGCTCAAAACTGCCATCCTCCCTTTGGCTATCTATGATCCCGGGTCGAGGGTTCACAGCTTCGCCGGCGACGTCGACGTCGACGACGACGACGACGATGACGACGACGGCGGCGGCGGCGAAGGCGACGACGGCGACAGGGAAGAGCGACCAGAACGACGACGACAGCGACGGTGATAACAACGGCGACGGCGACGACGACGACGATGGCGGCACCGCAGCACCGCAGCACCACCCCACACCCACAGAGGGAGGGGCCGGGGCACCAGCACCCCCCTCCACCACGCAACGCCCGCAAGAACACGACCACCGGGGGGGGCGGTCCCAGCAGAGCGGTCACATAAGCGGGGACTTCGCGAGGCTCACGGGCGTACCCACCCAGCGAGGGGGGGATCGATCCCGTTAGCATTGGGGGGGGATGGAGTAACCGTGGTCATCCATTCACTGTGGCAGGGGCATCGGGCCCTGACCCTTCCAGCTCTGCCACGTCCTGAGGCTGCGGCGTGGCCTTAACAATATCACGCATGCCAGCCCTCCGTATTCTGAACTGGTGGCAGGCCCATGGGACCCCTACCACCCCAGCGGGTGCGTGCCTTGGGCCTCGGGGAAGCCGAAAACCTGCGGGTCGGAGGAGGGGACTCTGGGACGGGGGGGGCTGCGACATCAGTGGTGTGCTAAGTCTGCCCTACTCTATAAGATCCTCCCTCGTTACTCCTATGCCTCCTCCTTGCCTCTAACGAGGATGTCTGAGTTACTGCCGTGCCTGTGGCCCCTGCTCGCTTGACACTTGGGGCGCTCAGCGGGCCAAAATCCTGTCCCTCCTGGAAGACACACGCCTGAGCCGCAAGCTTGAGCCGACGCAAGATTTGGAAGAGGAGGCGCAGGAGGGGGAGAGGAGAGGAGATGGAGGATGGGGGGAGAGGATGGTGAGCAGGGCAATGATGAGAAATTGGAAAGAGAAGGAGGAAGATGACGACGAGGACGACGACGTCGACGAGGTTGAAGAGGAGGACGACGACGATATGGAGAAGAACTATAGAGAAGGATGATGAGGTGGAGGAAAAAGAGGAAGACGATGAGGGTGAGGATTGCGACCAGAAGTCAGAGAAGGAGGATAATAGGGTAGCGGACGTGGAAGATAGACAGCAAGAGGGGAATGGTGGCGAGGAGTAGAACATGCAGGAAGATGAAGAGGATGAGACGGAAGGAGGATGACGAAGAGTAGGAAGAAAAGGGGGAGACGACGATCACTGGTCACACTGGTAACAGCAACGTCACAGCACAGCCAGCGGCATCAACATCGGCAGGAGCAGCAACACCCGCAGCATGAACAGGGACAGGGGGAGCAAGAGGATGTATGAGCATGGCGAAATGGTAGAGATGCTGGTGTGAATGACTCGCTGTCGCTGGAAACTGCATCCGCCACACGCACACGCACACGCACTGCACACGTTCACGCACACAACCCTCCTCCAACGCCGAAGGCAGCTGCCGGGTGGCCGCGCCAGCCGCGCCGCGCGGCCTCGCGAGGGCCGGCCGGCAACCAAAGGGGCTTCCCGACCTCTCACATCCCGCCGTGCAAGGCGCGAAGCGCAGGACCTTTCGGCCTGGTCTCCCTCCCTCCTCCTCCCGCCGGTCGAAAGAGCGGGATGGGCGTTTCGCCTGAGGCTTCCTTTCCATGCAAGATCCTGAAATTTACAATTTGCAATCGTTTCGCGGATGGAAGGCGGGTGGTTCTCAAAATGTAGCTCTCGCCTCGGCGCCGCGCACACTCGTCTTAAACAGACGCATGCGTTTTACGGATGCACGGCAGGTCGTTTTTAGAATGTAGCTCTCGCCTGATCGCCGCGCACACTCGTCTTACAAAGTTGCAACATGTTCATGGGTGGAGGGCGGTCCGTTTTCAGAATGCGGCTATCGCCTTAGCGCCGCGCACATTGGTCAAAGTCAGCAAAAGTTCCACGCGTGGAGGGCGGCTCCTTTTCAACATGTGGCTATCGCCTTGGCGCGACGCACATTCGTCTTGAGAATTTACCACACTGCCAAATAACATCATGGTCAACTTCCCCGGAATGGTGATTGGCAGGGAATCTGAATGTCAGGGCGCAACAGTCGCTTTGACTCGCGGCGATGAACTCCCAGGACTAATGATCTGGCACGTTTCAGGATCGCCAAGGCGCAACAGTAATGGTAATTCGCGGCGTTGGAGTCGCAGGAATGGTGTTCTGGCACAGTTCTGGATTTTCCATCGGTTGTCTTTCAACGGGGCCCTCCTTTCAATAAAAATAAACCCTTGCAGGGCCTGTGAAGAAGGAACTTCCAGGGAGGGTTTATTGCAAAATCGATGACGCGCCCTGGGTTTACACTAGCCCTCTTCTTCCTCCTTCTCCTCCTCCTTCTCACTCCTCGTCCTCCTCCCTCCTCGTCCTCTTCCCTCCTCCCGCCTCCCGCCTCCCTCCTCCCGCCTCCCTCCTCCCGCCTCCCTCCTCCTCCTCCTCCTCCTCCTCCTCCTCCTCCTCCTCCTCCTCATCATCATCATCATCATCATCATCATCATCATCCTCATCCTCATCCTCATCCTCATCCTCATCCTCATCCTCATCATCCTCATCATCCTCATCATCCTCCATTCCTCCCTGCCTGTTCCTCCCTCCTCACTTCCTCCTCCTCCTCCTCCTCGTTCTCCTCCCTCATTCCGCCTCCTCCCGCCTCCTCCTCGCCTCCTCCTCCCCTCCCTCCTCCTCCTCCTCCTCCTCCTCCTCCTCCTCCTCCTCCTCCTCCTCCTCCTCCTCCTCCTCTTCCCTCCTCCGCGTCGCTTCTCCTGCTCCTTCCCCATTCTCCGCCTGGCCCACGCATCGACAAAGCGACGGCCGACCGCGAGGAGGCTGCTGCCAAGGCTGGCGCTGCTCCTCCGCTGCTGCAGCTGCTGCGAAGCCACGGCGACGAGGCCGAGACAATCCCCCAGCGAGAGAGAGAGAGAGAGAGCGCACGCGGACGGACCCCGAGAGGACCCACTCGATCGACCACACATCGGAGGCTGCTGGAGGTGCCCCTGGCCCAGGGTCCCCCCAGTTCTTCGCTCCACTCTCGAGCACCCGGGGCCCTCTGGTCCTCGGGAGGGGCTCTCCGGATGCCGTGGGGGCCTCCCTGGAGATCTTTCTTTTCTTATTCACAGAGGGCTGTAATAGCCTGATCGAGGACTGCAAGCGCTAGAATGAGCGGATACAACGGAGGGTTCCCCCAGCTGTTGGCGTCTGCTCTACGGTGACGACGGTCATGCATATACGCGATGGGTTTACACGTACAGTCATCGGCCTGACCTAAGGAACGATAAATAAGGAACGAAGCCCCTTTCTTCCGAGGAATAACGCATCGGGAACGACGAACAAATAATACATAACGCGTAGGGAGCGATAAATAACGCATGCAAGCCTAAGGAACGACCGAGCCCCTTTTGAAAAGAAAGCGTTCCTTATTCAAGCCGCTCACTGCACGTCCAATCCATGGACGAAGTGACAATCGCGATGACGGGGGGCCTCCTTGGAAACCCCTGGGGGCCTCGTGGGCCAGGGGGGCAATTCTGGCAACGCCCGAACACACCCACACGAACAACTCCTCCCGGCTCCCCGCGTCCGCCCCCTCCGCGTGCCTCGCTTTGGGTCGGGCCTGTCCCCCTACGGGGGGGATCTTGGACGACAAATAAGACATATGCAAAAAATGCTCAAAGATGCACAAAAATACTCAAACAATAATACCCAGACAAGTGTTTAAAGCATCTTGCAGATTCCCCCCTGCAGAGGGACAGGCCCGGCTGCAGCCTCGCGCCCCGGCTAGCCGCTTCTGGACGGCCCCGGGGCCCGGTGAGGGCCCCGAGAGGCCAAGACGCACTGAAGCACTTCCGTCTCGATCTTGTCCGCGGCGCTGGCTGTCTGGGATGGGGGCCGCGCGCCGGAGCAGCAATCGCATCGGCGGAGGCCCGCCTCTGCAGCGCAAGGGGGGCGGCGGGCCCTTCGGAGCGGCTCCGCGCCTCGCGGGCCGAGCGCGCGGCTCCTCGCGCGCGGCCCCGTGCGCGGGCCCCCTCCTGCAGGAGCGCCTCCGCTCGCGCCGGCCGAGCCATCCCCACCCCCGTTCGCCGTGGCGCCTTCTCTTAGCAGCCTCGGACGTATCCCTATCCCTAAGATTGACACGCCAAGAGGCGATGACAATCTTAGGGAGGCGCCCTGGAAAACTAAGGGAATCCCTAAGATTGGCATCGTGATGAGGAGGTGCCCAGCATAGGGATAGGGATATGTTCCAGGCTGGCAATTCTCGCGCCGCGAAAAACTTGCCGTCGCTCGGACGTCCATTTCCCGTGCATCTGTCGGTCTCGTGCGTGTGTTTTGTTTCGCACGATGGCCCAGGGTGGTCCTCGATGGTTCTCTCGCCGAGAAAGAAAAGGCACACGTCCGAGCGGTGCCAGGAGAAGTCACGACGGGATCTGCGCTTGTCGTCTTCTGCCTCCAAGGGCCCCCCCCGGGCCCTGGGGCCATCAAGAACGGTTCCGAATGAAAGGCAGGTCCCGGGGAAAAAGTCTGGATCTCCAAGGGCCCACGCTGTGAACAGATCAAGACATGTGACCTCTGGGCCACCCGCGGGAAGCCATGCGGAAGCCCCAGGAGCCTCCAGGAAGCTGTACAGGAGGCACTCTGCGAGGTTTAACAATGCGTCAAGTCGGCCGCCACATGGGCAGCCGAACTGGCTCAGCTGCAGCAGAGCGGTGGCAATTGAGCCCGCTCGGCCGCTGGATGTAGTCGATCCCAAGTAGGTATTCTTGCGACTGAGACGCATATCGGGCCCAACGAGGAGCTCAGGAGCCCCTCCTCCTTTCCTGGAGCCCCCGGACTTCCCGAGAGGTGTACCGTGAAGTCCACAGACGCCCCTGGAGCCCCCCTGGAGTTATGGAGTCACGGATATTGCGTATTCGACGGTTTCAAACTAACTGAAACTGAAACTTACGATCTCGAAGGTGCTCGGGCTCGCCTGGCTTTCTCGGCCCCCAGGGGCTAGACAAGATTCAACAACGTGGGTCCCTCGATCCTCCTCCCTTCGAATCGGATTCCCCAGTGCCAGTGTGTCGAAGCAGTTTCTGCAGCGCTGTACGCAGCCCAAAGTGAAAGCCGACTGGGGCACGAACATCACCATCCTGAAGCTCAAAACCGGGCTCTGGTTGCTGGAAACGGGAAACGAATGATGGGATCGTACGATGGGCAACGACAAAGTGGTCCTGCGCAGCGGGGAAACATCGACCGGGAATCGGGGATGCATCACCGAACAATTGTCGACATCTTCCCGATACCAAGGGCGAGCGCTTTTTGGCGGGTTGGGCCATCGGGCTCGTATCGGCCATCGATGCGCGATAGAGGGTCGATGCCCCCCCCCGAGTCAATCGCCCCCTGACGTTGCCCCTGAGGGCCTCCCCTGCCCTCCTTTCCCACGAAGTCCCCGAGAGGCCCCGGAAACCTCTAAGAGGCCCCGAGAAGCTTCCGAGAGGCTGCCAAAAGGCACCAAAAAGGTCCCCACGAGGCCACCAGAAAGGCCTCCCGAGTGAAGTCCTCAAGAGCCTCTCAGTGGCCTCTGGTCCGCGACCGAAATACGGAGGCGGGATGGCTGTAATTGGCTGGGGGCCTCCCTCGCTTCCTCGCTTTCCCGTCTGAGGCGATTGAGCGCGCCCAGCCGCGGGGAAACAATGAGGTCGAGCCTGCCAAGGGCGCAGGCCAGAGTTTTGTATCCGCTAGCCGCTGCTTTGGACGCCCGAAATGGGTACGAAAAGAATGGGTACAATGCCCAACACCAAGTGTTGTCCCAAACCAACAGCGGCCGCTGTTGGGCAGGCGGCCCTCTGTCTCGAATGGACACAGGCTGCGGCGGCGCGGACAGCGAGTCCTGTTCAAAGTGGACAGGAGCTGCTGCTGGGCATTGTACTCATTTTCTCCGCACCCATTTCGGGCGTCCAGAGCTGCCAGCCGCTGCCAGGCTGCCAGCCTCCCCATCCCCGCTCCGCACGACGGCTCGAGCCTGGCGCCAGCGCCGCCGCGAGAGTCCAGGCCCGGGGAGGGGGCGGGCGCCATCCCGGCGAGCGCGCGCGCGGGGAGCGGCCCCGGAGACTGCCAGGGGCTCCGACCAGGCCCACCTCCCGCAGCCCGCAAGGCATACCAGTGCGTGTGTATACACAAAGATATACCAATGCATGTAATAGACACACGCGAAGACACAAACATCTAGACATACCAGTACGCAGAATCATACACTGGCCCACACACACATGCGTAAACACCTGCATTCACGTACGCGTCGAAAGGCACATGCACACATATAGATGTGTATACATACATGCGTATACATATATATATATATATATATACAGAAGACTGCATCGGCGCTAGGCGCCATGCACCTTGGTCCTTTGGAATTCCCACGCTTGCTGAGTGCGAGCTTGCGTACGTTCCCACACACATGCGCCCATGAACGCATACTACATATGTACATGTATATGCATATATATATATATATATATATATATATACGTTTGTATGGATATGTACATGTATATGCAACGTCTCAGTGTAACTATGTGTGCGCATACACATGCGTATATCAGGCGGTGGTGGCCTGACCAATTGCTCATATCATCGCGCCACTAAAAGGCGCGAGGGTCTCGGGAAAACGTGGTCAGACTACCGTGGGACAGTGCGTCGCCGAGGCAGCGTTGCGAGGACGTCCCCGGTGAAAATGGCCTGAACACCTCCGCTCAGGGGAGGGCATATCCGAAGTCAGCCGCGCGAGGAAGTTTCAAGCGGGGAGCGGTCTGAACACCTCCGCTCAGGGCATCGTTGAACTTAGAGTTGCGAGAAGTCGCACGCGAAAGTGCCCGAACCACCATGGTGCAAGGCACCTCCGAAGTGAGACTTGCGAGAGTGTCTCTGGCGACAGTGGCTGGAACACAACAACTGAGAGCGTCTCGGGCCCAGAGCTGCGATGATGTCTCAAGCGAAAACGGCGGGACCGATGCGAAGCAAGGCGATTCTGAGGTCGGAGTTGCGAGCATATCTCTGGCGAAACGGATTAGACTACTTTCCGTTATCTCCTCTTCCTCCTTCCCCTTGTCCTTTCCCTTCCTTTCCTTTCCTTTCCTCCTCCTCCCCCTCCCCCTCCTCCTCCTCCTCCTGTCCCTCCTCCTTCTCTTCTCCCCCCTCTCCGCTTCTTTTTCTGTCCATTCTCCCCATCCCTGGCGGCGCGGCGCGGTGACGCTCGGCCTCTCTGCGAATCAAGCGGCAAAGGGTGAGAGAACCCAACAGCGCGTCCGGATGAGATGGTGTCGTGGCCCCGACGGTTTGCATGGAGTGTTACGAGAAGCTCAGTCGAGGCGGGAGGAGGAACATGAAGAGGATGAGGAGAAGGAGGAGGAGGAAGAGGAGGAGGATGAAGAGGAGGAAGAGGATGCAGAGGACAGATTATGTGGATATCTGGGGCGCAGTTGAGGTGTCGCGGGAGAAATCCGCAGCAGAGACTTGGAAGAATGAGGAAAACTGTTTTTGCTAGACCTTTGGCGGGGCGGAACGTGAAACATCACGGGGCATTAGGAGAAGGAGGAGGAGGAGGTAGAGGAGGAAGAGAATGAGGCAGAGGAGGAGGAGCTCTTGGGTCCTTCGGTGGTTTTGATACGACAACGACGACGACGAAAAAGGTGAGGACAAAGAGAAGGGATAATGAGAGGGGGAGACCGCTGTGTTGGGATCTCGTGGTGCGCCTCTCGGGGCCCTCTGGGAGGCAGTTTTGAAGCCTCTTGGGGGTGTTTTTGGGTTCTTGGGATCTTTTTGGGGCCTCTTAAGCGCCTCTTGGGGGTTCCTTGGGGCCTCTTGGGAGCCCCTTGGGGCCTCATGGGGCTCTCTCCGGGCATCTTGGGGCCCTCTCGCGGCGGAAAATTTAGTTTTTGAATTTTTGGGCGCCCTCTTGGGTCTTTCTTGGGGCCGTTTTGGTGCTCTCTTGGGCCGTCTTGAGCGCCTCTTGGGCGGTCTCGGAGCCCTCCTGGACCGTGTTGGGGCCTTCTTGGGGGCCTCTTGGGCAGCACTGGGGCGATCTAGGGAGCCTCTTGGGCCATTGTAGAGCGTCGGGAAGCGGGAAAAGCGAGAAGGCCAAAAACATAGAAAAACACACAGGAAAATCAACAATTGTAGCCTCTCGGGGCTCTCTTGGGAGGCCTCTTGGGGGTCTCTGGGGGCGTCTTGGACGCGTCTTGGGCAGTCTTGGGCCCAGATTGGGCGTCTTGGGCCGATCTTTGGGTGTGTCGGGGCCCTCTTTGGCCGTCGTGGGGGCTTTTATTTTCGCGTCGCACTCGCAGGACAGACACGGAGCACTCTGCAGGAGCGCCCCAAAAGCTCGGGGAGGCCGAAATTCGTTTGGGGGGGTGGGGGGTGGGCACCGTGTGACGCTTTTCCGGGGTCCCCGGCCCTGTAAAAATATATAAATAGGAATACACGAATGCACACATATACACCTGAACACATACATACACATACGCACACAAATCGGAGGAGGAGGAGGAGGAGGAGGAAGAGGAGGACCAACGTGAACCCAAGACTCACCAACGAGCTTGGAAACACACACTCCCTCCAATCTCCCTCTTCATAGGCCCCTCCAAAGAATCATTTGCACTGAGGGAAATGCCCCGTTGGAGGAACACCTTGAAAATCCTGAAGCGTGCCAACACACTATGCTCAAGATTTCAACGCTACGAATCAACCTGACTGGTGCGGCTTGACGATCCTGAATCGTGCCAGACCGCCATTCCTGCGACTTCAACATCGCACATCGCACATCAAAGACACTGCTGCGCCCTGACAATCCTGAACGGCTCCTAAACACCATTCCTGGCACGCTCACCATCAGATTCAATGAAACCCTTACAATGTTTGGAACGAGTATGCGCGGCGCTAAGGCGAGAACCACATGTTGGACAGCGTGGGCCTCAAACAATGATTTCTTGCAGTCTATGGGTTGCAATCTAGGTGAAACAATCAATGCCGCGCAATCTGGGTGGTGCAATCGATGTGGTGCCATCTAACTGGAAGGCAGTGCAAACATGGAATGCCATGCAAACCAATGTTGGATGCAGGGCGATGCAAAACAGCGCAAAGCAGTGCAACGCAATGCAAAGCAAGGCTAAGCAATGCAACGCAATGCAACACAATGCACAACAAGACAACACAAGGCAAACTAATGCGGAGCAATGCAACACAATGCAAGGCAATGCGAAGCATTACAGAGCATGACAAAAGCAAAACAAAGCAATGAAGTGCAATGCAAAGCAATGCATAGCGATGCAACAATACGCAAGGAAGAAGAGGAGGAGAAGGAAGAAGAGGAGGAGGAAGAGGAGGACAAGGAGGATAACGAGGACGAGCGGAGGATGAAGAGGACGCGAGGAGGAGGAGGACGACGACCAGTGTAAACCTAAGAGTCATCAACGATGTTTGGATTAACCGAGTAACCCTCCCTCCAAACTCCCTCTTCATACGCCCCTACAACTGTTCAGTTCCATTGAAGGAACTGCCTCGTTGGAAGACATCTGTTTGAAGATCCTGAATCATGCCAAAACATTATTCTCGGGATTTCAACGACACGGATCAACCTGACTACGGCGTTTTGGCGATCCGGAATCGTGCCAGAACGCCACCCTTGGGACTGCAACACCACGAGCCAACATACCTGTTGCACCCGCATAATCCTGGACCCTTCCAAAACACTGTTTCTGGTACGTTGGTCATGGGAACCCGCGGAACCCTACATGTTTAAAACGAATCTGCGCGGCGCAAAAGCGAAAACCCACATTTTGAAAAGAAACCGCCCTGAATCCGTGAAGCTTTTGCAAGTTGTTGAAACGAATGTGCGCGGCGCTAAAGCGAGAACCACATGCTGAACAATAACAGCACTCAATCCGTGAAGCTCTTGCAAACGGTCAAAACGAATGTGCGCGGCGCTAAAGCGAGACCCACATTTTGAACAAAAAAAAAAAAAAAAAAACGCCCTCAATCCGCGAAATTCCTGCAACTTTCTAAAACGAATGTACGCGGTGCTAAAGCGAGAACCGCATTTTGAAAACGACCCGTCGTCAATCCGTGAAGCTCTTGCGATTGTTTAAAACGAATGTGCGCGGCGCTAAGGCGAGAGCCACATCTTGAACACGACCCGCCCTCCATTTGTGAAACTCTTGCCACTTGAAAGTTTAGAATCATAAATGGCCTCGGGGTGGGTCTGGGAGAAATTGCGTGTAAGGAAAAGGAATGGAGCAGGAGGGAAGACCAGGAGAGGGATAGTGCCTTCCTGGGCTAGGACAATCCTTTCCTCCTGAGCGGCGAACATGTCCGCATCTGCGCCCTCGTGGTCTCGAATCCGGGGCGCAATCCCGCGGATACGCGGTCGCACAGATACGTTCCGCGTGAGACATTCCGCGAAAAAACGCCCCGCATCTGCGGGGTCGCGGCCCCGGGGGCCCGGCTCGCGAGGCCGCGGATACGGATACGTACCCATCGGCTGGAAGAAGCAAACAGAAACACTAAGTAGGAAGGCGTTGGGAACAGATTGGGTCTCCGCCCGCCCCATGAAGAGGCGGGAAGAGGGGAAGCCACTCGATCATTGACGTGAGAGGGCGACTGACCTGCCATCGCTCGGACGTCCATTCCCCGTGCATTTCTCGGTCTCGTGCGTGGCTTGTTTCGCAAAATGGCCCAGTCTGCTCCTCGATGGCCCTCGCCGAGAGAAAAAATACACACGTCCGAGCGATGCCGAGCGATTAGGTCGGGCGTGTCCTCCTCCTACAAGCGGATTTCGGACGAAAAATTAAAGATAGTCAAACCAATACCCAACAAATATTCAAACATACACATACAATAGCCCCCCGAGAATTGTTCGACTATTTCTGAATATTCCCCCTGTGGAGGGAATCTGGGAATCCAGAACCACCCCTTTTCAACGACCGACAGGTACCCGCTTCGCCAGCGACAGATCCATCGGGCGGCATGGAGGAGGAGCGCCCAGGCGGGGGCGCCCTCGGCCTCCGGGCCCGCTCCCCTCCTGGGGGGAGGGCCGCGGGGGCGTGAGCCTCAGACAGCCTCCGCGTGCCGCGCAGCGCCCGCGGAATGGGGGGGGGGGAAGACAGAGAGAGAGAGAGAGAGAAGCACGACAACACGTTTGATATTAACGAACAGGAATAGCACAACCCATCGTCATAGCAGCAGTAAGAGTAGTAGCAGCAGCAGCAGCACAAGCAGCAGCAGCAGCAGCAGCAGCAGCAGGAGTAGTAGTAGTAGTAGTAGTAGTAGTAGTCGTAGTCGTCGTCGTCGTCGTCGTCGTCGTCGTCGTCGTCGTCGTCGTCGTCGTCGTCGTCGTCGTCGTCGTCGTCGTCGTCGTAGTAGTAGTAGTAGTAGTAGTAGTAGTAGTAGTAGTAGTAGTAGTAGTAGTAGTAGTAGTAGTAAGAAGTAGTAGTAGTAGTAGTAGTAGTAGTAGTAGTAGTAGTAGTAGTAGAAATAATAGTAGTAGTCGTAGTCGTAGTCGTAGTAGTAGTATTAGTAGTAGTAGTAGTAGTAGTAGCAGCAGGGAGAGAAGCAACAAAAAACGTTTGAGTGGAACGACGAGGAATAGCACAACCCAAGGTCATAGCAGCAGTAGGAATAGTAGTAGTAGCACCAAAAAACGTTTGATTGGAACGACGATGAATAGCACGACCCAAGGTCATAGCAGCAGTAGGAGTAGGAGTAGGAGTAGGAGTAGTAGTAGTAGTAGTAGTAGTAGTAGTAGTAATAGTAGTAGTAGTAGTAGTAGTAGTAGTAGTAGTAGTAAAAGTAGTAGTAGTAGTAGTGGTAGTAGTAGTAGTAGTAGTAGTAGTAGTAGTAGTCGTAGTCGTAGTCGTAGTCGTAGTCGTAGTCGTAGTAGTAGTAGTAGTAGTAGTAGTAGTAGTAGTAGTAGTAGTAGTAGTAGTAGTAGTAGTAGTAGTAGACGTGAGGGAAGCAAGGATAATGAGGAGGGTGGAGGAGCGGGATAATGAGAGCTAGGAGGGGGAGGAGGAGGAGAACGAGGAGGAGGAGGAGGAATGAGAAGAAACAGAGGACAACCAGGCGCAACACCTTTGGCACGAGCAACAGCGACATTGACAGATGCGAGCAGCAGCGCGAGCGAGAGCCCGAGCGGGAACATGAGCAGAAGTGGGCACAAAGGCGCAGGCAGGACCATGAGCAGAAGGATCATCAGGAGTATCAAGCATGAGGGGCAGGAGGAGCAGCGGCGGCAGCAATGCCTGCGGGCGCACTGGGAGGGACAGCGCAGGACATGGCACCAAATCGAACTAGGTTCGGCTTCCCGGGGGCTGGGTGGTCAGCGCCGCGGCGGTCAGACATCATCGTTGTCGCACCAAAAGAAAGCACCTCGATTGCAGGGCCTGAGTGTTTCGCGTTCCCGTGATCTGTCGAGCGCGACAGCGCTTCCGCGGCTTTGCCAGGAGATGCATGGACTTGAATACAAACAACTGGCATGTAACAATAAGCAATGATGCATCAGAAAAGCAATGTTGGCGACACGCAGGCCCTCCCTGGCTCCCTCCCTGCCTCCCTCCCTCCCTCCTCCCTCTGCCCTGCTCCCCCCGTCCTTCTCTCTCTTCCCGTCTCCTTCCTCCCTCCTGCCTCACTCCCTCACCCCCCCCCCTCAATACATATCTTAACAACGTGGCAACTGTTACGGAGTCGGCGCTCGGCCACACTGCTAATGCGCCAGTCGGGTGCGTGCTTCACGCGTGCTTCACGCTCTGGTACGTGCATCGAACGAAGACGAATTGCGATAGAGGTTGGCCCAGGAATTCCAGGGTGTCCGGAAGTGGACCCAGACGGGAATTCGAGGGAGCAGAGTTGGTAGCAAGAAGCTGCAATTCAAGGTAGCTATCCGTCCTGATTTTGGGCAAGCGGACTCGCATCCAACGAGCCGCAACTCAACTTTCCCTCCCTTGCCCCTCCCTCCTGTTTCTCCACTGACCAGAAGGGCCGCGTGAAGTCTGTGCGCTGGCCGCCGCCTGGAGGCCACAGCGCTGGCCCGGCGCGTCCCGGGCGCGAGCAGCCCGGCGCGGCGGCGGGGGAAGGGGGGGGGGCAGGGGGGGTAAGCAGGAGAAAGGGGCGGGGAGAGAAGGACGACGACGAGGACCCAGACCACCACCGCGCACTGAAAGCCAACACCGAAGCTCTCGCTGGGCCCTGGGGCCATCAACAAACGCGGCGACTCGCGGTGCGCCGCCTCCTGAGGAACCTTCGGATAGTGAAAGCGTGGTCTCGTCAAGGGAGCTGGGAACGTCTCGTTGTCTCAAACCTGGGATGGTCCATCAACCGACCAACGGCATTTTTTCGTGAGCATCAGGGGCTACCGACGCGAGCGGCAGTCGCACCAGCGTGGCAGCGGGCGATTCGTGCGCGCGACACTGGGCACCTTACCAGCAACAGTTGCGGACCCACGTCGCTATGGGCATAATACCGAACACTGTGGTTGCATAGTGATTGAGGCACGCATCTGGACTCATCCACGACTGAGCGACTACCGCGCAGGTGCAGTAATACAAACGCACGCCAGAGTAGACTTATCATACAGTTTCAGAGCTGTGGACAAGAAGCGCCCAAGAAGCTGGCGAGAACCATGGAATGTGAGGTGAATGGGGCCATGGAAGAAACAGGGGAAACAATAGACGGATAACGGATTCAGAAACGAAAGGAGTAGGAGGCGGGAAGAAGGTGACGGAGTGGGGGGAGGGAGGAGTTCGAGGAGGAGGAGGAGGAGGAGGAGGCTGAGTGCAAGGGGAAAAGGGTAACGATCAGGAAGGGGGCGGGCGGGGAGGGGATGTCGATGGAGGCAGGAGAGGCAGGGAAAGAGAGAGAAGGAGAGTGGCAAGCTAGGTGCGCTCGCACCATATCTGACATCCTACCCCTCCCACCCATCCCTTCCCATTGCGCTGGTTTTTCTCTACGTATCCGCTGACGCGTGTCATAGCGGACCTGGAACTCCAAAGAAGACCTCATGCTGACATGGGCGATCGGGGAAACGGAAGCTGCGTACATTGGAGGAGGGGGTGCCGGATGATCGAGAGGATGAGCAGGGGAAAAGGAGGAGGAAGGAGGAAGACGAGGACAAACAGCAGCAGCAAGACCTAGAGTGGAAGGATCTGGAGGAGCAGGACCAGGGGATGGCGGTGGAAAACGAGACGGGCGACAACGATGAAAAAGGGCTCGGATCCAGAAAGTTGACTCTCGCTGGGGCGAGAACGCCTTCCTGAACGACGGAAGCAAATGCGCGATCCAAAAATGAGACCCACGCTACAGCAGGAACTCCAACTTGAAACACCGATAACAATCGGAAACCAGAAGACACAATGTTCGGATCCTGTTGCCAAAATAACATGATCCGCGGAAAGAGCCAGACATCTTCTGGACAGAGTCGGGTGAGAGAAATGAGTAGTATGCATAACGTGTGATTGTAAAAGGTGGGTGAATGAGAGAGAGAGAGAGAGAGAGAGAGAGAGAGAGAGCGTGGGGGAGAGGGAAAATGAAGGAGAAGGGAGGAGAGGGCTGGAGGAGGACAGGGGGGGCGATTAGGGGGGGGAGGGGAGGGGGGAGGGAGGTTTATCAGGAGAGGTAGGTGAGGAAGGGGAGGGGGAAACAACTTAGGAGGAGGGAGGGACGGAGGTTGAGGGGAAAGCGTGGGGCCATACACTGTCTGCACAGGGTCAGGACACATCGAAAGCACCACGCACGTCGGAAGCCTGCCGTTCGAGCGTGGTCGAAGTGACGCACCCAGGCCGACACTGACGCGCCAGGAACGAGAGAGCGGGGGGACGGTGAGCGGGAGATGAACGGAAGAGAGCAACCTATAAAACGGTGCGGCTCGTGCGCGCGACGGGAGGAGAGATCGAGCGTCGGCGAGAGCGCGCGTCTCCTCGCCTGTGGCCAAGGCGAGGAGGAAGGCACGGGTGGAACACGAGCGGACGCAACGGGAGGCTGCAGCTCAAACACCTCAGATTCTCGACTATGATCAGCTGGACCGGCAGCGTTGAGGAAGCTGGTCAGGCAGCTCAGCGGCTCTTCGGTACCTTGACGTGACTCGGAGGCTGTCTCGCACGACGTCGGATCAACGCGACGGGAGGAGGGAAAGAAGAGGGGAAGGAGGGAAGAAGGGAGTCGGAAAAGGAGGAAGAGGCGAAGGGGGATGGGAGAAGGAAGGAGGGGAGGCGGGGAAGGAGGAAGAGAAGGAGGAGGATGAGGAAGAGGCGGAGGGGGATGGGGGAAGAGACAACGAATAACATGGCGGGGAAGGGGGAAGAGGAGGAGGAGGAAGAGGAGGAAGAGCAAGACGGGAGGGAGAAGAGGAGAAATGATAAGAATAGCAAAAAAGAAGACCAATAAGAATAACAGTACTAACAATGTAATAAGAGTAATCAGAATAACAATGATACGAATGATAAAGCTGAGAGAAATAATAAGGAAAATCAAAGCAACGCCGATGCGGCGATATTCCCCAGCGCCGCCATGGCGTCCAGGGCGCGGCATCCCTCAGGAGAGCCCGAAGACGACGAGGCCGAGCGGGAGAGACGCCGCCCGCACGCCCAGCGTGCTTGCTTGTCATGATGCGGACGCACTCGCCCGCCTTCCAAGCCCGAAAGACCTCAAGCGCAGGAGCAGGCGCAGCTGCAGCGGCTCGCCCAGGCACCGCTGGCTCCACCGCCGCCGCAACCGCCGCAGGCCGCGCCGCCTCCTTGAGCACCGCCTCCATGGGCTCCGCGTCAGCTGGGGCCGTGCCGCTACCCGCGGGAGCAACATACACAGTTGCACCAGCATCGCCACGGCACTGGCGCACTGGGAGATCGTCAGCAAAGGCATCGTCGAGCTCATCGTTGCTAGGAGCATCAGGGGCAGCAGGAGGGAGACCCGCATCTGCACCAGGAGGGTCGGCAGCAAGCGCAGGACGGGAGCGGCGCCGCCGCCTCGCCATCAGGCTCCGGGTTGATCGTACCAGGCATCGTCCTGGCGAGCGCGCCGCCGCGGGGGGGCGCGTTCGAGCGGCAAGACGATTGAGCCAAGAAGGCACTGGGGGAAGAGGAGGAGGAGGACCATGATGAGGAGGAGGAGGAGGAGAAGGAGGAGGAAGAGGAGGGGGACGAGGGGGAGGAGGGGGGAGGGGAAGGCGGGGGTAGCGAACGCGAGCGCGGGCGCTCCGTCAGCGCCGCCGGAGGGACTTCTGGAACTCCCGCGCCTGCTCCTGCGTCGGGGCGGCGGCCTCCTCCCCCGCCCTCTCCCGCCTCGGCCTCCACCTCCAATCCTGTGGCTTAAAAGAACCTCCTCTCTGTCGCACCGCGAGGCCAATGGAAGAGCGGGCCGGGCGTTTCGCCAGGCATTTCCTTACCACTTACGATCCTGACGCTTGAAAACTGACAAGAGTGTCACAGATGGAGGGCGGGCGGTTTTCAAAATGTGGCTCTCGTCTTAGCGCCGCGCGCACTCGCCTCAGAAATTTGCAAGACTTTCACGGATTGAAGGCGGGCGGTGTTGAAAATGTTGCTCTCGCCTTAGTGCCGCGCTCACTCGGTTTAAAAATTGCAAAGGAGCTTCACGGATTGAGGGCGTGTCGTTTACAATATGTGGCTATCGCCTTCGCGACGAGCACCCTCTTCTTAAACAGTCACGAGTTTCACGGGTTGAGGGCGGGTCGTTTTCAGAATGTGGCTCTCGCCTTCGCGCCGCGCACAGTCGTCTCAATACACTGCAAGAGCTTCACGGATTGAGGAAGAGTCCATTCCCAAATGTTGCTCTCGCCTACACGCTGCGCGCATTCGCCCTAAACGGTTGCAAGAGTTCCACGGGTTCCCATGGTCAACGTACTAAAAACTACGTTTTGGAGCGATGCAGGATTTCATATGGCGCAATGCTTACGTTGATTCGCGGTGTTGAAACCTCAACAAGACGCATCAGTCAGGTTGATTCGTGGCGCTGGAGTCCCGAGGACGGTGCTCTGGCACGCTTCAGGATCTTCACACGGTTGTCTCCCTACGGGGCACCTTCCTCAGAGGAAATCAATCCTCGTAGGGGCATATGAAGAGGGAGCTTGGAGGGAGGGCTTGTTCCAACATCTTTGAAGAGTCTTGGGCTTTCCCTTGTCGGCCCCCTTTCTCCTCGTCGTCGTCCTGGATCCTGGCGCCAGGGTCGTGGAGAAGCTCCGAATGACGGCATCTTACGGTGTGACTCTGTCGGGCGGCTAGGTGCTCGGTGCCCCTCGTTCTCCCTCCCATCCACCGCCCTCCCCGTGCTCCTGCCCCTCGCGCTCCTGCCCCATCGTGCTCCTGCCCCTCCTCCCTCCTCCTCGATCAGCACGTCCTCCCCGTCATAGGGGGCCACCCTCCCCCTCAGGAATCGTGGGGGGCAGGGGCAGGGTTCGCATGTGGCCCCCTACCCGTCCTCAGCCGACTCATCCCCAGCTGGTCCCTGCTCCCTATGCACCGCTTCCCCCTGTCGCAGCTCCGGGCGTGTCGGCAGGGCGAGCCGGGCGTTTCGCCTGAGACTTCCCCACCACTTGTGATCCTGAAACTTGAAATTCACAATGGTTACACGTTGCACGAGCGAAGGGGCCGTGGGTATCAAAATGTAATTATCACCCTCGCGACACGAGCATTCGTCTTAAAACAGTGTAGCAACTACACGGATGACAGGAGGTCGTTTTCAACATAGAGCTCTAACCTTAGCGCCGCGCGCACTCGACTTACAACATCTCAGCGGCTGCAAGAATGGAGGGGGGTCGTCTTCAAAATGGAGCTGTCGCCTTAGCGCCGAGCAAGATGGCCTCCAAGACGGCCCTGAAGCACCCCAAGGGGGCCCCAAGACGGTTCAGAGAGGCCCCCAAGATGGCTCCCGACGGCGTCAAACGGCCCAGGAACACCCTAAGACCGCCAAACAGGCCAAGAACAAGCCCCCAAAGGCCCCCAAGAGGCCGAAGGAGACCCCCCGAAGCCTCCAAGAGGCTCCCAGGAAGCTCCCAGGAGACCCTAAGAATGCCCCAAGAGGCTCCCAAGAGGTCTACTCCTCCTCCTTCTCTCTCTACCTCATCATGTTCCGCCTCCTCCTCCTCCCCTTTCCTTCTTTTCCTCATTCTCCTCAGTATCCTCTTCCTCCCGTCTTCCCCGAAGAGTTTCAACGACGGCTCGGAGAACACATGGTCCGATAGCTTGGCTAAGCTCTATCCAAAAGGCAAGGGGCGGCAGTGATTCACCGTAGGAGTGTTCGATGCATGTGCAATCATGCGAACAAGAGCAAACACAAATGTTAGCCAGCGTGGACCCCAAACAGTGAGCTTCTAGCCATCGACGGTGTGAAATATATGTGGGGCACTCGATGTGGTGCAAGTTCTGTTGTGCATAGTCGTGGTGCAAACCATATGGTGCGACTCCGTTGGTGTAAGATGTGTGGAGCAATCTATGTGGTGCGCGATGCAGGCGGTGCTATAGACGTGGTGCAGTGTAAGCGGTGCGTGATGTGCTGTCTCATCAGCGTGGTGCAGCAAATGGAGCGCAATCTGTGTGGTGCAATCTATGCGGCGCAGTCTACCGGTGCAGGCGGGCGGCGTGCGCGCGAGGCCAAGACACGAGGAGGGGCAGCGGGGAGCCTAGTTAACTTTGCTTCACCTTCGTGAGTTCGAAGTGTACCATATGTGGTGGGATCTGTGCTGGGCAATCTGTGTGGTGCAGTCTGTGTGGTGCAATCTGTGGTGCAAGATACGCGCGTGCAGTCTATGATGTGCAATGTCGGCGGCGACGGGGAGGCGACGGCGACAACGTGGCCGCCGTTCCGGCGGTCAGGCCCGGACGATGGGCGGCGACGGGGCGGCGACGGAGCGGCGCCGGCGACAATATAGCCGCCGGACCAGCAGTCAAGCCCAGACAACAGGCGGCGACGAGGCGACGACGGCGACAACATCGCTGCCAGACCGGCAGTCCGAAGTGAGAGCCCCTAGGTGCAGGCACTGTTGGGGGAAATGTGGACAACTCTCTGGCAAGGTCTTGAGCAAGCGTCGAACTTGCCTTACCCAGATCGAGCCTGGTACGTGCGAAGTGGGCAAGAAGCTAGACGCGGCGCCTGCTTCTAGGACGCTGCTGGAGAAACGCTAGACTGGACAGGCACGGACATTTATGAATGATCCGCAGGCCGTTCTGAGGACGTTGGCAGAAACATTAAGTAGGACGGCAATTGAGGTATGTGTGTTTCGGCCCCTACAGATATGCTGGGATCTGGGGGTCCAAAGAGTACCTCCCTTCAGCGAGCGGTCTGCACTCGGGGCGGCGAACCTGGTCTACAGTCGAAACCTACAGGAAGGATGCGGTAAGGATGCATGCACCTTGGACGCGCATGCTCAAGTTGTTCGAAAAAAGGCTAGCTATCGAAAGTGGTTCAGGATGTACCAAAGAGGCACGGATGCACGGGCACTCTTGGGAAGGTTACCCATCTTTATCACGGTTTCGACTGTACTGCCGTGGCGTTGCGCACAAGCCAGAGGGCAAGCAGCCGAAGGGGCAACTGGGGCCAGCGGGGAAATATTGGCCACGGGGTACAGCAGCGCGGGCGGGGGGTGCTGGTCGACGGCCCAACAA
Organism: Prorocentrum cordatum; assembly: GCA_963575745.1. Taxonomy (NCBI): domain Eukaryota; class Dinophyceae; order Prorocentrales; family Prorocentraceae; genus Prorocentrum; species Prorocentrum cordatum. The sequence goes on from CAUYUJ010005891.1 coordinate 660,439, forward strand.
CACGGCAAGTGTCACAATAGGGCCGCCCGTTGGCGGCAGTGCCTGAAGGCAAGCGCCGTACTGCGATCGATCCTGAGGAGGAGAGGTGCTGCCTGCGAGCAATCGCGCCTGCGCGGCGAGGAGGAGAAGGGATAAACCCACACACTGCCCCGCGGCCCCACCACACCCGTGCCCGCACGATGCTGGGCGAAGGGCCGTCTGCGACGCCCCAGAAGGCGCCAGAGGGGGCGGCCCCCTTGCCGTCGCTCGGACGTCCATTTCCCATGCATTTTTTGGTTTCGTGCGTGTTTTTTTTGGTCGATGGTCCAGGATAGTCCTCGAGGGTCCTCGCCGAGGAAAAAAATGCACACGTCCGAGCGATGCCAAGCCCCCTGCCAGCGCGCCCGTGGCCGAGGCTGCTGGTTGCACCACCGACGGGGCGGCAATCTCCGACCCTCTCCTCACCGGGGACACCCCCCACGGCTCGGGCGACGAGGCGTGCTCAGGGCTGCCCGAAGCGCCTCCAAGTACTGCCTGGCGTTCCGCCCCCTCGCACCCCCACTGGGACTGGGAGGCAGCTCGAGCGCCAGGAGCGAGGAGGGAGCGCGCGAGGGGCCGCCGACCCAGCGCCAGGCTGTGAGGGCCCGCCGCGTGATCCGGGCTCGGGGGGGATCCTCCCCCCCCTCGCCGATGTCTGAGGCCCGCGCGACCAGGGGGATGCTGCGTCATGGGCGACTGTCGCCACCGCCTCCGACAGGGCTGAAGGCGGCAGAAACATCGCGGTGTCTGGCGCAGCAGCTGGCTGCCGGCGGCAATGCGGGAGCTGCCGGGAGGAGCTCCCGCGGCGGCAAGCCTCCCTCACTGCGCGGCCGACTCCCTGCGTGATCGGGGCCGCACTGCCCCCTCGGGGGCGTTCAAGAGGGGGGCGTCCAAGGGGGGGGGGGGCGCAAATCATGGCCCGAGGCATGAACGCGGCCGGCCCGGGGGGGGGCAAAGGGATGTGTTGAAATAAGAAAAGGTGCCGTGGAACCTAGGGAGGCATTACAGTCGGGACGCTGACCTAAGGAACCCTAAATAAGGAACGAGGCCCCTTTTCTCCAGAAGTTGAACTTCGATTTCCCTTCGAAAACCTAAGGAAAACGTGGGGCAAACTGTGAAACAATTAAGGAACACGGAGCCCCTACCCAACGAAAAGAGTTCCGTCTTCAGCGCCCCGACTGTATGGCCGTGGCCATGAGATCCACCCCCCCAATCATCCCCCCCTCTGGGCCGCCCGCTCTCCTGCGGCGGCTCGCCCTCCTCACTTGGCGGCCGACTCTGCGTGATCGGGGCCGAGCGTGCCCCTCTGCCCCTGGCTGCGCTCTCTGCGGCGTCGTCCCGCTGTGCGCTCCAAGAGGCGGCGTGTCCCGCGCGGCCGCGCTCGGGGCGTCGAGTGGGCCGAGAGATCCGCCTCGGCGAGAGGGCAGCGCCTGCCAAAGTGGCGGCACCTCAGGAGTAAACGGTCGGGAACTGTTGCTTAGCGTGTGGCGGCGCGGCGGCCCTGGCGACACGATGTGCCCTGCAAGCGGATGGCGTGTCGCTCCGCTCCGCGGGGCGGGGGGCTCAGAAAGGCTCGGGACGTGGACGCCTGGGGACCGCAAAGTGGATAGCGTGTGGCTCCCAAGCGTGGTGGGCCAGAATCGGCGGAGCGACACGCTATCTAAAATATCCCCGACCGCAGGTAGTGTTCACTTCCCTCCGTCTGCTCGGCCCTGCCCTCCGCACTGTTATACTGTTTAACACGGCTCCGCGCCCCACGCTGTCGGGAAGTGGTGATCTTCGCGCTCGCGAACCTCTTCGGCCAGGCCCTCGACCTGCAGTGCGCGACTTGTTTCGCGACCTGCGAATGGCCCAGGCTCAGAAAGGCTCGGGCTTGTGGACGCCTGGGGACCGCAACATGGATAGCGTGTCGCTCCAGAGCGTGGTGAGCCAGCGCCAGCGGAGCGACACGCTATCCAACAGTCCCCGACCGTATACGCTCCTCCAACAAGGGAGCCCATGAAGAGCAGCTGCGCGGGCCGCAACCGCGCCCCCCCCCCCCCCCACCGTCTGCCGCCAATGCTGCCTGCCGCGCCGCCGCCGCCGCTGCTGCCGCCGCCGCTGCTGTCGTCCTCGCTGTCATCGCCGCCGTCCTCCTCCCCCTCCCATCCTCCTACCGCATGAGCGCGGCTACGTGGCACGCCGCGCGCGCATCACAGCCACAGCCACAGCCTCCTCCGCCTCCTCCTCCTCCTCCTCCTCCTCCTCCTCCACGCTCCTCCTCCTCCTCCTTCTCCTCCTCCTCCTCCTCCTCCGCCTCCTCCTCCTCCTCCTCCTCCGCCTCCTCCTCGAGCGGGCGCGCCCGCGGACGCGGAAAGGCTCCTCGGTCATCAGCCCGCCAGATCCCTGCTCGACGGAGATGCTCGCGAAGCCGCGCTTGGCGCTCATGCGGGCCTGATGCAGCTCCCACGCCTACGTCCCCCAACTCCTCCGCTCTTCCCTCCTCCATCCGGGGGGAGGGGGAGGAGGACAGGAGCAGGACGTGAACAAGGGATACACAAAGGAGGATGAGGAAGAGGAAGACAAGGAAGATGATGATGATGATGATGATGATGATGATGATGATGATGATGATGATGATGATGATGATGATGATGATGATGATGATGATGATGATGATGAGATGAGGATGAGGATGAGGATGCTGATGCTGATGCTGATGCTGATGCTGATGATGATGATGATGCTGATGCTGATGCTGATGATGATGATGATGATGATGATGATGATGATGATGATGATGATGATGATGATGATGATGATGATGATGAGACGGTGCAACCTCCCGTATCCACAACCCACCGTCCTCCCATTGGTCCTCGTTCGATCTGTTGCGGCCGCGTCCAGGCCACCCCTCCCCTCCCCCTCGCTGCTGCTACGGTCTGGAACTCTTGACTGGCGTGCCGCCGCGGCGGCCCTGGCGACACGATGTGCCCTGCAAGCGGATGGCGTGTCGCTCCGCTCCGCGGGCCGGGGGGGCACAGAAAGGCTCGGGGCGTGGACGCCTGGGGACCGCAAAGTGGATAGCGTGTGGCTCCAAAGCGTGGTGGGCCAGACTCGGCGGAGCGACACGCTATCCAAAAGATCCCCGACCGTAGGTAGTGCTCACGTCCCTCCGTCTGCTCGGCCCTGCCCTCCGCACTGTTTTACTGTTTCACACGGTTCCGCGCCTCACGCTGTCGGGAAGTGGTGATCTTCGCGCTCGCGTACCTCTTCGGCCAGGCCCGCGACTTGCAGTGCGCGATTAGTTTCGCGCCCTGCGAGTGGCCCAGGCTTTCTGTGATGAGGTTGATCCATTCCTGACTGGGGCCAGGAGGCGCTAAGCGAACCTTGTCTGCCCTGTGCCCCAAGAATATGCCGTCCAAAAGCTCGCCTTACCATCCGCTCAGCTCTACGCTGGAACTGCGAGCTCATGCCTGAATGCGGCTGTGTCGATGCTGGCCGGACGTCAGCAGCACCATCAAATCAAGACTCACCCCAAAGGTCGTCTCTCCCCCCCCCGTCCGCATGACCTCTCAGACTCGACCGAGGACGCAGTGGACGGAGGGCCTCGAACCATGCGAAGGTGGGACGTATCGAAGATAGGGTGGGGGAGAATCAGGAGGAGGAGGAGGAGGAAGGGGGAATAATATCGACTTAGACCGTGAGGAGAGAACTGCTGCTGCTGCTGCTGCGCCTCCTCCTTCTCATCCTCGTCCGACCTTTCCCCCTCCTCTCCCTCCTCTTCCTCCTTCCCCGCACACGCATACACACACGCGCGCCATCCTCCTTCTCATCCTCTTCCGCCCATCTAACTTCTCCTCGGTCGGTCGTTCGGCCGATGAAGGCAGAGTATGGAAGCCCATACCACGTGTGTGACGAGACGGAGGCAGGATGAAGGGCACATTCAGCAGCAAGTGATTAAACACTGAGTGGTGCAGCCTTCCGAGAATAGGAAGCCCTGAGGACGCGCCCGCCAGGAAATAGGCCGCCAGCGGGTTAGCCTTTCATGTGAGCATCAACACACAGAACGGAGGGAAATAAACGAGGCGGGGGAGAATTAGCGCCGTTCCCCTCAGCCTCTGGAGCTGATACTTTCAATGACGGCGGCATGCTCTGGCTACTGTCTTTCAAAGTGAACGCTCACGATTGGCGCCCGTGAATGCGGAGACTCTTTAGCAGTGCGCCAATCCCGGCCCCAGAGCCTGAGGCACGGAAAAGGAGCGAAGCTTGAAATGGTTTGGAGCGCCCCTCACCCAGGCCCTGTTGAAACTGCCCCCCCCCCCCCCCCGATTTAGGAGCATACAATACATGCCAAGAGAACGGTTTGACAAGTACGGGTCCATTGGATGGGGCATACTGTCGAGTCAATCCATCTGGTACCCAGCCGTCGGTAGGCATAGAAACACCCAGCTCGTTGCGACAAGCAACTTTGTCGGTCAGTCGGGTGCTGGCGCTGAGCAGGTAGGTAGGACACAGTGGCAATGCGATAGAGGTGCTTGCGTCATGCCAGAGGCGATCTCAAGGAACCTGAAACGAGCGTCCAAAACTAGACTGCGGGCCAAGAGCCTGCACATGGCCGAGGGGTACGCATTGGCGACACCCGTTCGCAAGGTACCTTGGGCATCGACGCAGTGTAGCGCCATGTACCCTCCCCCATTGCGGCTGCAACTGAATCAGTGATCCATGGCCCTATAAGACCTGGCCGAGGGCGGGATCATGAACATCCGAAAGGGTAGTTGACTTACGAGACTGGGCACCGAACATGCACCAGTGAAGGTCATCCGAGGAGACCCTGAACTGCCCCTGCAAGGCCTGAATCTCTGGGAACATCCAACTAGACGGTGCGTTTCGTACGTGACATTTGGGCACCGTAGCGGCTCCAGAATGGCTGGGATGCCCCATGACCACGGCTTCCTAGAAGCACAGAGTTTCTGTTGCAAGGAAACGCACTTGAAAGGCCAACTTGGGCCCCTTCTCGGACCGAGATGAGCAAGCCCCCAGAGCGCGGAGAACGCAGGGGTCGAGGCGGCTCAGAGACCCATGAACGGATGGAGTCTTCCTGGGCGAGATCTCCATATAACTCCTGATTAAAGACATCCTGAGGTGGGCTGGGAACTCCTTGAGAGCTGCCTCGAGGTGGTGCTGCAGTACTCTTCGGAGAAACGGAGCGCGTACATGCGTTTATGTGTGATCCTGGGGCGGGGGGGATCGAGGTCGAGGGCAAGGGTGCTGCCGCCGTGGGCTGTACCTGGGACTCCGCGGATGCCGGAGGAGTTGGCGTAGCCACTGCAATGGTAGGTCCCTGCACTCTGATGGCAGGTTCGTAGGTGCACTGGTATTGCAATCACTTGAGACTCGATTCTGGGCCGTTGGCGTAAGGTTTCTGGCTTGCTGGCCTAGACTTCCTCAGGGCAACGTCTGTGGCATGAGACTTCCATGACATGGCAACGTCAAACTTCAATGGCATGGCTTCCATGACATGATTGAGATCCTCGATGAGGCGCCCTGGGCTGCATAATTCCGTGAAACACACTGGCACACAAACGCCGTGGCTAAGTTTGTAGGGGACTAGGGCTCAGGATGCGCTTAGCCCCTATGCAAGTTGAACACCATTTCCATGTCAACAGTTGATTCGAAGGAGCCGTCGGGGCTAAACCAGTACTGGTTGCGGCGGTGTGTCGAAAAACACGGTGTCAGCACTGATGATTTGGAGGCAACGCTGCAAATGCTCCCTATGGCATTCATCATATGATTGGATTATACCACGTGTGACAGCTGTTCGCACCATGGCTTGAAAGGCTAAGGAGTTATGGCGGGTCGTAAACATACCATTAGACATCCTGAGATACCGCGGTGCCATCTTAGCCATTCAAAGTCCTGGCAAAAAAAGAAACCCACGAGGGTCCTCCATTGGCTATAAGGCCTAGACAGACTCGCAGCATAGAGGGACACGATGCAGTACGCCGTACACGGGTGCGTAGTATATGTTGCCTGGACGCTGTCTGGACGGTTTCTATTGGAAGCACTTGGTCCCGACCGAGGGCGTCATGATAAGAGACCTGGGCTAAAACCTTACTTCAGAGGAGGAAAATTTACAGATACAGCTACCCTTCGCAGGTTTCCCCTTTTTGGGCCTCCTGGGATGCCCTCGTCAGCACCGCTGGATTCGCCTCGAGATCCTGGTCAGAACGCACACCAGGAGAGATCCAGGAAGTACCCGTATCGGTACCTTTCGTTTTCCAAAGACTGGAGCTGGGGAATCCCAACACCGTCCGGATATCTGAACATGAGACATGAGGAAATTGCGTTGCGTGTGGGCCAGATTGGTGATGTGCCCCCGAATGACCACAACTCTCTCTCCCTTATCTTCCGCCTCCTCCTCCTCATCATCATCCAGGGTTCCTCGTCCAAGGGCACGTCCAAGATGCCAAACTCGCTCAAGTTCCGCGTGCCTCGCGGCGGCTACGGTACGGGACTGGGCACGGGTCCCACATGTCATATGGGGAGCCGTCAATCGACAGGATCGCCAAGGGTGAGGTCTCCTCATCGCTCCTCCTCCCCCCCTCCCCCCTTATCTTCGTTTTTCCTCATCATCCGCCTTCTCCTTCCGCCTCCCTTCTCCTCCTCCTGCTACTCTGCCTCGCCCTCGTCCCTGTCCTCCTCTTCTTCCTCGCCCTGCTCCTCGTTCTCATCCTCTGCTGTGTGGTCCTCCGATCCTCCAGCTCATCCTCCTTGGACAATTCCTCCTCCTCATCCTCCTTCTCCTCCTTTTGTTAATCACCGTAGCTTTCCTCATCGTCCCCCCTGGTCCTCGTCCTTCGAAGAACGCAAACCCTCATTCTACAACCTCCTTCTGTTCTCCTCCTGGTCCTGCTGCGTCACATCCTCGTGCCCCGACTCCTCCTGCTCCTCCTGCTCCTCCTCATGATCCTCCACCGCCCACCCCATCTTGTCCTGGTCCTGGTCCTTGTCGTCGTCCTCCTCGCGCCGGCCATTTCACGCCCGAGCGGCCCCTTCCTGCACTGGGGGGGCGCAAGGGCGTTTCGCGGGCACACTTTGAAGTGGACCTGCTTGCAAGAGCCGACATCACGAAGCATGGCGCCCCACGGCATCAGCTGCAGTGCTGGGATCAGGCGCGTGCGCACCAGCCAGGAGGCGTTGCACGCTCCGTCCTCTCCTAGCTTCTCCCCTCCTCCCGCCCCTCCTCCCCTCGTGGCGCCAGTTGTGGCGCCGCTGCCAAAGTGCAGGCATGTACGATAGAGCTGGAGAAACTCATCATCAGCTACCATGTGGGGCCTGGTGCATGCGAAAGCAGGCGAGCAGTGGCCGGCCAAAATCAGCAGCGTCATTAGCTACGGTGCTGGGAGCCCACCTGGCCCGTGCAGCTCAGCTGGACGACCAAGCATATCAGCGCCGAGGTGATGCGGGAACAACTGGCCTGGACGGGCTGGCAGTCATTCCTGGGTAGACCGCGGGAATGGTGGCACCCAGGGCTAGATCTCACGATTTCGCTCACACCAGACACGCAGCACTGGCGGCGGCCCAATGCGCTGGCCCATGTCCTGCGCAAGGACTGGCGTATGCAGATGTGGGAAGACTTCAAGCGGATGCCGAGGCGCGATTCGACGCAGCTTGCCGGAATCGAAAACGACCGGCCGCAGGGGTTATGGGCCAGCCACGACCGCCGCAGGGGTTATGGGCCAGCCACTGCTCTGTAGGACCGGCTGCTGTGGCCGACGGGCGGCCGTGAGCGGGGGGACATCGACCGCAGCCTTCTCAATTGGGCGGACGAGGCGGATGACATCATTCTCGGCACGATCTCCACCGGGATGCCGTTCTCTTGCCCCGCTCACACGCCGAAGCACCTGTCAGAGGTCACAGTGGTAGTGGCAGCGTTGACGGAGCAGAAGCAGCAGAGGCTGAAGGAGGAGGAGGAGGTGGAGGCTTGCGCGGAGGACGCAGCCCACTGCAGTTCAGCTCCGAGCGCCACCCCGCGGAGGAGGCGGAGGTACGTAGAGGAGGCGAGTGAGAGGGATGAGGCCGGCATGACGGCCGCATCTGCCCACGCTTCAGTCGTCAGTGTCGCCCAGAGGATCTGGAGGTAGAGGGAGGGCGAGGAGGATGAGACCGGCGTGACGGCCGCATCCACCCACGCCTCAGTCGTCTGTGCCGCCCAAAGGAGGCGGAGGTAAAGGGAAGGGAAGAGGCCGGCGAGGGCGGCACCTCCCCTGGCTATGCCGGCGCTGCTGCTACTGCCGCCTTCGGGTGGAGGGGGAGGAAGCGGAGGTAGCTGCAGCTGAGGGGAAGGGAGGAGGTCAGAGGAAGAAGGGCAGAATATATCCGCCCTGCCGGCGCCGCAACGAACAACCGGCCTAACAGGTTGCATTCCTGCCGCTTGATCCCGACCGCGCTGCAAATCAACACCTTATCGCGAGCCAACGTCATCAGCTACAGTGCTGGGGGCAATTCGTACGGGAGACGCCAAACCGAAGAGTAGTGCCAGAAAACAGGCAGTGGCAGCAGGGGCCATAAACGCGAGAATGCGAGAAAGCAGCCACGCAAGAGCAACATCTTCAGCCACATTGCAACGGGGCCCAGCTCGTGCGAGAAGGCACGCGTGGGCAGCGGGGCTTGTCGGTGCCAGGAAGTGAGCAATTGCAGCAATGGTTGTCGGTGCCAAATAGCCAGCAGGAACAACATCTTCAGCTAAGTTGTAACGGGTCAGCTCGTGCGAGAAGGCACGCGTAGGCAGCAGGGTCATTCGGTGCGATAAGACAAGCCGTGGCAACAGCGGATGTCGGTGCCAAATGGCCAGCAGGAGCAGCATCTTCAGCTACATTTCAGAGGGGGTCAGCTCGCGCCAGAAGGTAAGCAGTGGCAACACGGTCTGGCGGTGCAAGAAAAACGGGCAGTGGCAGCAGCGGTCGGTGCCAAATGGCCAGCAGGAGCAGCATCTTCACCTCAATTGCAGCGGGGTCAGCTCGTGCGAAAAGGCTCGGTGCGAGAAGGCGGGCAGCTGCTGCAGGGGCGGTCGATGCGAGAAGGCTAGAAGTGGTAACAGCAGCTGCCGGTGCCAAGTGGCGAGCTTCAGAATACTTCATCAACTACAACGCGACGGGACTAACTCGTGCGAGAGCACTAGCACCAGGGACTGGCAACGCGAGAAGGCAGGCCGTGCCAGCAATGACTGTCGGTGCGAGACGGCAGGCAGTGGCAGCTGTGGTTGTCGGTGCACGCCGGCGCAGCAAAAACACCTCCTCAGTTCCCAGGCTGCTGGGGCCAGCTCGTGCGAAAAAAGGACAGGCAGCGGCAGCGGACCCTGGCAATGCGAGAAGGGTGAGCAGCGGCAGCGAGGTTGGCACTGCGTGCAGAAGCACGCGCGCGTGCAGTCGTCATCAGCTACAGCGCTGGGGTCAGCTCGCGCGAAGTGGCAAGCCTTCCCACGGAGAGCAGCAGGCGGCGGCGTGCACCAGGGCGCTCGGCGGGCCGCCGCAGAGGGCTATCCTGCCGAAGGACGTGGCTCGGCAGATGTGCCAACCACCTGGGGGTGCCCGTTCCCCCCCTCGTCGCTCGCCGTCGCCACGGCTGGGCCCTCGCCGCCACGTGAGAGAAACGGAATGGGGAGACATAGCTGGACTGCGCGTCTTCAACTACAGTTTATGAACAAAGCCAAACGTTGTCGCCCAGAGACGGCTTGGTATAGGGGAAGCTTTCTTCGGCGCCACTCGTTGTGATTCGACGATGCGGAGGCAAGACCAAAATAATCCAACGTAGTCCTCCTCTCGGTGCAGCTTTGACTCCCCTTCTTCCTCCTCCTCCCCTCCTATGTTTCTTCTCCTCCTCTTCTCCTCTCCTTTATACCTTCCTCTTTTGTTCCTCCTCCTCCTCTTATCCTCCTCCTCTTCTCCTCTGCATGCCGCTGGCCGCACGCTCAGGGCGTTCGAGGGGGCGCCAAGAACAACAAGGGCACTCTGCTTCGCGCGGCACGGCCAGACCGAGCGCCCACGCTGTTGGCTCATAACACCAGGCCCCTGCAGCTCTCACCTCGCAGACCCTTCCCGGGGCCAACTATTTTCACCCCGAATCGGTTTCTCCGACGGCCCCAAGAAAAAGAACAAAAGCCTCCAGACGCCCCCGCACCAAAGACTGAAGACATTCTTGCGGAGCATGTTCCAGTCGCCAAGGGTTCGGGCTCGCCGGCTCGAGCGTCATCGCTTGCTACTTAGCTGAGGTCCGAATCGCGCTCGTGAACATTCTCTGCGCGGCTCGGCCCATGCCGTGAGAACCCACCGCCACGTCCTGCAGTGAGCTGTGCCAATGGTCCGTCGGAGGCGGACGGGTGCCTCCCAGAGTAGGGGCATCAAACGAGCAGACGTCGCAAACCTTGCCTCTGATCCCCTGCCTCCCGTCACTCCTCTCCTCCAAACATCCTCGTCTTTCTCTTCGACCTCATTTTCCTGCTGCGCACCATCATGAACAAACGGACCTAGATGGCCAACCTGCATTTGCCAGGAGACGGTGGCCTGCCGTGGCAAGATATGCTCCCTAACCAGTGAACCAGAACTCGCGAGCTCCCTGTCCTGTCTCCTCCTGTTCCCGACTGATTTATCAACTACTCCACCTACTCCTCCAGTCGCCCTCCTCCTCCTCCTCTTCTTTTTCCTGCTTCCCCCCTCCCATCACCTCCTCCACCCCTCCACTGCCCCTCCCCTTGCCTCCCCTCCTCCACCCTCCTCGCCTCCGGCTTCCCACCCTCGCTTTCCTCACTCCACCCCCTCTTCCTGCTCTTCCTGTTTCAAAACGTCCTCTCACACGCCCTCCGCTTCGTCTCCCCTCTTCCCGCGCAAGGCTGCTTGAGCTCACGAGCTTGTTGTTCGCCCCCTGGAACCCCATCGCGGCAGTACCCCGGCCTGAGTGCACGCCATCGGAGGGCCACCGGAGCAGGAGATGTGCATATTCTGCGCGTGAGGGCGCGGAAGGAAGGACGTGCACGACGTCGGCGGCGCTCGGAGGGGCAAGCGCGGGGAGCACGGGGGCTCCATGCCCGTCTGGGGCCCCAGACCTATAACCACACACGCACACATACACACATTCACACACACACACACACACACACATACGACCGCGCACGCGCGCGTGCGGCCGGCCGCGTGCACGCCCACATCCACTCATGCGCGCACGCGCTCACGTCAACATGTGAGCCACGCACGCAGGCTCTGTGCCCAAATCGTACACGTGTCGCTGGGCTCTGCAAATCCGTTTCCATGGCGGTAGTCAGCGTTAGCGTCACGCGAACGGTGCTCCAAACTACGCAGCACCATGGCAACCAATGAATGGGCGATCCTGATATTTTAGAGAGGACTGCGTCTGTCAATATTATTGCGTGCAGCTATGGACTCCTGACAAAATAGTCCTTTATCGCACGTGGCAAATCCTGAGAGTGAGATCCGCCACCCTGCCAACGGCGAATTGGTATGTTAGGCGCCTGGTAGGTTTTCACGACGTCCCAGGGGCGACCCTACCAACGAAGAGCACCCATGTGTAGACTTGCCATGAATCCTTCTACTTCATGGCTGCGTTCACCGCACCGAAACGGCCCAAGACCGCCCCAAGACTGCTGCAAGACGTTCCAGAACTAGTCCAAGACGGCCCAACTACCCTGCAGAGGCCCACAAGGCTAAACAGAGCCCTCAAGAAGACCCCAAGGCCAAACACATAATGATCCAACATGAGACTTCCGCCCGCGATCAGGGCACCCTCATGAACTCATGAAAATCACTCGACGGAGGACGGGTAGCGGAAAGGCGGCCGCGCTTGAAAATCCCACCAGCCCTCTGGGCGACAGGTGGTCTAACGAGGGTCTCTTTCCTCTTTCAAGACCCCTCTTCCCTTCGGGGAGGGGAACCCTTCCCCTCCCCTCTCTGGTTTCTTTTTGGGAGGGTGCCCGATGTGTCGGAGGGTCATTTTTCGGCCCCTGGGAGGGTCACTTTTTGACACCCCTCACGAGGATCGTGGCCCCCGAGGAGGGGAGCTACATTTAGGACACCCCTAATTTGACCGACAGCCTCCAAGATGGCCCCTAGAGGCCCGCCCAGGGCTCCCAAGAGGCCCCAAGAGGGCTCCAAGAGCGCCCCAAGACGCCCCAGGAGGCCTCCCAAGATGACCTCGAAGATGGCTCAAGATAGCCTCGCTGTTTGACTATGCGTGTGCATTCCTCTCTCCCCCCGTCAGCTCTCATGGGCATCGTTTCTGGATGGGCTGGTGGGGATACTTTTTTCATCGTGAGCGCACCGAAGGACGCCGGGCGCCGTCTGGGTCGCAGCAAGCAAGCTACGAGCTAATTGCGCCGAGGGGAAGGAATGGGGCCGAGGAGGAACAAACAGCGGGGGGAAGAACAAACAGAAGGCGGGCCTCGCTGCCGACGGCTGATGGGAATACGCGAAGAGTCAAGAATTAACACTCGACCCCGCCAACATCTCCCTCCTACCCCCGTGCCGAAATCTCACCCATACTCCCCACGTCGTGGTCGGGGGTGCGGGAGCCGTTTCTGATATTGAGCTATTCGGCTTAAGCGTAATATAGGAAGGCGTCACAAGCCATATGGCGGTACCAGGAATGCCCCAAGAAAAGCCCCCAACATAACCTAACATAGCAACATAGCCCCCACAGGGCCCCGAGACAACCTGAGGACCACCCGAGACCGCCCAAGACCGCCCCCAAACACAGCCAAGAAGGCTTCAAGACGCGTCCAGACGCTGTCGCGATGCTTCTACCCAGCATCTTCTGAAGAGCTCGGTTAGAGGCCAAAAGATCCAAGCCCATGGGGCCACCGAGAAGTGACAAGATGCCCCACAAGGCCCCAGCGAAGACCCGAACAAGTCTCCAAAGAGAACGCAACGAGCATGCCATATTAGGGCTAGCGGTGCTTCCCAGACTGCCCCAGGAAGATTGTGACAAGCTTGCTCGGGAGAGCTTTACAGAACCATCCTAATCCTGCATCGTTGCTGGAATACCACGGCGGCGAGGTGTGCTGAATGCAGCTGATTAGTGAGATGATCTAAGAGCTGGGAAACCTACACTTTGTAAGCGCCCACTTTCTTTGCAAGAACCTTCTTGTAAGATGCGATGTTCCCATCATACTTCCGCACACCCCTGTCCTCGCAGACCCAAATCTCTTTAGCGACCTGGTCGATCAGCCGGAAATCGTGGGACACCAGCACAACTCCTCCTTGAAAGTTGCGAATGGCCTCTGCCAGCCCATCCACTGAGTCAACGTCTAAGTGATTAGTAGGCTCGTCTAGCAAGAGAAGGTTGTAAGGCTTCATGGCCAGCATGGCGAAAACCAAGCGAGACTTCTGACCATCACTGAGCATGCCAATCTCTGCGGTCATCTGCTTGCTGGTAAAGCCGAACATTGCCAGGTACGAACGCCAGACCTCTTCGGTTCTCTTGCACTCTGGCGGAGGGAACTGCTTTTTCATGAAAGCCAGCGGGCTCATGTCTGGCTCCAGCACGTCTGCGCTGTGCTGATGGAACTGCCCCATCACCAAGTGCTGATGCCTTTTGATCGCGCCCTCAGTCGGGTGCAATTCGCCGCTCATGAGCTTCACCAGCGTTGACTTTCCGCAACCGTTTGGGCCCACCAGCGCTACCCGCGAGTCGCAGTCGACCCCCAGGTCTAGCTTCTCGTAGAGGTAGTCCTCCACCGCCCCTCCCCCTCCCAGGCGGGCTGCATCCCTCCTCCCACGTCACGCCTTCATCCCAAGAGGGGTACAAACATATTCGGAACTGAGGGCGGGTATGGTGCTCGACCCTCGCAGGGCGAGCTCCCTCCCACGTGGGGACTGGGATGGGGGGAAAAAGATCCATGGGCGTCCAACAGAAAATGCAACATTACCCGACGGGGCACAATCATCATTCTGACTGGTTTGAGCGTGTAAGTTAAACTGTTCAGTACGAGCTGGTCCTCCTTCTTCCCGCTGTAAGAGAAGGCGACCTGATCAAAAGGAAGGACTGGTGGTTCCAATAGCGTGCACTCTTCGAAGCTGAACTGCAATGTGCACTGCCTCACCTTAGGACGATCCACAGCTTCGTCCTGAACCTTCTCCAGCACTTTTTTCTTAGATTTAGCACTTGTGGCCACACCGTTCGCTCTGTTGACACGAACAAAGGTGGACAGCTTCTCTATGTCTGCCTGCTGTTTCTCATAAGTCTTCATGTTGACGCGCTCTTCGTCATCCACCGCCTTGCAAAATGCGTCATAGTTGCCGCCATAATCCGTCGACCCTTCAGAGCCACTGGCGAGCGAGACCACGCCCATCATGGCTGGGCAAGACGGTGCCCGACGGCCTCTGGGGGTCTCCGCTTGAGGTCTCCAGCCTAGGTGGGTCTCCGGAGGTACGTGGAAGTTCCTGGAGGCCTTGCATGCTGAGGTTCCCAGAGGCCCAACACCGTTTCAAAGACACGTCGAACAAGGAGTGGGGGGCCCTCCCGAGCATTGCCAGGGAGGGGGGGGGGGGGCAGGGCCCCCGAAGCGTACCGAGCAAAAAAAACAAAGCCCGTAATCCGTCCCTTACTTCTGCTTCAGTCCCACGTGCCGCTACCTGCTGCGCGTACTCCAGATACCTGAAGGAACGATCAGATGCAACATGCATCGACGTCCTTCCATACCCCACCTAATTCGGCCTCAACTCCCATTCTCGGCTTGTTGGTCTCACCGGTGTGGTCGCGCAGGTTCATCCTCTGGTCGAACTGGTTCGGTTGTTTGTGTTTGTTCGACTCGCTTGGCTGGCCTTGTTCTGGTATAGTCTGGTCGGTCGAGTAGTTCATCCAGTTCGCCTGGTCTGATCTGCTTGGTCTGGTCTGGTTGGTTGGATGGTCTTGGTTGGTTCGTCGATCAATTAGCTACTGTGCCTGGTCTGCCAGGTCTGGTAATTTGGCTGGTAGACCTAGCTTGGCTGGATTTGCCTCGTCTGCCTGCTGCGCAGGACTGCCACGAGGGCGGGGAGCAGCAGCAGGAGCAGCAGCCACGACAAACGCATGTCGGGCATCCATGCCCGGAGGAGAAAAGCCAAGGAGGATCAGGGGGAGAATGATGGGGGAGACGCCGCGACAGCAGTCGCATCAACTCTTATGTCCCAGAAGATCGTAACTGGGCACCGCTCGGACGTCCATTTCCTGTGTTTTCTTCGGTTTCGTGCGTGTTTTTTCGCCAAGTGATCCAGGATGCTCCTCGATGGTCGTCGCCGAAGGAAAACCGCACACGTCCGAGCGATGCCAAGTTTAAGGCGCTGGGGCCTCGGACCTTCCCGCTTCCAGCTGCTTCGCATCGCGTGCTTGCTATGATTCCCGGACTTCGGCGCTCGTGCCCGCTCGTGGGGCGCGCCTCGTGGGCGCCCCGCGGGCGCCCCGCGCTCGGGGTCTGCCGCAGCCTCTTCTGGTGCCCGCCCGTGGGCGCCACGAGGCGGGGGCAGGGCACGCCGCCGGGGCTCCGCCGGGTGCTCGCCCCGTGGGCGCCTCGTGGGCGCCTCGTTGGGGGCACCCCGCGCCGGAGGGGGGCATGCCGAGGCCTCGCCTCGTGTCCGCCCGTGGGCGCGTCGTGGGCGCCCGTGGGCGCCGGGGGGCTCTCCCGAGATTTCGCCAGGGGGGTTTCTGCCGAGGTCTCGCCGAGTGCTCGCCTGTGGGCGCCTGGGGGGCACCCTGCGCTGGGGGGGTGTGCCGCAGCTCGGCCTGGTGCCAGCCCGTGGGCGCCTCGTGGGCGCCCCGATGGCTTGCACCACGTAGGTTGCACCGCATAGCTTCCACGACATACTTTGCACCGCACAGCTAACACCACGTCGTTACACCGCCTGGCGCGCGCCACACTTATCGCACCACGACAGCTGCACAGCACAGAGCGCACTGCACAGTTTTCACCGCATAGCTTGCCCTACATGGTTTGCATCGCGTATACTGCACCACATTGCTCGCACCACATAGCATACACCACATTGCCTGCACAATGTCTATTGCACCACACAGCTTGCACTGAGCATCTAGTATCACGTAGCTAGCACAACGAAGATCGTACCAGGCAGATTAAACCCTGCATATTGCACCACCTAGCTTGCACCACAAAGCTCACACCCCATGGATGCACCACATAGCTTAACCATCCACATTGCAATATCATACTGTTTGGGGTCCACGCTGGCTGACATGATGTATAGATATAGGCATAGACAATATAGGACATGTGTACGCATGTGTATATCACTGGACGTCACCTCTGTCGCCGCAAACAACAACCCTCCATGGAACTCTCTGTCGGAACGCTGTGCACTGGCCTGAACAGTTACTGCACTGGATGATCGGGCTGGCCGGATAACGTCCGAAGTCAGAACATTGGAAAACAAGCTGTTACATCGTAGCTCCGTATGTGCGGGGATTTGATATACCGTCGTAGCAGTCGGCGGACTTGGCACCAGCCGGGCAACTAACTGAGCTTTGTCTGGTTCAACCAGACGATATGTGTACAAACGGTGTTCAGGAAGTCCTGCGAGTGCGAAATCACAAACAAGCACTTCTTGTATCTGGATAAATGATCCTCCAACCATATACACGCCTCGAGGTCCAGGTGGTTGGTCGGCTCGTCCAGCAGCAGGAGCGAGGGTGCTGCGAAGAGCGCCTTGGCTAGGGAGACGCGCATTCGCCAGCCGCCCGACATGTCCTTTGTCTTCCGGTCCATCGGGATCATCCGGTCGGAAAAGCCGAGGCCGGAGAGGATCTTGCGGGCGCGCGGCTCCGCGCCCACCGGGTCGAGGTCGCTGATGCGCTCCGAGATGATGTCGATGCGCTCGTCCTCGGGACCGCACTCCTCCATGATCCGGGCCGACAGTGCCTCCAACAGCTCGGCCTGCTCCACGATGTGGGCTATCACGGCCTCCACGGCACTCTGCTCCGTGGGTGGCGCCTCCTCGTGCAGGTGGAAGACGTCCACGTGGGACGGCAGGGGCAGCTCCCTCTGGGCGATGGCCGCCAGCACGTTGCTCTTGCCGCTGCCGTTGTCGCCGATGAGGCCGTACCTGCGGCCCCCGTGGACAGCCGCGCGAGATCGGCTCGTGGCCCTCGGACCCCTCGGGCCAATGCACTTGCTCTTCGCGCGAGCGCCCGCGACAGGCCCCGCCACCCACCCCTCTCCCACCCCTTCCCTGGTCAGGCCACGATCCGAGCGCCGGCGCCGACCGCGAAGGAGGCATCGGCGCCGGCGCGAAGCGTGACGTGACCAGCCCCCCCCTCCCCTCCTCCTCCCCTCCCCCCCCCCCTTCCCCCTGGCCACGCACGTTCTCGCCAGGGGACAACACCGCGGTCTCCTGGCCAGGACCAAGGACCCACGAGGCAGGCAGGGTGTTTCTTGGCATGGGCGTCCACTGTACACTCGCATCCCTCACGCGGGAGACTCGGGTGAGGATCCGAGGGCGGGTCCTGAGCCCCTGGGCTGTCCTCCGCACCAGGTCTTCCTCCCGAGTCTCTGTCTGGCTGTCCTGGGGCCCTGGAGGAGGGGGAGGCCGACGAGGAGGGGGAGGGGGAGGGGGAGGAGGAGGAGGAGGAGGAGGAGGAGGAGGAGGAGAGGAGGAGGAGGAGGGAGGAGGAGGATGGAGGAGGAGGAGGAGGAGGAGGAGGGGCGGCGTCCAGCCGCGGCCTCCCCGTCGAGGGCCGAGGAGGGCGAGCGCGCGCGGGCGGTCGGAGAGGTCCCCGGGAGCCCCCGAAGTGGCTGCGCAGGGCCCAGGAAGGCCTCCAGAGGTCCCCGGGGGGTAGAGCCCTCCTCCTCCCCTCCTGCCCTCTCCTCCTCCTCCTCCTCCTCCTCCTCCTCCTCCTCCTCCTCCTCCTCCTCCCCTCCTGCCCTCCTCCTCCTCCTCCTGCGGCACTGCGGGCAAAGCGGTTCTTGTCCGCCGCAGCCCGCGCCGCGCGCGCGCCCGATCGCGCGGCGCGACGCCCGTCCCCCTGCCTCAGAGGTCCTCTGAAGGGGCCTCAGGAGGGGGCCTCAACACGCCTCTGGAAACCTGGCCCGCAGACGGGGGTGAGAGGAGCCACAGGGGCCAGGAAGGGACCTCAAGGGCCTGGGAGGAGAGGAAAGCGGAGCCAGGGTCCAGGCACTGGGGCGGGCCTAGATTTGTACTGGGCCCGCCGCCCCCCGACCACCACCTCCATAGTGGAGTACGTACTCCTCCTCGCTCGAAAGACGCGGAGGTGGTGGTGGGGGGGGGCAAATGTATTGTAGGGTTGTGGGCCCCCACCCCTCACCAGGAGAGAAACAAAGCCTGCGTGGGCGCGAGAAAGGAACGGAGGGGGGGCCCACAACCTTCTCGGGGGGGGAGGGGGGGCGTCCCGCGGGCCCAGGTGTCAAAGGATGAAGGTGGTCTCTTCCCCCTCGCGGCCGCCTGCGCCCCCAGGTCCGTTCCTGGGGGCCGGCACGCTCACCGCGAGGGGGTGATCACCAACCTGTACTCCGCGGGGTGGTGCTCGCCGTGGTTGTCGTTCGGGGGGCCACGGGGGCGTTCGCGTGCGTGCTCGGCGCCTTCGCGTGGTGGTTGCCCCCGTTGCTCTTCTTGTGCCCCTGTTACGGGCTGTGAGGATGTCTCCTGGCCATGTGGAGTCGGTGGTCCAGGTCCAGGTCGCGGCTCGAGGAGTCCAGCTTGACGAAGTTGCTCAACGCCTTCGTGATGCTGGCGTGGCTGGTGCTGCGCTGTCTCCAGGAGTGATGCCCCACCACCGACTTCCGTCCCAGTAGCCTCGATGACCCCCGTCGGTCGGTACCCTCTGCCTCCCAAGCGCCCCATGGGCTGGGGAGGTGGACTATGCCTACCTCCCAAGCGCCCCGTGGGCTGGGGAGGTGAGCAGTGCGTGCCGACGGGTGTTGAAGAGCATGCAATACTTCCTGGTGGTGCCGCTGGAGGTAATGCTGAAGTCGAAGATGCCAGCCTGGGAGGTGCGGTCTCTGGTGGAGGCCTCTTGGGAGGGTATCCTGCAAACTGTGTATGTGCCATAGTAGACGACAGCTCCTTCTGGATCTCCTCCGCCGACAGTTGGCCACCGTACTGTCCAGGTCGCGGCTCGAGGAGCACCGCGCCTGGACGTTCTGACATCCAGCAATCGTTGCCATCATATCCATTATAGTGCCACGTCTGTGCCTTTGTGTATGCGTCGGCGGTGGGCTGGAGTGTTTGCTCTATGGCCTGCGTCAGTGTAGTTGTCGTAGTGATGTCTGCAGGACAGTTGCAAGCAGTGAATGCTGTGGTCGGGGTTGTGCTGCACGTCGTTGTGATGTATGCATATTCCTGTATCTGCAGGTGTCGGAGGCTGCTGTCCAGGATGATGGTAGGTGTGCGCATCGTCATCATCCGCTGTGCGGTCCGTAGGACGTGCCGCATGCTGTCGTTGTCTTGTCGTACCGCTCTGTGCTGCGTGGGTGTGAGGTCCAGTCGTCCCCAAGGTGCCTCTTGCGTCCTGAGGTTGAGGTCGCGGTCGAAGGTCGTGAGGTCGGCGTCGATGATGCAGAAGGCGGCGTGGTCGTATGGTGTCGTGGCCATGTCGGAAGCCGTTGGATCAGGTTGGGGTGGGTGCGTGGTTGGCAGGTGGTGGAGTTCGATGGAGATGCTGTGTCTGTCTGCGGTGGCTTGGAGGGCGTCGGTCACCGCGCTGGTGTGGTCGTGGTTGGCGGTGAAGAGCAGTACGATGCTGGGCTTTCCTGTGATGTCGGTCATCCCCGTGTCTGCTCGGTTGGGTCCGCTGTCTTGTGTGGTGGGTGCGTCGGTGGGTATTTGGGCTGGTATTGGTCGGTGGTCGTGGTCGGCGTGGGTTGGTGGTCCCAGTGCTGGCCCGTGTAGCTGGATGGGTGGCCGCTCGGCGTAGTCTTCTGGAAGCCCAGCGTGTCGGTTGGATCGTCTTACGCGTCGGGTCTCCTCCTTGTGCGCGTCGATGTCTTCTGTTGGCGGCTTCGCTCCGAACTGCATCAGTGTGGCTGCACACTGGTGTGACGACTTGACGTGTTTGGTAAGTCTGTTCGCGGTGTAGAAGTACTTCAAGCATACCTGGCAGGTGTCGCCGACGATGTAGTTGTCTATGGTGTGCTTGTCCCGGTGGACTGCGTAGACATGCTTGTTGTGTGCTGCTTTGGTCTTGAAGGTAGCACCGCAATGGTAACACATAACTCTGGCTGGTGCTGGTGTCGTGGTTCCTGCTTGTCGGGGTAGTGGCGGCACTCCCAGTGCTGTTGCCGTTAGCGATAGGTCTGCCCGCAGCTGGTCCTGCGCTGCTCGGTCGGAGGATGAGTCTTGTGCGCGCTTGTAGGTGCTCGTAATAAAAGACTTGACCGTGTGCATGTCGTTGCGTGCAGCCTTGATGAAGTCGATGATGTCCTTGGGTGCGGTGGTGATGCGGGTGCCGTCGCAGTGCTGTCGGCATGTGTGGATGTCGTTGTTGATGGTTTGCGTCCAGGTGCCGTTGACTTCGATGTCGTAGTCAATGAGTGCCTGCGTTTCGTACGGGCATCCTTTTATGAGTCGCAAAAGTTCTCGCAGTCGTAGCCATCGTAGTCGGTCTTCGAGGTTCGGTAGTTGAGCACGTGCCAGTATCTGCTCGTTGGTGATGTGCTTGTCCTTCATGGCCTTGTGGGTGATTCCTATTGCCTGTCGAGCCGCAGTGACGTAGGCTGTGTTGATCCTGTGGTAGTCCCGCGCTGTTGTGATGAGCCATGTCCCCGCGTTAAATAGCAGTCTTGAATAGCCGAATGACTCGAGGTAGTGGATCTTAGTCTGGATGGAGATGGCTTGTCGTTGGAACAGGGTGCGTCGGAGTGGGCCTGTTGTCTCGCGTAGCGCGATGGTGCGTGCTGCCGTCTCCTGGCCCATGTCGTTCCTGTCGTTGAACATCGCGCCCAGCAGCTTGGTGCTTCTAGCGATGGTGACGCAGAGCCCCATGTCAGTGATGCTGTGGTTGTCCCGTATCATGGTCCGTGTAGCTCTTTTGCCTGCGACGGTGTTGGGGTAGACGATGAAGCTGGACTTCTTAGTGTTGATCGGGAGGCCTCTTCGCAGTGTCGCGCGTATGAGATGTCCCCACATCTTGGTGATGAGTGCATGGATCATGGTGCCGTCTGCCGTGGATGCAGCCGCCTTGACGTCGTCTACGAAGGATGTAGAGGACAGTGTAGCGTTGTGGTCGCAAGCTCGTAGACGTGGTGGGGCATGCGGTATGTCGAAAGTCGCTCCATCCTCGACGGCGTGGTCGTGGTAGTCTCGCGTGACGTCCGCCATGAGCATGTTGAATGTGAAGTCGGCTGTTGGTACGCCTGGGCGTGTACCAAGTCGTGGTGCTGCGTAGCTGCACTGGTCGTCGATATAAAACCAGGTCCCAGTGTGTGCCTCTGTGAGCATGTCGACAATGTGTTGGTTGTCCACGTGTTGGTTGACAATGCCGTTGTCGGTCATGAGGGCCTCGATCGCGGGAAGCATGACGTGGGGGATGTCGATGTGGGCGAGAAGGTCGTCCAGCTGCTCCTTGGTCTGGGTGAAGTTGTACACGAGCTGGTTGACTACCTTGTGGAAGGCTGCTTTCAAGTCTATCATGATGATGACCATGTCGTGCTTCAAGTGGTGGGCGGTGTTGGATAGGAGCCGCATCGTCATGTGGTTGATGTCCGTGCTGTAGTGTTGTCGGCCTCCCGTCTGAGTGGAGAAGAGCATCGTGGGGATGAGGTCCTTCATGCATTGTCTGATGTATCTGTAGTGGTGCTTGATGACGGTGTTGGCTAACGTGATTGACCGCTGGTTGTTCAGGTCCTCCTCGCTGCCCTTGCCCTTCCAGAAGTACGTCATCCTGGACCCCTTGAGAGCTACGCCCTCCCTGCAGAAGAGCGCCGCTTTGGTGATGATCGGATGCATGTGTCGGGCCATCTGCCGTGGGGCGATCTTGGAGAAGTCGTCGGATACACGATCTGGTCCTGGTGCGCGGTGAGGTCTCGCTTTGTGAAGAATGTCGGTGAGCTCATAGATGCTGGCGAAGTTGTTGACGTGACGCGTTCTCCTGGGCTGGGCTGGGTCGGTCCTGTCCTCTTTGGCGTTGTATCTGTCAACCACGTCCTGAGCGGAGAGGATGTCGGCTGCTTCGTTGTGTCCGAAGTGTCGTGTGGCTGCGTCGGCCTTGCTCGTGGAGCTGTCGAGGACAGTGCCATCTGCTGCGTTCATCATGGGGTATGCTTGCCGCTTACGTCTCTTGCGGCCGCCGAATAGCAGGAGCTTCTTGGTGTACTTCCACTCGGTGTGCGTGTCGCCAGTGCGCTTTGCATCCATTGCCTTTTGTGCTTGCTCTTCCAAGAACGCGTCGTAGTCCCTGTCGGTCATCTTGACGATTACTTTTCTCGTGGCGTCGATCCATTGCCGTACGTGTTGTAAAAACCCATGATAGTCGGGGTTGTAAGGGAAGTTCGCTGCAGCGTAGTTGAGCATGTAAGTCTCGCAGTAAGTAGTATGGATCGCCTCGGACGTCATCTGAAGGGTCGGGTCATTGTGGATGTCGTTGATGAGCCTTTGGATTCTGCGCTTTGTCGTGCTGGCTGTCGCTCCATGTGTTGTTGCCTTACGGAGGAGCTTCATGAACTTCCGTCGGCTGAGGACAAAGTCGAGCGTGGTCTCTGAGATGTACTCCTGGTATTTCTTCTTCCCGCTTCTTTTGAACGCTGAGGTCGCTGCTTCCATGATGGTCAGCATGTACTGGTGGATGTGCTCATCGTAGTCCGTCCCCCATGACGGTAAGACAGTAGCGTCGAGGTGCGTCTTGAAGGTCTCGACGGCCTTCTCGTCATTGAGCTGGTGCTTGTCGATCTTCGGGAAGAGCTGCTTTGGCGCAGTGTGCCGCACGGTCCAGCAGGCTCGAGCTGTAACTGGCAGGTGATCCTCGCGGTGGTGCTGCCCTTTTCGGTGTTTCTTCATGGTCTCAATGTCGGCCAATGTCTTGACGTCGGTGATGTGGCTGATGAGCGTATCGTCCGCGATGATGTAGTCGATGCGATGCTTGTGCCCATATGCGTCTGTCCACGTGTGATGCTCGTCGCCGTTGGAGATCACGGTGTTGGCGATGACGTAGTGCCCTGCGGCTGCTATCTCGTGGAGTTCCTTGCCGTTGCTGTCCTCGGTCTGGGAGAGTCCAGCAGGTCCAACCGATGTCGACTGCACGCTTCCAAGTCGGCCGTTGGCGTCGGCGAGCATGAGGTTGGGTCTGTGCTGTTGTACCCTCCTCCTCCTCCTCCTCCTCCTCCTCCTCCTCCTCCTCCTCCTCCTCCCTCCCCATCCCGCCCCCTCCCTCCTGCCCCTCGCCCCTCCTCAGGAGGGGCGACGATAGGGGGAGGATCAACTTAGGCGGGGAGGCATCGACCTGAGATCGGCGATGCGTCGCCAATAGCTCGGCGATGGGCCCCCCACAGCGAATCCGCACGGTGCCGAGCGAGGTGGGCTATCGGGCCCCGTCGGCGATGAGTGGCCCATGGGGGGTCGACTCGTCCCCCCCGAGCCAACTCCCCCCCCCCCAGAGTTGCCCCTGAGCCAAGCACGTTCGGAAGCCTCGGTCTGAGCACCTGCAGCCCTGGTTGAGCTCCATGCTGCAGTCCGTCACCAGCTGGTTGCCGCCGACCTGGACGCTGAAGGCCTCGAACTTCACGTCGGGCGCGGCCTTCGGGGAGGCGAGCACGCCCGTGACCGCCCGCCTCACGGCCACGCGCTGCTGCTCCGCGGTGAGCTGCTCGCCGGCGCCCTCGCCCGCGAGCAGAGCCGCCTCGTCGGCGTCGTCCGCCTTCTTCGACGCCGACTTCGCCTTCGCGCGGGCCTTGGCCGCCCGGTCCACCTTCGGCATCGCGGGAGAGGGAGGTCGGCCGGGGAGGTCGGGCGTTAGGAGGCAGCTCCTTACCAGCCTCGAACGTATCCCTATCCCTAAGATTGACACGCCAAAAGGCGATGACGATCTTAGGGATTCGCCCTGAAAAAATGAGGGAATCCCTAAGATTGGCATCGTGATGAGAAGGTGCCCAGCATAGGGATAGGGATATGATCCAGGCTGGCAAGCTCCTGGGTCCTTCCTGGGCGCGATGAAGCCAGAATCGGCTGAACTCAGCTGCTACCGGGTCGGATTGTTGACGCAGGGCGAAACACTTTCCTCTCGACGTGCGCACCACGACTCCCCGTACCGAACCCCCCGCCTCCGCAGAATCTTATCACGGGCGGGCCCTGGGGCCTTGGATCCGATTTCCTGCTGGCTTCCCGCAGAATGTACTCATGTGTTTGCCAGCGTAGCACCCGAACAGTTGTGGTGCAGTCTGTGCACGGTGCAGCCACGTGTTGTAGCCTGTTGTTGTGCAATCTTTGTGGTGCAGCATGCAGTCTACAGACTACGACGCGCAGTTTACAAGGCGCAACCGATGTGGTGCACTCTAGGCAGTGCTAGATATGCTGTGCAACCTTGGGGGTGCAGGTAATGTAGTGCGGCCCATGTGGTGCAATCCGTATGGCGCTGCTAGTTTGGTGCAACTGATGCGTACATAAGATACCGCAGGAGGCGCCCACGAACCGACGACGAGATTGCACGGCCCGAGAACTAGGACAACCCGACCAGCGCACGAGGCTTCAGCGGAGAGCCGACGGGCGGGCAGCAGCTGCAAACCCATGACAACCAGACAGGGCGCGAGGCACCCGCGCAACCCCAGAAAAGCCAGCCTGTGCGCACGGGGCGCCCGCGAGGCGACCGGGGCGCCCTCGTGGCGTCCACGGGCGGGCACCCCGCGGACACCCAGAAAGCACAGCGCACGGCCACTCACTTTTCAAATAATGAGGGCCTCTTCGTGCAAGCAACTGTTTGGGGAGCAAACTTTTGGACGCGGTATGGATCAGATGCTGGTGCGAAAAACGGAGCGGGTATCATCTGGAACAAGCGAGATCAGATCAACGCCAACAGACATACAATCTACCGTGCCTCCAATCACACACACGAGACCTGATCCCTGCATCCACTGATCAGATCCACCACAACTTCACTCGTACATGTGGGGACCGAACGTCATGCCGTCTGTTCTGGGACCGAGAGGAAAGCGGCTCCGCCCTGGGGATGTACTCCACATGCTGGGCCAACTTAAAAGCGGGATTGAGCTGGGAGAGGCCAGGTCTGGAGCCAGGAAATGACAGGGCCCACGCTGAACTCATCCCTCCTGGAGATGCCACCTAATGAGAGCGAGCACGGCCTCTCCCCTCTCTGCAGCAGGGCAGGGGGCGAGGAGGAAGGCCCGCAGGGGGGGCAGACGGCGCCGCGCACCCCGAGCCAGTGGGGCCTCAAGCCAGAACGGCCTCGGAAAGCACTGCTCGAAGAGGCCCGCCGCCGCAAGGCCGGCAAGGGCCCACCGCGATCCTGCTGTTCTCCCCCGTACTCCCTCCCTGGTCTCCCCCCTCCCCCCCCCCCGCCCTCTCCAGACAGTCCTCGAGCCGCCCCGAACTGCTTCCAAGCGGTCCATGCAGCACGCTGGAGGGCCCGACGCCAGGCCTCAAACACCGCGATCGCGCCCGAAAGCTGCCCAAGACCCCAGCCCAAAGCGGCCCCAGAGCAGCCCTCGGCCGCATGTAAAATAGCCCCAAGACTCCCACCGCCAGCCGCAATACCACGAGATCAGCCTGGGAACCTAACCTGGCTCCCAAGAAGCCCCGGCCCCAAAGGGTCCCCTTAAGGCCCTCTGCGTGCTGCTCCCAAACACCTGGCGGCACGATTTGTTCGAGGCATTCCTCGAGCCGCGTTTCATCCTGGGTTGTGCCCCCGGGGGCACGACGACACGCCGTGTTTTCAAGGTTTCGCCCCGCCTCCAATTGCGGCCCTGATCTGCCCCTGAAAGACCTCAAAACTGCTCTCGGACCGCCCTAACACACAAACAATCTTCAACAGATGCCTCGCGCAGACACGGAAGCCACCAGCACACGGCTCCATGAAAGCCCAATTCCGTCCCAGACACAGCACCAGAGCGGCCCAAAACGACCCCAAGAACACGCCAATATTTACCGACCCCTGCCCCCAATTTCCTTGAGATACCAGGGTGTTCGGGAGTTGCTTTGATTGACTGATCCTGCTTGCCTAGGATTGTCTCCCGAAGGCCCAAAAGAGGACCCCCGAGCGGCACCAGACGGCCTGCTAGTGTGCCATAAGCATTCATGAAACGCCTCGGACAGCCGCATGGCACCCAAAAGTCACCCCGATGCAGTCCAAAAACCACCCCGCTCGCGACGCTTTGGGTCAAGACAGACTGCAAAAAGCAGACGGACCCGATATCCCCTCAGGCCGCCCCTGGCAAATCGAGTGGGTGTCGGAGAACGCTTGCCTTTCGCCAACGCGCTGAACAAAACCAATGTCCAGATGATACCGCACAATACCAAATCAGAAAGTGGAAGGCGATTCAGTGGAGAACGAAGAACCAAATCTTCAAACGTCACATAATACTGCACTTAGGTTGAATGTGTGGGTGAATGTGACGGCTGCAAAATCACCTCTGTCGGCGTCAATTCAAGATTCGAACATGCTGGTGCTACTGCTGCTTGTACTCCTACGACCACTGAGACTATACGTGCTGATACCACGGACTAGTCAATTGGCCTTTGCTGCTACAACTGCCAACGCTGCTGCTGGCCTTAATGCTGCAAGCAATGCTGCGATGATTGCTGGTGCAAATGCTGCGAGCGCTGATGCGGCTGAGGCGACGCTACCACAAAATCTATACTGTGGCTGCCAATGCTGGCGCGACTGACCTGTCGACTCCTAAACTTAAGCAGAAGCTGGCATCAAATCACAAGGAAGGGAGTACGCCTAAGAAACACTGTAAGAGTAAGCCCGAAACTAGGCATGATCCTTCCATCAACATTCTGCGCCCGAGCCTCGGCGCAAGGCAACGCAAGGTCATCGCTATGGCCTCGGCAACGCGAGAACTTCAACATAAGCCTACACAGACGCCTCTGCCGCAGCCGAAGCCTCAACG
This sequence comes from Prorocentrum cordatum, assembly GCA_963575745.1. Lineage (NCBI taxonomy): Eukaryota > Dinophyceae > Prorocentrales > Prorocentraceae > Prorocentrum > Prorocentrum cordatum. The sequence continues at coordinate 687,509 of CAUYUJ010005891.1, forward strand.
CACGTCGAACTCAAAACCTGCTGAACAAACAAACGTAAATCTGACTCCGAAAAGGAGCCTCAGCATCAACCTGAGCAGAGGCTGCAAGGGAAGGGGGAGGAGAAATGCGGGAAAGATGAATGGCAAAACGAGAACTGTATCTGGCAGTTGATCACTTTGAGCGGAATGCGAGCGCTCGAAGGGCCATCGCCATTACAACGCTTTGCATCGTGCGTGCACAGCACACAGTCACAGGCGTCCGCCTGGTACCCCTGTGTCATGACGAGTTGCTGGCACGCAGCACAAGGTGTCTGTTGCTGCAGGTCCCTTGATCTGGAAGGCTTGCTCGAGCGCCCCTGTGATGGTGGATCTCATCGCGGCCGCGTGGGCACTGCACTGCTCATGCGGGTGCGCCAGATCTTGGTGTGATGCCGCGGGGGGGCCGCGACAGAAGGCACACAAACATCGATTGCAGGGCCGACGGGTCAGCGCGCTTGGCCCTACAGGCCCCTCCCCTCCCCATGCCTGCGCTTCGCCCCTGACCCCCCCACCCTCACTCCTCCTGCACAGCACTCGACCAACTCATGACACCCTGGTGTGGCGGTGGGCCCCCCGAGATGCCCTCAGATCGGGCTCCGGCCAGCATCAAAGGACTACCTCGAAATCGCCGTCGATGCGGTTCTCTCCAGAACGACCGTTTAAACGCACCCGGCATAGTCGAAAAACTGTATCTCCCAGCAGTTCCGCCCGCCGAGCCAGGGCTGCAACTCGGGACTGGTGTTCCGACTGAGTCGCAACGGGCTTGGTTCTTCTTGCATCTGCTCTGGGACTTTTTTTACACTTTCTAACTCGGCGTGAGGGGAACCAACTTTTGATCGGTTCCAGGTCCCAACGACACAATCACATACTCTCGAAAGCGAGTCATTATTTTTGAGTCGTGAGCGCAGTTTTTTTACGATTCCAAGTCAAATGGTTGCACTGTTTAACGCTGCCGTCTACCACGTAATCAGTTCACTGTTCCTTGCGTCCAATCTATTTTCTTTCTGAACATGTTGCTCTTTTCTGGTCGTCGCTGCTGCCTGGTCGCGGGGCCTCCAAGCCTGTTCCGCGCTGGTATTCGGGTTTTTAGAGTTTTTAGCTCTGCGCTCTGCGCACAGAGCGGGAGGAACGGGAGGCGGCAGGAACGGGAGAGCGGGAGAGAAGACGGCAGTGAAGACTAGGAGTAGCCTTTGACATGAAAGCAAATACGCAAAACCATGAAGATCCACAGCGACGGGCCTGAACACGCAAACAAGAACCCAGTAAACAAAGCTGAGAACACCGTAGTCAATGTGTTTGTTGTTTTGCGTTTTTAGCTTGTCAAGCGCCCAAAATACAAAACGGTAAAAACAACGCCCAGGGCCTGTTCAAACACAAATAAAGGACCAACACCAACCTCACGACGCAATGCCTGACACGACTGGTGACCTGGCAGATTGGGGACAGAACTCCAGGCATCGAAGTGGCTGGAGTGTATCCTCAGTGCAAAAACCTCTGTTTCAACTGCCCGAGGTATGGTTCGAAGGGTGATCACGCGAGTTTCCAAGCACGGCAAGCTGACTGGGACCTCTGCTCCCCTCCTTCTCTTTCCTCCGATCTTGTCACAACCGAGCTGGGGGCAGCAAAAGTTGCGACGATGCCAAACAGATAGTGCCCGAAAGAGGAAGCGGCCGCTGCTGGTCATACAATGCTGGTTACAAGTGGACAACGTTTGCAACGAAAGGAAACGCGTTGTGTTCAAATTCGACTGGAACTGCTGTCGGTCATCGTTCCACTCATTTGCTGTTCTTCATTTAAGCCATTTGGACCCACACCCAATCGGGACGCTGGACACGGCCTCGGAATCGAAGCCGAGTCTTGTCAAGGGGCACGTTCACAGCAGCACTTCGAGGCGTGGGCGCCTCTGGAAGCAACAAGATCCACCACTGTGCCTTCAACATGTAAAAGGAACCCTGGCCAAGGATCATACACAGATCCTGGGGTTGTGATCTTCAGCAGGGCCCAGACCACCAATACCCCAGAATTCACGGACGCCTGAGGTCGCTCACGACGTTTCCCTCGTAACCATATAGAAATCGGGACACCAACACCCCCCAACCAACTAAGACACCCCCCCGACAGCCTTCCAAGTATCGCTCATAAGTGCCCTTGAACTCTGCGTCGCCTCAAGGGAACATCCTGGAACTTTCTTGGGCCTTATGACAATCACTGGGGTCACCCCAAGAAGCCACATTCATCGAAACATAGAAGAGCATTGTTTTCAATGGTTTGGGCATTCTCGCCTTCTCAAGCTTGCAAGCGCCCAGGACGGTCCAAAAGACCCCCGACATCGCTCTAGGACGTCACCCGTGGCCAGCATGAGGGCCCATAATACCCGATTCCCAATGTCATGGGAGCTTGCGTGGCTCCCGGCGTTGTCCGACTTGGAAAAAATTGAAACCAGATTTGGATCACGTTCGCCTTTCATGGGGGAGACGAGCAGAAAAGGGGAAGGAGGAGGAACAGAAATGCGAAGAGGAGCAGGAGTAAGGGCCAAATGCAGGCCAACTGCGGCCCAAATGCAGCAACAACTGTCTTCATCGTCGCTCTCAAAAGCTCCCATGAGTTGGGCAGTGACCGACTTCGAAGGGGGTTGGGAGGCCCAACCAGATGCTTCGTCAAAGGCGAAGCCCATATCCAACTCTTGTACACTAGTAGCGATAGTCCCAAGAGCAGGAGCGAGTCGCGGGAGCGACGAGCCATGTCAAGCGAATCTGTTTTCGGTCCCAATGGCAAGTTGTGTGCCTCGCGATGACGCGCAATCATATCTTGGCGGCCTGTATGAGGATCCGTCTTGCGGAGGCTTATTTTCAGGCTTGTAGAGTGCTGCGTAGCCCCGCTTTTACGATCCAACTGATATCGTCCATCGAGCAGCTTGCCGAGTACCTTGCAGGTTATCCAACCAGGCCCTCTGCTATTGTACGCAACTGTCGTGCCTGGTGCCAGGTCCATGTCCTCCGTTACCTTGGCAGAGATGTGTATTTCTGTATTCGTTGACTCGCTGCTGTCGGTCTCGCAATTGCACTCCGACTCAGGGGCTGGATGAGCAGGGCCAACTGCTGGTGCGACGACACGATTGCTACCCTCTCTGTCGACCGTGGATTTACCAGCACCTTCGTTAGAGGAAGAAGCGGGTTGCCCCGCGGAAGCTGCGGGCCTAGTCGCACGGCGCCCTCGACTGAATCGCTTGAGGCGGTGATCTTCATCGAGGTCCTTCCACTGTTGCTCATCGCGTTTTGCCTCGCGATCAAGGCGCGGCTCATAATCATCCGTCGTCAAGCATGCTTCGCTAAGATTGCAAGTCGGATCTACCCCGCGCCCTTTGGCCACCCCCATGGGGCCAGATCAAGGGGGCCATCTCGAAATTGGGGCCCCTTGAAGGGCGCCCCATCGGGCAGTTTGGTCTGTGGCCCGCAAAATGTTCACAACCACTGACTTGTTTTCGAAACTCTTCCCGATCCTTGGTGATGGCCCTTTTCTGCGCCCCCCCAGCCCAGCGCGGCGAGCGTCTCGGCGCCGCCCCCTCTGCTGGCACCAGCGCTTTTTCCGCGATCGCCCCGCAGCGCGTGGCGCAGTGAGTACTAATGGCGGACGTCGTGCTCGGCGCGCCCTTGGCCGCGCCAATACTCCGGCATGCGCTGGCGGGCAAGCCCGCGGTCGCTCCGACTGACACGTCGGCGTTGGCGAGGGCCTTCGGGCGCGCCTGGGCGTTCGCTGTCCTGTGGCGGGTTTCGCCGCGAACGCCCCCTTCTAGGCGGAGTTCTTGGATCCTCTGATCAGGCGATCGCGGGCGCCGCGCGCCACTGGAACGGGCGCGCGAACGCCTGCGCGAGCGACCCCGCCCACGACGTCGTGGACGATGGCTCGCCAGATCGGCGCGCTCGCCCCCAGGACGGGCGGCTCGCAGACCCGTCGCGCAGCGCGAACGCGACGTGAGAGCCTTGGCCATGTCCGAGTTCGCTTTGGGCGCGCTCAGAAAGGCCACCAGCGCAAGGATCGTCGCCGCAGGGTTCCCCGCAGGCAGGGCTCCCAATGACCTGCGGTCGGAGCATCAACTGTAGCTCCTGCACCGTAGCTGGCATCGTCGCATCGGAGCCCGCAAGCGCCCCCGCCATTTCGCGACGCGAGTCGGCGGGCACGTCGGGATCCTCGACGAACTCTATCTGCGCAGGTTGCCCCGCGATAGGAATTCATAACCGGTCCGCAAAATTGATCTCGTCGTGGCCAATGTAAATATCCTCGAAGAGCTCATCGGCGCATCTCTCGAGGGACACGCTGGCGCCCAGGTGCCTCGCGGTCATGAAGTGGACAGCGGCAGTGGGGTTGCCTCATAGTTCGGCAAGGAGCATCTCCTAATCGACGCGCTGAATGTCGGAATCGGCTTGGGCCGAATGCATCGACGAACCCCTGCCTCTCCCATCGCCTTGGGGGCACTCGCGACGAACATGGTGTGTGCCATGGCAGATATCACATTCCATGGTGTTTCTGTTGGCGCCTTTCGGGTTACACTGGCGCCCCTTGCCTTTTCCTGAAGTGCGCGTGCGGCCTCGCTCTTCATATTGTGGTCCCGTGTAAGATGCCAAGAATGCCAACAGACCTCTGCCATGTAATCTCCGTCTTTTACGCATACTCTACCCTTGCCCTTTGGCCTATATGCCCGTCGGACCGCACGTCGTACCTGTCGAACTGGTTTCTTCATAAAGCGTCTCCATCGGCGTCCTTTTTTCTGGTTTCCAAAGAATGACGACCGTGCCTGCTGTTCTCCAGTAAGATACACAGGCATGTCGGAATAGTCCAGGCATCCATTCCCCTCAGCCGGTAAAGTGTCGGCGTCGGTGCCGGAGTCAAATTCGCACTCGGCGGTTTGCCCCGCAGGGCCTACGAGGGCAGTGGCTTGGGTCGGGGCCGCAGTTGCCGACGGCCTCTGACAGCGAGCCCAGGAGTATTGCCACCCCATAGGCTGGCCACCCTGCTGGCTTAGTAAGGTGGTGGCCGCAGTTGGTTGTGGATCGTCGTTCCAGACGTTGTTGGCAGGTTGCCCTGCATGAGCGTCGGTATGAAAAGCTTCGGTGCGATGTCCGTGGCTAAATCTGCTACCAACGTTGCCAGGAGCTCGCTCAGCAAATCAGAGCGTCGGATCTCATACGCTCTAATCGGGCGCCGAACTGTTGAGTCCTTGTCATTTGTTGGTTTAGTGGTTGTAGTAATTGCTGCGCACGCGATGTACCAACACCCACAGCTCTGAATAGTATAACTGTTGGGATCTGGAAATAGAGAATGTTGAAGCCTGCGGCCTCGGCTTCACAGCGTGCTATCTCAAAACGGGCGAACGTCCGCCTTGTCGATCCGCTCTCCCGCATGGGCGCGACAGTCGATGAGAGCCGTTCCCGAGTTAAGTTGGCGCTCCTCCAATACATGTTCAAACTCCGTGCTGGGGAGGAGCATGATGTAGGTGACGCCATCGGTGTGGCGGCCACCGATATTAACACCGAAGTTAATGACTGCGGGGGGTACTCTCATGGACATGGTCTTCGCAAGCCCTCCCAAACCACGCTGTAGTGCCGCCGCGTGTTGGGAGGGGGCCATGGTGCCTGTGGTCCCGTTGATCCAGGCGTTTACTTCGCGAACAAGCTCGCGGAAAAGTACGCTACAAGCAAGGTCCCAGTGGGGGCCGGTAGTACGTGTGTCGTCTCCGCCACGCTGCATGTGCCCAGCAGCACATCCGATAGCGATCCATATGAGGCCAAACATTGCAATACCAATCCAATGGCCTCGTAAGTCGTGGTCGGTTGTTTGCGATTGTGGTTTCTATGGTGTGACATCGTCGTTGGCACGCGTGGGAGTGGAGGCGGCGCAGTATCGTATCGCATGTTGCCATGCATCGTGTCTTCGAAGAGCTTCCCAAGTAGAGTAGGAAGGTGGACTGTAGGAGTGTAGTAGCGCAACAATGCACGACTCATGTAAGAGACCTCCGCGTGAACGGAGGTCGCACGGCAACTGCCTTTGCGGATGTACGTAGATATGTAAATTTCCTCCGCGCAAAGCCATTGCACCCTGATGCTCCGCCAGATCAGTAGTCCACCAGATAATGCCGTGAATGGTAAGGAATAGAACGAAAGCTGTCCTCCACAGGGCAGATCCGCTACCAAGTTTGAAAGGGGATCGGGAGGCCCAACCAGATGCTTCACCTGAGGCAAAGCCCATATCCAACTCTGTTGTACCGTAATAACGATAGTCCCAAAAGTAGGAGTGAGTCGTGGGGGCGGCAATCCATGTCAAGCGAATCAGTGTTCGGTCTCAACGGCAAATACTATGCCTTGTGATGAGGCACAATCATATATTGGCGGCCGGCCGCTTGAGCACAAACGGCCGCGGACAAACGCTCGCCACCTCTCGCCTGTTGCCCTGATTTCCTCTACGGTGACCGACCGTCCTGGCATTCCCCTAGGCCTACCACGAGTCTCTTCCGAACAAAAGAGTGTTCGAATGACAGGACCAATGCGCTTACAGCAAACAGCTGAAATATTGAAACAACATGGTCGCATGCAGAAGCGTTGTAAGAACATTTCGTGCAAACCACAAACAGTGCTTAGAGCATTCTTTGGTGGGCCTATAGGCAAGACAGGACACCTCACCACTGCTTGACATGAGCAAACATGTCGCCCCCGTCGTCCGATACCCCATCCTCGGCGGAGGCGCCTGCCAGGCTGGCCGCGTAGCCCGCGGCAGCCCCGCCACCGCGGCCAGCTGAGCCAGCCGCGTCCAACGCTGGGCCTGCCCGGACAGGCCGAGAGCCGCCGTCACAAGAGTGGCGGCCGCGGCGATGGGAGAGGAAGAAGTGCCCAGAAAAGCAAAACACATGGCCTGCTTTGGACGCCCTGCGCGTCTTGGGGCGAAAGCGGTGCCTCCGCTGGCGGCTTCCGCTGGCGGCTTCCGCTGGCGGTGGTTATGTGACTTCACTTCCGCTGGCGTCCGCCAGTCTTCTGCCCCCTTCAACCAGGGGAGGGTGTCGTATTTTCAATCCCTCGAAGGCGAGGGCCTTTTTCGGGTAGCGATGGAAAACCGCACCTTGCACGAAGCGCTCAATCTTCCTTAAGACATGGACTCCCTCAGTTCTTGGATGGGGCAACATCGGCTAGGCTACTTAGCCTCTGGGTTGGCCTGCGTCTGGCTGCTTCGCAATGGCAGGGTCCAAAACGGACACGAAAGTCTGGTATCCAAGACGAGGTCGCCTACACAAAATGAACCCGTCGCGACCTTCATAAGGGGAAAATTTCCTGCTGCATGGGCGCAAGGTTTGGCATTGCTTGGCATTGCTGCGGGTTGCTTGGCATTGCTTCGCATTCCTTGGCGGCAAAGAACCCGAGGACCCCGAGGAACCCGGGGAACCCGAGGAACCCGAGGAACCAGAAGAACCCGAGGAACCAGAGGAACCCGACGAGCCCGAAGAACCCGGGGAACCCGGGGACCCCCGGGGAACCATAAGATCCCGAGGAATCTGGAGAACCCGAAGAACCCGGGGAACCTCCGAGGAACGGGCAGCGCCGCCACCCGAGGCACCGACCCGTGAACCGAGTGAGAACCCCTTGGGCAAGCCTAATTGGGGCACTTTGTTGATCAGCGGGGAGCTGGGTCCAGGAGGCGGTCGGGCCAGCGGCGGGGCGCGTCCGAAGAGAATCGGGCACACGGGCAAGGCAATGCAGCAGGACCAGGGGGGGGGGGGCAGGGCAGCGGGACGGCAAGAGCACCCTCGGGACGTGGAGGACTTCGGGATGTGTCAGATGCGGGCGCACGTGCTGCTCGACGCTGTCAGTGCGGAGGGCAGGTCAGGACCCAGCAGCCAGGGTGAGGACACCGATGCTAAACAAGGCGCACAGACGTACTGCAGAAATCCGGAGGAGACAGGCACTGCCTTTGCCCATGGCCATCCCCTTCTCCATCATGGCGGCGAAGAAGCCCTTGCCCTGCGCGGTCATCAGGTGCATTGAGAACATACTCGCCAGTGCGAACACGTGCGTGCACCCCCGCGCGCAGTCGAGAGGACGAGGGAGACAAGCAACAGCAACAGACGAAACTTATGAGGCACTGCGTGTAATGAGAAGGAGCACGGACCCTCCGACATGGTGATGCTTATGAGGACGACGCAGATGGTGATGATGGCTGCTTTGATGGTGATGATGTTGTTGATGATGATGATGCTGATGATGATAAGGACGCGGATAATGGGGATGGCGATGGTGCTGATGACGATGATGGCGATGGTGATGATGATGATGATGATGGTGAAGATGGTGATATTGATTATGCAGGAAGCGATGGTGACGACAACGATGACGATGACGATGACGATGCTGATAATGTAAAATATCAAAGTTGATGATGGTGGCGATGCTGATGCGGATGGTGATGATGATGATGATGATGATGATGATGGCGATGCAGATGCTGCTGATGATGATGACGACGACGGCGACACGGATGAAGATGATGATGGTGATGATGATGAAGGTGATGATGAAAATGAAGATGCTGATGTTGGTGATGATGCTGGTGAGGCTAAGGCTGAGGCGGATGATGCTGCTGGTGTTGATGTTGATGGTGATGCTGATGTTGAGGATGACGATGATGATGATGACAATGGTGATGGTGATGTTTGTGTGCAACTTGTTGTCCAAAGCGTAGCACTTGTACGTTCTTCTGCACCGCAGGAAAAAACGGTCTGAAGTAACGTGTGGGGCCTCCCTAGCTAAAGGGTGACCATCCCACGCCTTCTGCAGGGCCCTGTGCCGCCTGCATTGGAGGCGGATCCACGCCTCGGACAAAGCTCTGGGCGCGATCAAACTACCCACCGTCTTCTGCGAGTTGATGCGCAAAACAGCTTCACGCAAAGAGGCGCAACACAAAACGGCAGCAGCGGACGGCAGCTGCTTCAGAAGAAGGAAGAGGGAGAAGGGAATAGTGTCGCGGAGGGGGGGGCGGGGGCACACGGCGGAGGAGCGTCGAGGGAAGGGGGAGGCAAGCTAGGTGCGCTCTCGCCACATCTGACATCCGATCACGCCCTCCCATCCCTTCTGCACGCGTGACGTCACCGACCTGGAACTTAATTTCTCCAACAAGGCATCTTGATAGCCGCAGACGTGGCCCGTGGACCTGTGCGGCAGGTGGGAACTGTGGGAATTGCGCGATATGTTGGACCAGTTGAACGTTGTGGCCTATGGGGCCTGTGAGACTTGTGGGACCTGTGGGGCAGGTGGGAGATGTAGAACTGTGGGCCCTGTGAAACCTGGGGGGTCTGCGGGAAATGTGGGAACTGTGCGAGACCTGTGAATCGTGCGGGAAGCGTGCGACTTGTGGAACTTGTCGGAGCTGTTGGACCTGCGAGACCTGCAAGACCTGAGGGACTTGTGGAACAGGCCGAACCCGTGGGGCCTGTGGGACCTGGGGGGCCTCTGCGGGACCCGTGTGACCTGTGTCACCTGTTGGACCTGTGGGACCTGCGGGCCTGTCACACCTGTGGAACGCAGGACCTCCGAAGCCTGTAGCTGTGGGACATGTCAGGCCTGTGGTACCTGTGGCAGGGTGACCTGCGCACCCGTAGGTCCTGTGGGACCTGCGGAGCCTGCGGGACCTGTAGGGCTTGCAAGCCCTGCGAGACCTGCGGGATCCAGAAAGGTGGCCCACGCTGGGGCAAGATCGCCGATCTGATCAATTGCAGCCAAGCGCTGATTCGAAATGAGGCCCACGCTGCAGCGGCAACACCATCGTGAAAACCATATAACACTCTGAGCGAGCAAAAGCCGCAATAACAACAGATGTTGAAAACCTCTGTGTGATAAGCCATACGCGGAAGGGCAGGATACCTACCTCACGTAGTCAGAGGAGGGTAGTATCCATATGTTGTATTGTGCAGAGGCGGGATCAATGGTGATGGGGGGGCAGCGGTGGGAATGGGTGGAGAGGAAAGAATTGGGAGGGGAGGTCGGAGGGTGAGGAAGGTGCGGAAGGAGAGGGGGAAATGGGAGGGGGAGGGGGGGGATGGGGATGGGGAGGGGGCAGGGGAGGGGAACAGCAGGAAAGAGGGGGAAGGATGGGAGGAGGAGAGGAGGGGAGGAGGTGCACCCTCAAGCGGAGGATGGGCGTCGCGTCCAGGGCCACCGCGTCTTGGGGTTCCATGCCCTTCATCATGGCGGCCTTGCCCTTCATCATTGCTGCGTACGCCGTGGGAGCGACCTCCCCAACTACCTTCGCCCCCCTCTCCCCCTCCCCCTTCCCCTCCTCCTCTTCCTCCTCCTCCTCCTCTTCCTCCTCTTCCTCCTACTCCTCCTCCTCCTTCTCCTCCTCCTCCTCCTCATCCCCCTCCCTCTTCCCTCGTATCTCCCTGCTCCATATCTTCCCCCTCGTCCGCACGATCCTCTCCCCTCCTGGTCCTCGTCTCTCCCCGTCCCTCTCTCCTATCCCTTCGTCCATCGTCTCTCCTCAGGGACCCCTCCTCCCTCCTCTCTCTCTCTCTCTGCCTTCTCCGCATCCATCCCCATCCCTTGTCCCTGATCCTTCTCCCACTCCATCTTTTTCCTACTTCTCCTCCTGCCTCGTGCCTATGTCCAGCCTGCTCCCTCATCACTCCCACCGGCCAGATCCCGATGAGCAATCCAGGGCACCCCCTGACCGCGACACGTCGACGATGCGTGAAACAAGTCACCGCCCGAGCCCGACCAGCTCTGAACACACAGCACTCCCCTCCCCTCCCCCACGATGTCGACCCCCCCTTCCCACTTCCCCATCCGCCAAATCCTCCCTCGCCCTCCTCCTCCCCCCTCCAGATCTTCCCCCCTCCTCCACCCTCCAGATATCCCCTCCCCCCTCCTCCCCCCTCCTCCCCCCTCCAAATCTTTCCTCGCCCTCCTCCTCCCCCTCCAGATCTGCCCCCTCCCCTCCTCCCACTTCACGAGGTCCCCCCTCTGGAAAGCAGCGCTCCCCTCCCGACCGCCGCGACGTTGGGGCCATGGGCCATCCTCCTTCCTGCCCCTGCTCCCTCCTCCTCCCCCCATGCTCCTCCTGCTCCCCATCCTCATCCATCCTCCTCCTCCTCCTCCTCCTCCTCCTCCTCCTCCTCCTCCTCCTCCTCCTCCTCCTCCTCCTCCTCCTCCTCCTCCTCCTCCTCCTCCTCCTCCTCCTCCTCCTCCTCCTCCCTCCTCCTCCTCCTCCTCCTCCTCCTCCTCCTCCTCCTCCTCCTCCCTCCTCCCCTCCTCCTCTTCTCCTCCTCGTCCTCCTGCCTCCCTCCCTCCTCCTCCTCCTCCGCCTCCTCCTCCCTCCTCCTCCTCTCCTCCTCCTCCTCCTCCTCCTCCTCCTCCTCCTCCTCCTCCTCCTCCTCCTCCTCCTCCTCCCTCCTTCTCCTCCTGCCCTGCTCCCTCCTCCTCCTCCTCCTCCTCCTCCTCCTCCGAATGCTCTCTCCTCCTCCTTGGCAGTGTTCCACCCCATGGGGCCTGTGCGCGGGGTCAGGTCGTCCCGAGGGGCCAAACTTGCAGATGGCGATGGCCCCGGGAGCCGTGCACACGCAAAGCCCAGTCGCCGGAGAGCCGTCAAGAAGGCAGGCCGTCCCCTCCCCGCTTCCACTCTCTCTCCCTCTCTCTCTCGTTGCCACTCGCTTTCCCCTTGTCCACTCTCTCTCTCTCTCTCTCTCTCTCGTTGCCACTCGCTTTCTCCTCCCGATGTACAGCCGAGGACCGCGGACAGTGTGCAGAGAGACGTTGGTGATCCACATCATTAGCTGCAACGTATGAATCAGTGCAGCCGTGTGAGAGCAAATCAGCTACAGCGCTGGGATCCACTCGTGCGGGAAGGGCGGACGGCAATGAGCAGCCACGATTAGCTACAACGCTGGGAGTCGTGCGTGCGAGGAGGCGCTGGAGGCGAACTTCGAGCTCGAGGCAAGCAGCGCGGTGGGTGGCATTGCAGGTACAACGCTGGGAGTTGTTCATTCGAGCGGGGCGGCAGTGAGCGAAAGATCACTTACCACGCTGGGAGCAGTTCATGCGAAAAGGAGCTGTGAGCGGCAGCTCGAGCTCCAGAGCCCGCTCGGGCTAAGGTCATCAGCTGCAGGGCTGGGAACAGGGCGTGCGGGCGAGAAGCCCGAGCAATGGCAGCAACCTCTACCGCTACTCAGCGTGGCAGGACGTGGACGGCATGTCAGCTGCAACGCTTGGGAGTAGTGAGTAGTCTAGGCGAGATGGCAGGCAGTGGGCGGCACATCAGCCACAGCGCTGGGAGTAGTTCGCGCGAGAGGGCAGGCAGTGAGCCGGCACATCGGCTACAAGGCCGCGGGAGTAGTTCGTGCGAGAAGGCAGGCAGTGGGCGACAACTCAGCTAGAACGCTGGGATTAGCTCATTGGTGGAGGCAGGCAGGGAGCGACATATCAGCTGCAACGCTGGGAGTAGTTCATGTGTGGAGGGCGGCAATGAGCGGCATATCAGCGATAATGCTGTGAGTTCGTGCGGGGGGGGAGGCAGCGGCAATGCACACTGTCATTGCGAGAAGTGTGAGGAAGGGCAGGGCGTGAAGCCGAGTCAGGCCCGCCCCACGACCCCTGCCGCAAGGCGGGGACCAGGGTGGAGGCGGGCGAAGCAGGGCCAGGCCCGCCCCGTGACCCCCCTACGAGAGGACCAGGGTGGAAGAGGGCGAAGCTGCAGCCAATGCTATCAGCTACAGCCTGTGGGGGAGATAACTGGAACCAAACGTTCTCTGCTACGGTTTCAGCATGCCCTTCAGGGCTACAATTCATGAGGCAACCCTCGCTGCCAAGGATAGGCCTGGGGGTAGGTGCCGGCTCCTTTCGTCCTCACATTCGGCCGTTCACGCGGATGGGAGGATCAGGCATCTCGCCTCCCTCTTCCCCCTTTGGTGAAGCTCACAGTCCGATCGTGCTAGCAAATAGCTGCGCAGGTTCCCTCACAGAGGGAGGCTCTGCCCTGTTATTTTGGGTCCCACGAAGTTGAGTTTGCTTTTTTCGGGTGTGACCTGTATATATATAAACATATCCGCGTGTGCTGGTACATATGTACATGGATGTACGCATTCATGCATTGATCTCATACAACATGACTTTCTGCACAACACCCTGTTTGGCAACCTTTCATGCGCGCCGTCGTTCTGGCTCTCTGGAGTGCAAGAATGCTGAACAGCACCTTTCTGCCGAGAGTTCATACGGGTCGGAGTCTTCCAATCGCCAGCCTTTGCCAGGCGCTCAGCGCCGCCTCCCGCGGCGCACTGAAGGCCCTCCGCAGGCAGCGGTCGCTGGGTGGGCTGATCTAATGGTGGGCTGATCGGCTGGTGGGCTGCAGACCGACGCCCCCCTCCACCCTTCCCTTGCGGGACAACGACAGATAAGGAGGGACCAGCAATGCGGGAGGTACATCGACCTGGGATCGGCAGTACGTCGCCGATCGATCGCCGATCGATCGTCGATAGCGATTCCGCGCGGTCTTGGGCGGGGTGGGATATCAGGGCCCGATCGGCGATGAATGGGCGATTGGGGGCTCCCTTCTGAGCCTGCCCCTCCCTAGCGTTGCCCTTTTGGCTTTCGGGTCATAGCTCGGCTCTGCGGCGGCCGTTCGGGACAATCCAGGCACCCTGGAACGCCCGCGGCGAGGCCCAGCTGCAGGAACGCAACCCGAAGCTGGAAAACCGCAAGGCACCGTCGAAAATGCCCGATGACCGGGTCGATGCAGCCCCCCCTGAGCCTGTATCCCCCTCCAACGTTGCCCCTGACCCCTCCCCAGGCAGCAGGACGAGCTCCCCCTAAGACGAAGCCAGGGCGTGCAGACATTCGGGTGTGGATGAATCGAGACGTATCCGAGACCTGGCGGCTCTGCAGCATGTCTCGGGCGCCGCGGCCTTCTCGGAGCGTTCCGGAACGCTCTGGAACGGATTTCTCATCGTCCTGGTCACGTCCGCACGCCCCCCCCCTTGACCAGGGACCGACCGTCCCGGCATTCCTATGGTCCTACCACGAAATGTTCTTAGAACCCGAAAATGCTCTCAGAACAAAAACAAGGTTCCTAGAACATACACCCGATTTCTTAACCCAAGACAGTCCCAGCTAGAAACGTTCTAAGAACACCCCGTGGGAACCACAAAAGGTTCTTAGAACATTGCTTGGTTCGGGGATGGACAGACCCCCCTTTAGTAAAACGTGGTTTAGTGAAAACGACCTGAGGCCCAAACCTGGCGGGCGCAAGCCTGGAAAATAACGGCCACGGCGCCCTCTCGAGAACCGAAAACGGACAACTCACTAATCGACGTGCCACTGTTGGGGGTGCTGTCCACCCCCGCTTGGTGGGGCTATCGGCGAGCCAGGACGCCTCGCCACTGCTTGACACCCCCCCCGCCATCGGCGGCGCGGAAGCCCAGGAGTCCTCGCCGGTGGAGTCGCCGCCGCTCGACGCGCCGGCTCCTCGGGGGGTTTGGCGGCCGCCGCCGCCGGGCGTGGAGGCGAGAGGGCGCCGCGGGAGGGGGGCGCCTCCTCTCCCATTGTTGCTTCTCCCGCTGCTCCCTCCCTCGCTCCCTGCCTCCCTCCCCCTGCTTGTTCGCCCGCTTCCTACTCCTCCTCCTCCTCCTCCTCCTCCTCCTCCTCCTCCTCCTCATCCTCCTCCTCCTCCTCATTCAGTTCTTTTGCGTTAAATTTGTTTTTTTACGACGCCAGGAGGTCTGGGCCGGGGAAGAAAAAGGAGTTAGAAAGGAATTTGATAAGGAATTTCAAGAGTTAGAAAGGAATTTCGTTGTTGGGGTCTTTTTTTTGTTTTTTGTTTAACGACGCCGAGATGTCTGGGCCAGGAAGGAAAAAAAGGAGTTAGAAAGGAAATTGATAAGGAATTTCCAGAGTTAGAAGGGAATTTCGTTTTGGGTGTTGTTTTTAAACAAGAAAGAAACGACGCCGGGAGGTCTGGGCCAGGAAGGAAAAAGGAGTTAGAAATGTATTTAATAAGGATTTTCAAGAGTTAGAAAGGAATTTCGTTGTTGGTGGTGGTTTTTTGTTTTGTTTTTTACGACGCCGAGAGGTCTGGGCCAGGAAGGAAAAAGGAGTTAGAAAGGAATTTAGTAAGGAATTTCAAGAGTTAGAAAGGAATTTCGTTTTTTGGATTTTTTTTTACCACGCCGAGAGGTCTGGGCCAGGAAAGAAAAAGGAGTTAGAAAGGAATTTAATAAGGAATATCAAGAGTTAGAAAGGAATTTCGTTTTTTTGATTATTTTTGTTTTGTTTTTTAAAAACGACACCGAGAGGTCTGGGCCAGGAAGGAAAAAGGAGTTAGAAAGGAATTTAATAAGGAATTTCAAGAGTTAGAAAGAAATTCATTTTTGGTGGCTGTTTTTTTGTTTTGTTTTTACGACACCGAGAGGTCAGGGCCAGGAAGGAAAAAAGGAGTTAGAAAGGAATTTATCAAGGAATTTCAAGAGTTAGAAAGACATTTTGTTTGTTTGGGGTTGTTTTTTGTTTCATTTTTTACAACGCCGAGAGGTTTCGGCCAGGCAGGAAAAAAGGAGTTAGAAAGGAATTTAATAAAGGAATTTCAAGAGTTAGAAAGGAATTTCGTTTTTGGTGGTGTTTTTTTGTTTTGTTTTTTACGACGCCGAGAGGTCTGGGCCAGGAAGGAAAAGGAATTATAAAGGAATGGAATAAGGAATTTAATAATGGGAATTTATTAAGGATTTCCTTTCTAACTCCCTTTTTCCTTCCTGGCCCAGACCTCTCGATGTCGTAAAAAAAACAGACCCCCGAAAAAAAAACAACCAAAAAAACAAAATTCCTTTCTAACTCTTGAAATTCCTTATTAAATTCCGTTCTAACTCCCTTTTCCTTCCTGGCCCAGACCTCTCGGCGTCGTAAAAAAAACAAAACAAAAAAACAGACCCCCAAAAAACGAAATTCCTTTCTAACCTTTGAAATTCCTTATTAAATTCCTTTCCAACTCCTTTTTTCCTTCCTGGCCCAGACCTCTCGGCGCCGTAAAAAAAAAAAACATAACAAAAAAACACCCCCCAAAAAAAAAAATCCTTTCTAACTCTTGAAATTCCTTATTGAATTCCTTTCTAACTCCTTTTTCCTTCCTGGCCCAGACCTCTCGGCGTCGTAAATAAAAAACAAAACAAAAAAAAACACAGAAAAAAAACATAATTCCTTTCTAACCCTGGAAATTCCTAATTAAATTCCTTTCTAACTCCGTTTTCCGTCCTGGCCCAAACCGCTCGGCGTCGTAAAAAAAAAATATAAAAAAAACGAAACTACAAACAACCCCAAAAAACGAAATTCCTTTCTAACTCTTGAAATTCCTGGTTAAATCCCTTTCTAACTCATTTTCCTTCCTGGCCCAGACCTCTAGGCGTCTTAAAAAAGCAAAACAAAAAAAACCCAAAACGAAATTCCTTGCTTGCTAACTCTTGAATTTCCTTATCAAATTCCTTTCTAACTCGTTTTTCCTTCCTGGCTCAGACCTCTCGGCGTCGTAAAAAAAATCCTTTCTAACTCTTGAATTTCCTTATCGAATTCCGTTCTAACTCCTTTTTCCCTTCCTGGCCCTGGCTTCCTCGGGCAATTCGGACTCGATTCTTCTTTGCGGTTCAGAATTACCTCTGGTATTCAAATTCCTTTCTAACTCAGGAAATTCCTTATCGAATTCCTTTCTAACTTCCCAACTCAATAGAAATGCATAACCAAAATGCTCTTGGCAATATTTCGAGCCTACATTATTAATTCCCGACACAATTATTGATGTAATTGCATACAGCGCGCACTACAGAAATAATTCCGAAACCAATTAAAGCTGTACTGTAACCAAACAAAAATCAATGGTAAGGGGCTTTCTAAGCGCCAGGGGGGTATAGAAGGAGGGGCAGGAGGAGTGATGTTAGACTCCTCCTCCTCCGCCTCCTCCTCCGCCTCCTCCTCCTCCTCCTCCTCCTACAACTCCTCTTCCCCCTCCTCCTCCTCCTCCTCCTCCTTCTCCTCCTCCTCCTCCTTCTCCTCCTCCTCCTCCTCCTCCTCCTCCTCCAACTCCTCCAACTCCTCCTGACTGACTGACTCACGGCTGTTGATCCTTGTCGGTAGGTGCAGGCATTGGCCCACCCATGCGGGTGCCGTATGGCACCGCAGGAGGGGGCCATTCCGAAAATGGGCCGAGCCGCCCGTTGGCGAGGCCGACGAGGTACGGAGGGGGAGGAATGGACGGGGGCCCGAAAGGGGAGGTCGAAGAAGGGGCCACGAACGGCGGGCAAATGCCGACGGAGGGGAAGAAACGAGGAGAGGGGTCTGCGGTTTGACGGATGTGCGCCCTCCTGCCCCATTCCCGCCCAACACCCCCTCCTGCCAACCCAACCTCCTCAAAACCTAACCAAGCACATCTCTCCTTTCCCCCCCTCTCCCCTCAGAGGTGGAAGTATTTCAGGACAAGGATGTAGTTGGAGAGGTGGAAGTATTTCAGGACGAGGATGTAGTTGCTGACGATGAGGAAGATGCAATTCAAGAAGAGGTGGTCGCGCATCAGGACAAGGAGGTTGCTGATGACGAGGGAGATGACGTTCTAACGGTTGCAGTTCATGGAGAGTGGTTGGAGCGTGAGTCGGTCGGGAAGCCGTTTTCGTGGGCTCTGACGACGTCGGGTGCGTGGGCACCCCGTGCGGTCGCCCAGTGCTTGGTAGTTGTGGCGAGGATGGGGATCGCCAAGGTTCATGCGCGTAGTCTGTGAATGGAGTCCTTGAGGCTGTCGATGAGCTTGGATATGGGTTCCTTGGCCAGGGCGATCTCATGTAGAGGGCCTGGTTGTAGCTGACAAGTTGTTTGCCGACCAGTGTAATCAGGATGTTGAGCTTCTCCTGGATGCCTTTGTGTTGGGCCTGGTTCTCGGTGATGATGTCTGATATCAGAGACTGCTCGGTGTTCCGTATGGCGTTGGTCTGGGTGATGGTGCCGCGTGGCCATAGGTCGCTATTGCTGTTATAAGACATGCTGATGATTGTGACCTCGTCCCCCTCGTCCACTGCGGTTGTGCCGTGGTCGAGAGAGTCCTGCAACTTGGCGTGGAACGAGCGGCGCATGGATGCCTCCATGGGGAAGTTGATTGCGTCGGGGTTGACCTTCTCGTGCGTGATCGTGGCGATGGGGAACCAGCCATTGGGCCTCTGTGGCACGACTTCTGCGGCAGGTGGTTGGTTGGCGCTTGGTGCTGTTATGCTGTTGTTGGACGTCGGGTTGGTGCAGCAAGGTTCCTTGATGGTTGCGCGCTGCTCTTGCGTGTCAACATCGTGCTGTCTGGTCTTGACCTCGCCGTCGATCACGCGCGTAGGTTGCGCTGCTTCTTCTTCTCATGCTGGCGGTCGGGTGGGCGAAGCCTTGGATATCGGAGGCTTCGCTGCTGGGGTCGAGCCGCTATGCTGGATTGGTCGTCGCTGCTGCTTGGGGGTCGGTACTGGTGTTATGTTTGACGGGGTTGTGCTGGCAGATGCGCCTGCATTGTTTGTGGGTGGTTCGTCCTTGGGTCGGTGCGCCATGTTGTTGTCCTCAGTCATTGTCGTGCATTCGTTCCTGTGCATGGTGGTTTCGTGTGTACTCGCGTCTCGAGTCGGTGGTCTTTTGATGTGCTTCTCGCGGTCAAAATTGCTGCGGTCGTCGCATGGTGCAAGTATTGGTCTGGGCTGCGTAGCTGCTTGGTGCGGAGGGTGATGTGGCTGACTCGTGGAGGATGTAGGTATCCCTCTAGTCTGGGTGCGACAACTAGAATGTCGGTGCCGAAGGTGAGGGGCGGCCTGGATTCCGCGTCGACCTTGAGATGGAAAAAGAAGGTGCCGCCTGCGATGTCGCTGTGCCACAGATGTGTTCGGTCGACCCGTTCGTGCACTTATTGTTCCTGCTGGTACTGGGTCCTCAAATTGCCATGTAGGTCGTGGATGGTCTGCGCCATTGCTTTGTCGGCCGGCTCTCGTTTCAAAGGGTGCCCCGGCATTCGGGGGTGGTCGTTGGGGGGGGAATATCGGCCTGAGGCCGTGGTCGAAGCAGCCGTCCATGTTGATGCTGAAGGCGTCGACGTTCTGGTCCGTTAGCTGTCGAGTGCAGCATGGGTCGTAATCGACGTCGCCTGGGAATTTCCATTGGGTGGCGCGTGTGTGCGTGTTGTGGTAGTAAGCGAGGCCCCTGTTTACGTCGGCGACGGCCTGCCATCGTGGCGGCAGCTTGCAGCGCGGCCGGGGCCGCGAGGCAGGATGTCGACTAGTTTGTACCTCTGCGGAGCGACTGGGTTGCGGAAGCACCGAGGAATCGGCGATGTCGTTGTGGTTTCTATTGGGGTGCTGCCTGGTGGTGGTCCCTGTGGCGGTGGCGGCTGGGACTTTGTCGGCGTCGCGTTTTGGTTGTATCGGATGCTGGGGGGTGAGATCGCAGTGAATCGGAGACCCCCCACCGGGAAATCGATTTCGGTTTCGCGCTCGTGTCGTGCGTGCGGGGGAGGCGAAGCTGCGCGTGATCCTCCTGTAGCTAAGCCGAAGTAGGAGCGAAAGTCCGTTCCCGTCCGCCGGTGGTTGGGAGGTGCCCGAATTTGGCCGGGCGGTGTCCCGGGTGTCCCGGGTGTCAGTATAAGGCGAAAATCCCTTTCCCGTCCGCTGGTGGCCGGGAGGTGTCCCAATTGGGCCGGGCGGTGTCGCGGGTGTCCCGGGTGTCCCGGGCGTCCCGGCGCTAACGCATGCAGCTAATTTCAGAATGTATTGTTTCGGCGCCTGCGGCGGGCTTTCTTATCCAATCCAGTTTATCTTCTCCAATCCATCTTGTCCAATCCAATCCATCGTATCTTGTCCAACCCATATTGTCCCATCTTTTCTTATCCCACCCAATCCAATCCACCTAACCCAATCCATCAATTCATGTGTTTCTGCGCCTGCGGCGGGTCAATCCAATCCATACTATCTCATCCAATCCATCTTTTCCAATCAAACCATCTTATCTTATCCAATCAATCTTATCCCATCTAATTCAATCCACCCAACCCAATCCATCAATTCATTTTTGTCGGCGCCTGCGGCGGGTTTGACTATCCAATCCAGCTTATCTTCTCCAATCCATCCTGTCCAACCCCATGCATCTTATCCTATTCAACCCATATTGTCCCATCTGTTCTTATCCCACCCAAGCCAACCCATCCAACCCAATACATCAATTCATTTGTTTCTGCGCCTTCAGCGGGCCAATCCAATCCATAGTATCTTATCCAATCCATCTCTTCCAATCCAACCCATCTTATCTTACCCAATCCATCTTATCCCATCCAATCCAATCCACCCAACCCAATCCATCAATTCATTTCTGTCGGCGCCTGGGCGCGATCGCGGCAGACAGCAAGGCTCAAGCGTTCGGCGCCCTTGCCTTTCGGAAGCCGCCCCACGGCGCCCCTCCGCCCGGGAGAGGGAGAGAGAGAGAGAGAGAGAAGAAAAAAAAGAGAAAAAAAGAGAAAGAGAAAGAACGAGAGAGAGAGAGAGACACACAGCGAATGAGAAGGAGAGAGACAGAGAGAAATAGAGATGAGATCTGGGTGACAAGCCGGAGGTCAGTCATGGTGGGCATTTGATCTAAATCCCCCCGGACCGGAAACGGAGGCGGAAGGCCCTGCGCAAGGGAGTCAGGTAGGCCGCGGCTTGGCATTTGATCTAAATCCCCCCGGACCGGAAACGGAGGCAGTCAGGTAGGCCGCGGCCAGGAAACGGAGGCGGAAGGCCCTGCGCAAGGGGGCGTGCGGGGCTCCGCTCAGCAGAGGGCCCCAGGGCTCAAACCGCTGCCCCCTGGGGAGGGTTCAGGCAGGACGCGGCTCGGCGAACACTCTGCAAGGAACGCATCGCATCCCTGGTTGTCGCTGGCACTGACAAATCTGAACGACACTCCCTCCTCTCCCGTTCCTCTTCCCTCTCCCCCTCGCCCTCCTCTCCCCCCCTCCCCCTCCCCCTTCCCCCTCTCCATCCCCTCCCCCTCCTCGCGCCTTTGCCACTCCACGATGAATAATCGCTGCCGCTGCCGTCCCACTCGGACGACTCGCAGCCCCACCAGCCTGGTTCCGGCCGGAGGGGGAAGGCAAGGCCAGCACCTGGCCTAGCTGCATTTCGGCACACAGCCCATGCCACGATGAAGAGATATCCGACCACCAGAAGTGCAGGGGACCATCTTTGAGCCAGCAAGGACGTCCTTGCGGCAGGAACTGCTACCCCAAGAATCAGGGGCTGCTCGCGAGCTGTTGTCAAGTTATCTGGCTCCATGGCGCACTCATACACGGACAAAGAGGCAAATAAAGAGGTGAGGGGCAGAGGGAGGACGAGGAGCGTCAGAAGAGGGAATCGAAACCAATCGCCGAGGCAAACCCCGAACGACAGGCGACCCGATCAAAGCGCGGGGGGGGGGCGGCCTCCCCCGTCCCTCCTCATCTGACTCAGCATTTGTTGCATCCTCCCCTTCCCAACTCCGACGACGGCCTCGACGACGCCCCCGACAACGACCACAACGTACGGCTCGCGCTGCCCGGGCAGCCAGCCGCGCTGCGCTGCAAGCAAAAAGATTTGACCTCGGAATGCAGATGATGGCATAAACACAAACCTCCGGAGATCCGCGCGGATTTCCTGGATCTGCGCTGGGTTTGC
This sequence comes from Prorocentrum cordatum, assembly GCA_963575745.1. Classification (NCBI taxonomy): domain Eukaryota; class Dinophyceae; order Prorocentrales; family Prorocentraceae; genus Prorocentrum; species Prorocentrum cordatum. Next base: position 709,224 of record CAUYUJ010005891.1, read on the forward strand.
CCTTCCTGGCGCGCATAGCGCGCGGAGGCGCCGCCAGGGGGCTCCAGCGCCGATCCAAGAGATCTGTGCGAACCGCCCACAGATTTTGCTTATGTCGTTCTTTCTTCTCGGAATGATCCCCTCCTCCTCCTCCTCCTCACAGCCCCGCTCCTTACCCTGGTCACCGCCCCGCTCCTTGCCAGACTGGAGCAAACTCTTTCGCAAGCTATTGCTAGGGGGCGCGAGCATCGGACGCAACATCTTGCGCTTGAGAGAATACACGAGTGCATCCACGCGCAACTAAGGCGCCCACCCAAACAAACATCACCACACACTGCGCCTGCTCCTGCCCCCTCATTTGTGCTATCCCTTATTGCTCTAGCTTGGATGCTCCTCCTCCTCCTCCTCCTCCTCCTCCTCCTCCTACGACAAGCAATAATCAGTCCCCCTACTAATCCTTTGGGAGGGGACCCAACTTAGGAGGACCCAACAGCATCAGGGATCTGGCGTCTCTCTGCAGATGTGCCAGACGAAACCACCCGCATGCTCAGGGATATCCCCCCAAAACTGCTGACTCGAGCTATAAAACAGGGCTAGGATCGGGATAAATCGCTCCAGAGCGTTCCGGAGCGCTCTCAGAGCGTTCCGGAACGCTCTGGAGCGGCCGCGGCGCCCAATACATCCTCCAAACCCGCCGATTCTCAGAGATTTCGAGTTATCCCGATCCGATGTTGTCCCGATCTTCGCGTCGTTTTAAGCTAGGCCGCGACCTCACTGTGACCGGGGCCGGGGCCTGCCTCATTGCCGAGCGGCCTCGCTCCCCGCGGCGCGCGGGGGGGGCGGCCGGCTGCCGCCTCCGGCTCCGCCGCCGTCCCACTCGCTCCACGACGAGCCGCCGCTGGGCTTGCCGCCCTTGCCTCGCGGGCCCGGCCAGCGGCCCCGTGGCCCCGAGAGCCGCTGGGCTGCCCCCTCGGAACTCTGGGGCCCTCAGCAGCAGAAGGACACAGTCTCGGAGCAAGTGCAGCTGAAGTCGAAATCTGTAGCGTGTCAAGCAGAGCGCTGGTTCATCCCTCGCCTGAGGGTGTCGGTTTCGCGCCCAAGCTCTGAAGTGACAAACGAGTCCATGAAACAGATAAGAGAAGCAGCCAGAGAGACGAGAAGAAACGGGAGGTACATCAATCAGGCTACGCCTTACGTGGCGTTGACAATCATTCGTTCCTCTCTTGGCTTGTACTGTGAGAAAGATCAGGAAAATCCGACAAAAGCACACAGATATGCGTACAACACGTTTATTATGCGTTTGCGCCTAATTGCTATCCTTATCAAATGCGTGCACTGAATCGTTTGTGTATTGTTGAACTCTAACTTCTAAAGAACAAGTAATGTTCATCCCCCTGCCCGTCAGTGTCCATTGCGCTTTCCAGGTGAAGTGCTCCTCCCAGGGCTGGCACCTTGTTTCTACAGCGGAACACCTTGGGCCTCAGATTGTGTTCCTGGGGCCTGGCTTACAGCAACAGCGGCTCCCGCTTAATAATTCCTGACCGTGTAATTATTAAATCGCGCTCTCGCGCAGGACGTCCTCACGATATATGCAGGACTCGCTCTCTCGCGTAGGACTTCCTCCAACTTATTCATCCATGCCCCAGGAATCACGCTCCCGCTCTGGCATTTCTCACGATTTACTTAGGAATCGAGCTATCGCTCGACACTTCCTCGAGAATCATCCAAGACGCACGCTTCAACAACCCGTCTGCTCGACACGGCCGCCTGGGCCTGCTTTCCCGATCCACCCGCTAGGGTCTAACCGCCCGATCAGCTTGTCTGGTTCTGCCACGTGTTTTCTGTTCCTAGCCTGCCTCCTGCTGATCTCTCCCGTGTTCCCCTCCCTCCACCTTCCATCCGTCTTCTCTTCCCTTGCTTCAAGGGCTGCGTCACTTACACGCGGCAGGTAAGGAAAGTATACTCCCAAAGAGGTACGAACGAAAATGAACAGGGCGGGGTATGGAGGGCTGGGGATATACGTATTGGATTGCACGCGGGCAGGTAAGATCTTACTATTTCAGAATGATTGTTGGTGTTGCTGTTAGTGTTGTCGTTGTTGCGACTGTTGTTGGTGATGTTGTTGTTATTGTTGTTGATGATGGTGTTGGTGTTGATGACGTTGTTGTTGTTGCGAGTGTTGCTGTTGGGTTCCCATCTCTAGCAATGAGTATTGCTGCTCCTCCCTCCGGTGAACATTGCGTTTTTCTATTGAAATGCTCCTACTCGGGCTGGCACCCTGTTTCTTCTTAGGGAAAATGTGGTGTCACCAAACTGTGTTGTTGGCCCCGGGCGTGCAGCAACAACAACAACAGCAACAACGGCTCCCGCTTGATATTTCCACACGATGTATTCCAAAATCACGCTCTCGCGTTGACTTCCTTATGATGAATGTAGGAAACGCGCTCTCGCGTGGGACTCCTGTTCATAGCCTCCCTCCTGCAAATCTTTCTCGTGCTCCATGTTATCCTCTCCCTCTTCAATCCTCCATTGATTCCCCTGTTTCAGGGGCTGCACCAATTCCACGTGGCAGGTACAAAAAATGTAATCCAATAGAGAACGATCGAAGACGAAAGGGGCCGGTACCGGGGGTTTGGGCTATACGTGCTGAAATGCGCCTTTCAATTTGACTGTCCCCCCCGGGGCTCGTACCAGAAACTGTAGCAACGATTACATCAACAATAACAATCATTTTGAGACTGATCGTTCTTGCCTGTTAGCGTGCCTTTCAACACGTGTATCCCAAACCCTCGATACCTGCCTTCTGCGTCGTCGAAAGTACTCCTTGGAGGTCTATCTTTCTTACCTGCAACGTGTAGGTCGCGCGGCCCCTGAGGCAGGGGAAGAGAGGGCGGTTGGAAGGAAGGGACACTGGGCAGGCGGGTTGCTGAAGCGTGCGTCCTGCATGAATGGCGCGCAAGTGTCGACGAAAGCGCGATTCCCAAATGAATCGTTGAGGAAGGCCTGAACGAGATCGTGTTTCCTGAGTGTCGAGCGCGCGGCGTTCGAATATATTGCGAAGGAATGCCACGCGAGAGCGCGAGTCTTGTATACAGTGTACACATTGTGAGGCAGGCCGCAGCAGGCGCTCCACGAGCACACGAGCCTCGGGCACCTTCCTCGCGAGGAGCAGGCGCGGCAACGGCGGACGGGATCACGGGGGAGGGTCAGGAAGCCTGGCAAAGCAAACGACCTACTACCACTACTACTACTACTACTACTACTACTACTACTACTACTACTACTACTACTATTACTACTACGACTACTACTACGACTACTACTACTACTACTACTACTACTCCTACTACTACTATTGCTACCACTACTACTACCACTACTACTACTGTACTACTACTGTACTACTACTACTACTACTACTACTACTACTACTACTACTACTACTACTACTACTACTACTACTACTACTACGATACCAAAGCGCGCCATGGCCACCGCACTTGAGGCGGACCGCGCTGGTGGCACTGGGGGCGGCGAGCTTGCGAGCAATGGAACACTGCCCGTCGACGATCACGCTCCTGAGGTCGGCTCTCTCCAGGAACTGGAGCGTGGTGTGCGCGTCGACCAGGGCTCTAGGTGGTCTGCCTCTATGGCTGTCGCGTCGCAGGAGTTGTCAATTGCATCCGCCACGCAGATGCTCGAGACCTTCGACTCCCCGCAAACTGAAACCACGGCCAATCCAATCGCAGAGTCCACAACCTTGCAGACATTGCGCGGGCAGGATCCCGCAGCATTCATAAGGTCGCCAAGCTGCGACCTCCAAAGAGAACTTATCTTACAGTGTCCGGCCCACACGGGCACATGCAGAACCGAGAGCTCCAGCTGGACCATCGAACGTCGGCCCAGGCTCTCACGTCGACCCGGGCCCACGTGCAGGCTGAGGCAAGGACGCGAGGGGGAGCCAGCGCTGCCGTGGGGCCGAGACCAAAGCTGCGACAGGGGGCCGTGGAGGCCCTGAACTTGAAGTCCAGTGGACCTCGGCCCCGCAACGTCGAGCTGAGCGTGCGAGAATCGCCTGCCGTGAGGCTCACAGGCTCGAAAAACGGCGGTGCGCGCAGAAGACAGCCTCTGGGCGGTCACCCCAATTGCAGTCGGGCACCGCGCGAGAACGACGCTCTGAGCCCCGTCTGCGCCAGCCTGCGAGTGGCTTGCGGGTGCACCTTCTTAGCATCGAAAACTGTCGCACCCTGGGCGTTCTCGCCCACGGTGCTGGCCGGCCTGGCGCCGCGCACCTGGGTGTAGACGCGCCCGCCTGCAGAGACACCGGCACCTGAGAACCGCGTTCTGCCTTCCTGGCCGCTCCTCCCACGCGCCAGCGTCCCATAGCGAGGATGCGAACTCCAACGTCGGAGAGTTTGAACAAGCCAGCAGTCTTCTTGGCAGCAAAAGACAAAGGCAGCCGTCACCATGTCATCGCGCACTGGTTTGCTTTGCCCTTGCCTCTGCAGGACGATGTCACGCACGATGGCTGAAGCTTGAACAGCGTTGAACATGCGGAACATTGGAGCTAGAGACCTCAGCAAAATGTGGCGGACCAGCGTGGTGACGGAGCCAAACCAAACGTGATGCAACGACAGATGCCTCGCAATCCGATGCAATAGAACGCACAGCTTGAATTGCCAGGAGGGGGGCGGGATTCCGCCAAACATCGCAGGATCTAAAAACGTCGTGCCGAACCATGTCAAATAATTTAGGCACATCAAAAATCACGCGGAGGCCCAGGCCTCTGGGGCTTGGTGCCTGGTTCCTTGGACGGACGCCCATTCGCTCAACATAGTTTGATGCCAGACTGCAGAGTTGCAACGTGTTCCCTTGCTCGCTCACGAGAAAGCACGGCCGCGTTCCCCGTCACAAGCGACAAGGATCGAACGTCTGAGCCCGCATCGCACACGCGCAACTAGGGCAATGAGTGCAATGGGGCAGAGGCCGACAGGCCTCTTCTGGAGACGGCTCAAATGACTGGTGGTAGCTGGCCATTCGGCGTCGGCCTCGCACATCATGACTAAGTCAATCAACGCCTCGAGCCCGCTGCCGTCCAGCAAAAGCCGCTGGCGCGGCGTGGTGCTGTCAAAGGCGCAGACAGCACGCGCTTATAAGGTCTAAAGTAACCTTGCGCAGCACATCGGCACTGGGTCTGCACGGCCCAGCTCCTAATTCCTCGGGCTACTGCATCTCCTGACGGGCCTCACCAACCTTCCACCCACGCTCCCACTCGGCAACGAGCAGCCCCATATCGCCTGACAGATCGGCCGTCGTAAACTTTGCCAGCTGACTAAAACTCTGAAACCTGTGGGGAGCTTCGATGTTGCACGAAAGGCCCCAGCACCTGCTACTTCGAGTTGTGTCAGCAACCAAATTCAACGGTTATCGGACGCGCGGCGGGCGCAGTCTCGAGCCAACTGCTCCGCCCGCTGCTGGGCAAGAGCTGAGAGGGCGGCAGCAAAGTTCTTAGGCAAGCTGGCGGCACGAGCTCACCGCACTAGCCAAGGACTGAAGTCGGCCGAGCTGCGAACGACACTGGGCGCCACACGGACGAGCTTGGACGACTCACGCATCGACTGCGCCCACTGCTTTGCGCTGGACAACGGCAGGAAACATAAACCAATGCTGACCTGGCCCACACGTCGGTCGGCGACAGACCAAGAACACCGCGGCGCACATGTTCGCACTACCGAACTGCACCCAGGCGCGGGCCGTGCGTTCTGCCGACGTGGCGCTGCTCATCCCCGCGCCCAATTCTGACACAGACACACACACATCAGTCAACTGTTTTTCTGTCTGCTTCCTCGGCGAGGGCCCTCTGGGCCCCGCCTGCGCTCGCACCCAGGGCAGGGCCCAGATCGTCCACAGCTCCTGCTGCTGCTGCTGTGCCTGCTGCTACAGTCGGGCCGCCGAAAGAAGGAACGCGAAATGAGGAACGAAGCCCTTCTTGGCCCTGTGAGCGCCTCCGTGCCCCAGGAGGGCAGGAGGAACAGCACTGGAGGAACCTGAGGAACATCGAGCCCCTTCCGAACCCAAGCTGTCCCTTACTTCAGCGTCTGGACTGTGCTGCCGAACCTGCCACTGCGACCGCCACTTGTACGGCGGGGGCGGCACAGCGGGAGCGGTGCCCGAGGCCGGTCGGGCGACGCAGCGCTTGCCAGAAGAGCCCCGCGAGGGAGCGCGGCCAGTGCGGAGGCGAGAGCGGGGGGGGCAGCTCCTCCGTTCCTCCGTTCCTCCTGCCCCCCCCCCCCCTTTGAGCAGGGACCGAGCGTCCGGCATTCCGATAGTCCTTCCACGAATTGTTCTTAGAGCCCCAAAAAGTGTCAGATAACAAACACCGTGTTCTTAGAACATAAGCCTGACGTGTTCAAACAAGACAGGCTCCGCCAGAAATGCTCTGAGAACATGTCGTGGGAACCATAGAAGCGTCTTAGAACAGTCTTTGGTGGGCCTGTGACTGTCGCTGCTGCTGGGCCCTGCCCCTGCCACAGCCACCTGTTGTGCGGCGGGGGGGCGGCTCCGCGGGGGCGGTGCCCGAAGCTGAGGTCGGGCGACGCAGCGCTTGCCAGGAGAGCCCCGCGAGATCTCGTGGAGCTCTGCTCGTACAGTCGGGGCGTTGACCTTAAGGAACCCTCAAAAAGGAACGAGGCCCCTTTTTTCCATAAGTTAAACTTCGATTTCCGATCGAAAACATAAGGAAAACCTGAGGCAAGTTGTGAAACACTTAAGGAACGCGGAGCCCCTCCCCAACCAAACGGGTTCCTTCTTCAGGGCCCCGACTGTACGAGAGAGCACGGTCGCAAAAATCACAATGGTCAGCCGCATGCATCACCTGACATATTTGCGCTCTCTCGTCCGAGAGAGCGCGGCCAGTGCGGAGGCGAGAGCGGGGGGCAAGGCTCCTCCGTTCCTCCTGCCCCCCCTTCGGCGCCCATCAAGCGGGGATTCCACTAACGGGCACTTTGGCCAGTGACCCAGCGAACCCAACCCTTCCCGATGTGGGCCACGCTGCAGCGCCAGAAAGAGGTCCTAAAAGCGGCAACTTCCGGCAAAACTGTAAAGTACCCGCTGGTGAGTACCCGTTACGGTGCCGTTGGCCCCCCCTTTGGCGGCGCGCACAAGGGGGTGGAGCGAGGGGGGGGGGCTTCTTAGCAGGAGGCTGCTTCTTAGCAGGAGGCTGCTTCCCCCCTCCCCCCACCTAAAACAGGGCTAGGATCGGGATAAATCGCTCCAGAGCGTTCCGGAGCGCTCTCAGAGCGTTCCGGAACGCTCTGGAGCGGCCGCGGCGCCCAATACATCCTCCAAACCCGCCGACTCTCAGAGATTTCGAGCTACCCCGATCAGATTTTGTCCCGATCTTCGCGTCGTTTTACCACCCCCCCTGCGCGTGGCTGACCCCCTCCCGCGGGCCTGCGCCGGCGGGGCCGCGGCCCAGCTGGCCCGAGTCGAAGGCCTGGCCGCGGACGGTGCGCGGGGGGCGCCGCGGCGCGCGCGGGGGGGGCGCCGCGGCCGGGCACGGTCGGACGCCTCCCCCCCCCCCCCAAGGGGGGGGAGGAGGAAGGGGAAGCGAGAGGGGGGGCAGCAGGAGGAGGAATGGAGGAGGAGGAGGAGGAGGAGGAGGAGGAGGAGGAGGAGGAGGAGGAGGAGGAGGAGGAGGAGGAGGAGGAGGAGGAGGAGGGGGAGGAGGAGGAGGAGGGGGAGAGGAGGAGGAGGAGGAGGAGGAGGAGGAGGAGGAGGAGGGAGGAGAGGAATGGAGGAGGAGGAATGGAGGAGGAGGAGGAGGAGGAGGAGGAGGAGGAGGAGAGGAGAGGAGGAGGGAGGATGGAGGGAGCGAAGGAAGGATATGGAGGGGGAGAGGGAGGGCGGAGGAGGGGCACGGGACGCGAGGAAAGGCCAGGCAGTGAAGAGTGAATCCGGGTAGCGCCACGCATCGACGGCGTCGCGCAGGGAGTAGTGGGTGGGGGGGGCCTCTGCCCGTTCCTCCTCCTGGGCCTCCTGGCCATCCTGCTGGTGTGGTCGGCCCCGCTCCATGTACTCCTGTCGACAACCTTCCGAGAGAGGTGCAACTATTATGACTCTGCGTCTCCTCCTCCTCTTCCTCCTCCTCCTCTTGCGGGAGGCCGGGCCGCAACGGTAAACCCTCAGGGGCGAGGGAAAACGCAGGACTGGGAGGTCGACTGGCCTCTCGCGGGCCGACGCTGGAAGGGTTGGGAGCCCAGCTCCTCCTTGTTCCCCCTCCTCATCCTCCACCTCCTCCGCACCCGCCCCAACCCCGGCCATACCTGGCCCCCGCGCAGAGAAGTGCGGTTGAACCTCTGCAAAGGACCCCAGGCGAAACGGAAGGGGACCACCGACGACCCCGACGGACTCGCCCTTCTTCCAAGCATCGATCTGTCCTCGAAAAGCCCGAGCTGCGTGGCCGACTCCGCAACACTGCATCCAACAAATGTTGACGTCTCCCTGCTGCGCCCGCCCCCGCCACCTTCCGCGGGCCGTCCGCCGCCGCCGCTGGACCCGCCGCCGTTGTACTTCCGCTGGCTTCCGCCGAAGGCGAGGTGCGCAGCAGGCGAGGCCCACTCCCGAACGCCCCGCGTGAGACGGCCGCTGCAACAGAGGCTCCGAGGTGCCCCCCCCCAGATTAGAGGGCAGAATCACCATCCCCCTGGCACGCACCCCGGCAAGCGACGCCCTTGTCGGGAAACGCGCCTCGGGAAGGGATTGAGCAGTGCAGGACCGTTTCGTAACCGCCCAGGGCTGCGTCGTAAACGCCACTTATATGGGGGTCGGGGGTGGACTTTCTTCCCTTGGCACGTACCCCCCGCATGCGGCCTCGAGCAGCCGCCCCAGAGGCCCCAAGACGGGCAGGGACCCCCGCCCCCGAGACGGCGGGACCCGCCCCGAGACTGGGCATCGCTCGGACGTCCATTCCCTGTGCATTTTCTGTTTCGTGCGTGTTTTTTTCGCCAAATGATCAAGGAGGCTCCTCGATGGTCCTCGCCGAATGAAAAATGCACACGTCCGAGCGATGCCAAGGAGACGGCTCCAAGACGGCTCCGAAACGGCAGCATGGCAGCCACGGGACGCCCTTCTGACGACCCCGTGGCCCCGTCGCGATGGCCCAGCCCAAGCCTCGAGTATCCACTCCGGTCGATTTGGGGGACATGGCTCCGAGGATCTCGGTCAGCGTTGGATGCAGACGCGTGCCTTCCCGCGCCCTGAGGGCGGGGCATGGGGCGAGAGAGGAGGAGGAGGAGGAGGAGGAGGAGGAGGAGGAGGAGGAGGAGGAGGAGGAGGAGGAGGAGGAGGAGGAGGAGGAGGAGGAGGAGGGGGAGGAGGAGGAGGAGGAGGACGAGCGAGACCCAGCATGAGCTAAGTGATGTAACAAAAAACCTCCCAGGCAGCTCAGTAGTACTGCTTGCCGCCGCCCCACTTCTCAGGGATTACGTAATTCTGGTAAAGGATGTAAGCCGATATGTCGTACAAGTCCTGCTGCTTCATCGAACGCATCTTGGGCCACAAGTCCGCCGCGATGATGGACGGGTGCACCTCCGAGATGTCCTTGAGGCCGTCGTAGGTGGTCGGGGCGTTAATGTAGTCGACCAGCGAGTCGATGGTGTTGCGCGGCGGGAACGCGCCGGAGAGCTCTTCGATGCCGAGGCCCACGCTCTGATTGGTGCGGGTACCACCGCCAACGTGGCACGTGCCGCACGCGACGTTGAACAGGCGCTTGCCGCGGATGAGCTCCTCCTTGCTGAGGTTCCTGGTCTTGCCCTTGCCGTCCACCGGGATGGCCACGTCCTCGATCTCCGCACGCGCGGCGCCCGCCCAGGCGCCCGCCAGTACGCCCGCGGCCGCGGCCCCGGCGAGGATGCGGGCGGCCGCGCCGAGCAGGGGAGACTCCTGTCGGGTCGGGGATAGCAAAGGGGGGGTTTGAGAATCAGCTCACGTAGCGCCTCCCGGCGCCGGAGGCGGCTATGTATCTAGGAATTGGGCCCCTCGGTGAGGCCGAAACCAGCTGCATGCAGCAAATATCGTAACCCCGCCTTTCCCAATCCCCCCCTTTCGCCCGGCCCGATCCTGGGGCGGCCCCTCGATCCCCGTCGGGGCACCGCTCGCCTGCGCCGCGGCGGGCCGGTGCGCCACGGCGCCGCGCGCCGCCCCGGGCACGAAGGCGCGGAGGAGCCCGAGCGCGAGGCAGAGAGCCAGCGCCGCCGCCGCGGGGCGCGAGGCGGGAGCGCACGCCATCTGGCCACTTATTGAAAAAAGCCGCGGGCGATCGAGAGAGGGATGGCTTGGGCCAAAATGGCTGCGGAGGAGGAGGAGGAAAGGCACTCGGACTGGTAACACCGACGAGCGCATCCTGGGAGGGAGGGGGGGGGTGATGTGCCTCAGAGAGGAGGGAGAGGGGGATGATGTGCCGCAAGGGGGGTAGATGACGGGAGAGGGTGAATTGGATGAGGATGGGCGGAGGAGGAAGAGATGGAAGTGCGAGCGCCCTATGGGGCTGAGGTGAAGCGCCCTATGGGGCTGCGATGCGGTGTCCACCGAAATGGCTAGGACCAGGCATGCAGACCTGGATGGTTGGGTCTCACGTGGAACTCCCAATGGGGTCACGAAATGACCAGACTACAAGACGAGTGACCACAGAATACCCTTCTGGAGGGAGGAGGGGAGGAAGGGATTCCCTCTAGGGCGCCAGCAGCAGCGAGGGCGGAGCCCAGTCGCGGGCCGGTGCGCGCAGGGTCGGTCGCCCCACCCCCCAGCCTCGACGAACTTCCGAAGGAACACCTGGGGGGCGAGGGCGAGGGGGAGGAGGGGGAGGGCGGGGAGAGGAACGGGAAATGGGAGGAGAGGAGGAGGAGGAGGCGAACCAGTGCAAACACAGGACTCATCAACGATGTTGCAATAAACCCTCTCTCCAAATTCCCTCTTCACAAATCCCACCAATAATTCATTTTCACTGACGGACGTGCCACGCTGAAGATAACCGTCTGAAAAACCTGATCTGTGCCAGAACACTTTTCCTGGGGTCTTCAACGCCGCGAATCAACATGACTTTTGCGTCCGGACGTCCCTGAATCGTGCCAGAACGCCATCCTTTGGACTCCAACACGCGAATCAACGTCATTGCTGCGCCCTGGCAATCCTACATCGTGCCAAAATACCGTGCCTGGGACGTCAGCCATAATTATCACTAAAACTGCTGTAAACTCTTAAGACGAATGCGCACGGTAGTAATGCGAGAGCCACATGTTGACAAGGTACCGCCCTCCATCTGTGAATGTATTGCAACCTTTTAGACGCATGTACGCGGCGCTACGGCGAGAAATACATTTTTAAAACGGCCCGCACTATATCCGCGAAATTCCTGCAAACTTTTAGACCGAATGTGCGCGGCACGAAAACCACATTTTGAAAACGAATCGCTCTCCATCGGTCAAACTGTCACAACATATCAAGCAAGATGATCACAAATGTAATAGAAATATCAAGCGAAACGCCGGGCCCACCCTATTAACACGTCTCGGGGCGCGACAAGAAGGAGCGAAGTAAAAATCATAAAAGGATGGTGGATCGGAGGAAGAGGAGGAGAAAGAGGGGAAGAAAGGGAAGGGGGAGGGGGGAGGGGGAGGAGGAGGGGGGACACGGGAATGCGGAGCATTTTGTTGTGTTCGTCCTGGCCCCAAGAAGGAGTGGATGACGAGGACGAGATGGAGGAGGAGGAGGAGGAGGAGGAGGAGGAGGACGACGACGACGAGAGGGGGGAGGACGAGGGACGAGGACGAAGATAGGGGGGCGGGTGCTGTCCCGCGGGCTCCCAGGGAGCCGCACTGCAGACTGAGACCCAAAGGTCATCCTCCCCTCCTCCCCTCGGATATCGTCCACGATCAGGGGGGGATACATAGACGAGGCATATGGGTACATGAACATACCACGAAAGAGAGAGAGAGAGAGAGAGAGAGAGAGAGAAAATAAAGAGACAGACGAAACAACAAGAAAGAGCGAGAGAGACAACTTCCCATATATATATATATCGAGAGAGAGAGAGAGAGAGACAGAGAGAGAAAAAAAAGAGCAATTGGCGCAAATGGCCATGCATTCAAATAAGTCGAGTTAGGGGCGGACAAAGACAGAGAGAGAGCGAGGCAGATAGAGATATATATGTCGATCTATATATATATATATATGTATATATATATATATATATAAATATCAGAGTGAGGGGGCCGAACGGTCATTCACTGTCCCTGGGTGCGTGGCTGAAGTGGAATTCCGCGGTGCGGGTTCTCGTTGTTGTTGTTGTTGTTTGTTGTTGTTTGTTGTCGTCGTCCCACCCGCAACCCGCCCCGCGACCCACCCGCGACCCCCGCGACCCCCCGCGACCCACCCGCGACCCACCCGCGACCCACCCCGCGACCCACCCCGCGACCCACCCCGCGACCCACCCCGCGACCCACCCGCGACCCACCCCGCGACCCACCCGCGGCCCACCCCGCGACCCACCCGCGACCCACCCGCCACCCACCCGCGACCCACCCGCGACCCACCCGCGACCTACCCCGCGGCACACCCGCGACCCATCTTCGACCCAAACCACGTTCAAGGTACAAACCACCATTTTCGGCGCCTGCGGCGGGTTTTTTTGCATTCCTTCCAGGTGGAGAGCCCGCGACCCACCCCGTGACCAACTCGCAACCCAAACCACGTTCAGGGTACAAACCACATGTTTCGGCGCCTGCGGCGGGCATCTTTTGCATTCGTTCCAGGTGGAGGGCCCGCGGCCCACCCGCGACCACGTTCAGTGTACAAACCATATTTTTCGGCGCCTGCGGCGGGCATCTTTTGCATTCGTTCCCGGTGGAGAACCCGCGGCCCACCCACGACCCAAACCTCGTTCAGTGCACAAACCAATGTGTGTGGCGCTTGCGGTGGGCTGCTTTTGCATTCCTTCCAAGTGGAGGTGGAGAGCCCGCGACCCACCCGCGACCTAAACCACGTTCGCTGAACACACCAATGCTGCACAAGCGCGGTGGCGGATTTTTGCATGCCGTCTGAGCCCGCAAGGACCTCTTCAAGCCCCGCGCATCCACACCAGCCCGTCCAGCAACTTTGCCCTGGCGAGTTGCCTTGATCAGGGAAAGCGGGTTGCGCTGCAGTTATCTTGGGAAAGGAGGGGGAGGCAGGAGGAGTAAACAAGGGACGAGGAGAACGCGGAAGAAAAGAGGATGTAAGGACAACGTGGATAAAGAAAAGGAGGAGGAGCAGGAGGAGCAGGAGGACGAGGAGGGGGGGGGGGGAGGAGGAGGACGAGAAGGGGGAGGAGGGGGAGGATGATGATGATGGACGACAATGGGACCATCTGCACCAAGCTGCAGGACGTGGAGTCCGACCGCGCTGTGCAGATACGAGAACGTGGGCTATGGACCCATCCAGTCTCGCGAGCCTGGAGCACATCGAAGCACACGCCTGCTGCTAAGCAGACCCTTCGTCAAATGTTCACTGGATGTTACTGCACGGGGACCCTCCTTCATAGGAGGGGATACCAAGTTTCCCCCAAGTGCCAACAATGCGGAGCCCCCGACACCCCGTCCCATCGTGCTTGGAGCTGCCCGTTCGGGGATACTCTTCGCCAAAATTTGGACGCTGAGCTCGTTGAAGCGGCGTTGGAGGCTGGCCCCTCGGACCCGCTTTACAACTGCCTGTGGCTCCCTGTGCATATTATCGATCACCCTCCCCCGACACCGAGGTTGTGGAATACCTGGACCGAGGGGGCCCTATTGATCAGTTTGTTTGGGACACCCCAGGGGTCGAAGTGTCGATTGATGGGTCTGTGGTTCACCCCACCACCACCCTCCTCAGCAGAGGAGGATGGTGTGCGGTCGAAGTCATCCCCCAATGGGGACCTCCGCAGGGCCGTCCGAGGCGTCCTCCCCTCCTACGTCCCCTGTAACGCCAACGTGGCAGAGCACCATGGTCTGCTCCATGGGACGGCGCATTTTCATACTGACCACGACGCAGAGCCAGCCCGTGTCATTCAAGATTGTGCTGCTGTTGTGCATGGCGCTGCTACCCCTCTCCGCTCGAGAGACGGCCGTAAACAGCAAGCTGGACACTGGCGCCAAGTGTATATGAACACTGGTATGAGAGGCTGGACTGTTCATAAGATACGTGCTCACCAGTCCCTTCTGCGTGGTGACAGGGGGTTGGAAGAGCGAACGAGGGTCCTGGGCAACCACTGGGCCGATGTTCTCGCCAAAGAGATTGCTACAAATCGGTTAAACCCTCAAGATTTGGAGCGTGTCGAGGCAGGTTATAAGCAGTGGCTCGACGTGTTCCAAGCTTTCGTTTTAATGCTCGAGCCCTGGGGAAAGTCTAGGGACGTGTTCGGAGACCCCCAGAAGATCCCCAGGGCTCGTAAAGTATCCACGAGAGGTCCCACCCGTCATCGTTTCAAGTGGACCCTCAACAGATGGCCGTGTGTTGACTGTGGGAGGGCGACCGCCTACCCACACACATTTCGCCGCGGACCCTGCACCCCGCTGCCATCTTCCCTGCAAGCTGTCCTCACACAAGCAGCCCCCGTGGAGCCCGCCCACGATCTGTGGGCAGGACGCCTGGAGGCTGCTGGCACGGCTGTCCTGTTCTGCAACCGTTGTGGGTCGTACACTACTGGTCGCGCGAACCACCTGTTGTGTCCGTGTACGACCCACAAGGTTGCCCAGCTCAGAATGCTACGCAGTTGCAAGCTGCCATATCCCAAAGGGGTTCGGTTCTCGAAGCCGTGGCGGGTCTCGACAGGGCTGCTAGCCCTCCACCCGCCCTTCGGGCTCTGAGCCGTTCGCCCTTTTCTCACTTCCTTTCACCCCGTTAGGGGTTGCGGAATTCGTTCTTGGAATGGATTGCCGTTTCATATGCCTTGTATGTATGACGACAGTGGGAGGACGATGATGGAGGCCGATGAAGGGGGAGGACGACAATGGGAAGACCATGATGAAAAGACGAGGGGGGGAGAGGGAGGACGAGGAAGAAGAGGAGGAGGAGGAGGACGAGGTGGAGGAAGAGGATGACGATGACAAAGATGACGAGGAAGAGGAGGAGGAGGTGTTGGAGAGCGTCATCGACAGGGAAGATGGGGGCCACGAGGTCCGCCGGCTCGACGACGCCCGCGTCGCCCGCGCCCGCCCCCTCACTCTTATCCGCAATTGCGGGGTGCTACGTGTATATATATATATATATATATACACGGAGAGCGTGAGGGAAGGAGGGAGGGAGAGAGAGAGACAGAGAGAGAGAGATAGAGAGATGGTGAGAGAGAGAGAGAGAGAGAAGGAGAGAAAGAGAGAGAGAGAGGGAGAGAGAGAGACTGACAGACAGAGAAAGAGAGGAAAGAGCCTGGGGAGCACCGAGCGAGAGGAGAGATGGGCAGAGGCAGGCGGGGATGGCAGGGAGGGCAGGACGTCGAGGATCAAGGTGAAGAGAGGGCAGATGGATCGAGGGCAACTTAAGGGCGGACGGAAACTCAGGGCAGAGGGATCGGGGGGAAGAGAAGGCCCTTGGCCCGGCCCTGGTGCTGAAGACGGTGACCCGGATCGGATCACGCCGCGTGTGGACATTCCTGGCAGCTGACAAAAAAGGACAACTAGCTGGGGCACAGGCGCGCTAGATCAGACCGAACGGAGGGCGTGGCGCCGAAGGGGGGCGAAGACAGGATCTCCCTCCCCTCCCTCCTCCCATTCACCCCCGTGCCCCTCCTCAACCTCTTCCCCCATATCTTACATATTTCCCTCCCGGCCCTACCTACCTACCGAACCCCTCAGCCTCCGACCTGCTTTCCCATGTCTTCGCCCCCTTCCCCCCCCCGAAAAGCCAGGGGCCCAGTGAGCACACTGGGATAGCCTGGGGGCCACCGAGTGGTCGGCGCCGCCTTTCTCGGCGGGGTGAAAATCGAAGCGGGGACCAGCAAGCTGTAGGACTGGCGGAGGGCGATTGGGGGGCCCCGGCGCGCAGGCACCCGTGTGGGGCGGAGACCCCAGCGAGCGGGCCGAAGCCCCATGGCGGGAGACCCTGGTGGATGGGCCTGACCCCCGGGCCCCTCGTTTGGGCTCGCCGCCTGCACAGGGGAGCGGCCGCGCGCGACGGTTCACAAGGCCCTCCGGCCTGCGAGCGCCCGCCGCCTGCGCCGAATGCGCGGTAAGGCGCGCACCAGCAAGGTTCCTTGGGCGGGTGGTCACGCAATAGCGGGGGGCCGATTGGCATGGTCTCTGGCCTCCAAGGTGGTGCCGCCTGCGCACACCGTGGCTTTTCCCAAACATCCTGTGGTGTTTGGCCCTCGTCTTGAAGGAACAACTACCCGCGTTCCCCCTCCTCCTTTTCCTCATTCCCCCTCTTCCCGCCCTGCCCTTGCCCTCCGCATGTCCACCATTTCAGCGCACCCAAAAAGACTTGTCCTGGTTCCATGAGGAGCTTCACCGAAGACACAGGTAGTTGTGACCACATGCGTCCGAGCCACTCACTACACTACTTCGAAGCCTCCTAGGGAGCTCAGCCGAAAACCCGGGTGGCTGTGACCACATGCGTCCACGCCACCCACTAGAGCGATGAGTGGCCTAATAAGGAGCTCCATAAAAAAAAACCGTGCCAGACTCGTCGCCATTCCGCGGATGATACGCAATATTGATCTTCGTGCAGTTGGAATTGCGCATCCTTTCCCAGAGCTCTTGACATTCCGGCGGTACCTCCATAGCAGGGGCAGGATGCCCCGCTGAACTCTGAGAAAGTTGCCCCGCAAAGCTCTGAGCAGGTCGCCCCGCAGAACGTGGGGCTGCCATTGGCGCGGCAGGCGCTGCTGCGCACGCCGCCGACGCGTCAGCGCCAACAGATCCTCTGGGCGTCATTGGAGTTCCTAGCGGGGTACTGATATCGAAGTCCTGGCGTTTCTTCTCCTTGATGTTGTAGGACTCGGCAGTCTTATCTCTGGCCACTGCTCCTGGCCCCTTTCGCGTAGTAGCAAGGAGGATCTCAGTACCACGTTGCGTAGAAGAAGCATCCTTGTCCTTCCTTCCAGCGCAGGAACCCCCCCTGTCCTGCGCGCCCGACCTGGTGCAGGGCCGCGACGAGGCGCAGGTTCTTTTGGAGTGGGCTTACTGGTGTCCTGAAATCTAGCTGCTGCGGCGGCCGCTGCTGGTCCTCTGGATCGTTGTCGATCAGCAGGTTGCCCCGCATGTCGCTGCTGCTTGCTGTCCCCAAGGTTGGGATCATCTGGGCTCTTCCGCTTCTGTTCTTGAGCTCGAGATGATCAGGGCCAAGAGATAGGCTTGATGAATCAGAAGGTGAAGGAAGATCGATCGTCTCTAGCTTCGGCTTAGGAGTTGCCTTTGCCGTGGTTCCTTCCGTCATCCCAGGTGCATATTGCATGGGACATCGGTCAATATTCAGATCGATACCGTCCGGCCTCCTGAGGGCCAGATTCTCAATGTGGACCTTTCGTTTATGTGCAACTAAGTAATTATCGGCGTTTCGTCTTTCGACGATGTGCGTCGTTATCCAGCCAGTAGAATCAGCGCGGTAAACAATCTGCCTCCCAGGAGATAGATCCATATCTCTTGCGACGACGTACTCGGGGTCGATCGGAGCATCCGTCTCGCACGTGACGCCCGTAATACCCGAGTCGCTTGACTCACCGCCGCCAGGGGCAGCGCCCGTAGGAACAACTTCTTCAGCCATTTCATCATCTTCATCATAGCCAGCTTCTTGTTCGCTTCCTTCTGCTGTTTTATGATCAGCAGGTTCCCCCGCATGCCACTCGCGATTGAACTGCGCCAAGCAGCGAGTGGGCATCAAGTCCTGCCAAACCAAGTTCAAACAAGCTGTTTCTTCAGAGGTGGCGGGGTCGTAATCTTTTCCGTCAGCTGCTCAAGTTATGGCGTAGTGTTGGGATCAGGACAGTGACCCCGACCATCTCCATGAGACCAAGCCCGCGGAGTTCGCTTGAAATTCGGGGTTCTTGATGGGCGTCTCATGGGGCAGCCGAGCCTGTGATCAGCGCAACAGGGGCAATGGCAGCGAACGCCTTTGTAGCTCTTTCAATATCCGATGATGGCCCTTTTGAGATCGCGCTTGACAATCTTATCTTGCGAATTGGTAGGTCCCGCCTTTGAATGAATGAGATTGCCTGCGTCATCTCTCATGACCTGACGAAGAGAATACCAGTGCCGGATTCGATGCTCATTCCAACCCCTTTCCAACCAGTATTCCATCAGGTTTGCGAGTCTGTGCTGACGAGCCAATGCAGCTTCAGTGGCGCCATTCAAACGCAGTATGTCACCTTCTGGATATTCTCCTCCGCGATGTTGGTCATCTCGAGGCGGGATTCCCCGCAGACGGTCCTTTCTTTGGGGAGCATGCGCTCTTGTCGCCTGCCACGGCGGGCCCCCTGTGGCCCCCGCATAGGGGGATGAGAGCGCTGGCCGCCGCTCGAACGAGCGCCGCTAGAGCGGGCTCGCGCGCGATCTGGTGAATGACCGGGAGCCCGATCGCGACGTATCATGCGGTCATCGTCCTTCCGCTCGTCCTCCTCGTCCACTGGGGAGCGATTTGCATGGTCATGATTGCTCTTCCTTATCACGGGCAGGCGGCTTGGCGATCGTCTCGGGCTGCTGGCCGACCGATCTGATGCAACAGAACTATATTGAAATTCTCCGTTATGCCCAAGCTCGCATTGAATGCGCTCGGAAAGATCACCAGCGTCGCGCGGGTTTCCCCGCAGTGGGTCATCATCGATTAATTCCGTGCTTGTCGGATTTCCAATCACCCGAGGATAAAGCGTTGCATGCATTTCCTCATCTGTTGCAGGAATGTTAGAATCTGAGCCCGCGGGTGCCCCCGCCATGCCAAAATCGCCTTCGACGGGCACGTGGAAGTCCTCGACAAACTCAATATCTGCAGGTTGCCCCGCGATGGGTACACCCAGCCATTCTGCCAAGTCGATACCGCTGTGGCCAGTGGATACCTCCTCGAACAGCTCGTCGGCGAAATTATCGAGGGTCATGCTGGCACTTAGATACCTGGCAGCCATGAAATGAAAAATTGTGGCTGAGCTGTCGGCAGGGTCGGCTAAAAGGGACCCCTAATCAACATGCTGCATGTCGGAGCCCGTTTGAGCCAGATGTGTTGACGGACTCCTGCCTCTTCCACTCGCGTCGGAAATTTTGTGTGCTGTGACATATGTCGCACTCCATGGTTTTACCGTTGGCATCCTTTGGATATCCTCGTCGTCCTTTACCTTTGCCTGATGTATGCCTGCGGTCTCTGCCAGTACCTAACAACATTTCCTCCTACTGAGGTCCAGTAAGAGACGCTAGGCATGCTAGTATGCCTCTACCATGTAATCGACGAAGCTGACCTTTGCCTTTGCTTCGACCCCTGCCTTTCCCTTCAAGCGACCGTCGCGCAATACGTCTTACCCTCCGAACGAATTTCCTCATGAACCTCAGCCAACGACGCTTCTTTTTGATCGCCCAAAAATAACCATTGAGCTTGCTGCTCTTCAGTAAGGTATGTAGGCATATCAGAGTAATCCAAGGCGGTAGCTACATCATCGGAAGACGTATCCGCATCGGTACCGGAGTCGAAGTCGGACTCGGCGGGTTGCCCCGCTGAGCCCATTAGGGCCATATCTTGTATAGGGGAAGCAGCGACGGGCGGTCCCCCAGATCTGGCCCAGGGGCCTTGCGACCCCGAAGCCGTTCCACCAATCTGAGCCAACAGTGTAGTGGTCTCAGTTGGCTGTGAATCATCGTTCCAGACGATGTTGGCAGGTTACCCTGCGTTGGCATCTGCGTGGAAGGTCTCGGTTCGGCGACCGCGGCTAAAGAGACCACCAATATTGCCAGGGGTCCTCTCTGCTATGTGAGCATATGGCCTCGCGCGTTCAAGTAGAGCGTCAAATTGTGGTTGGTCCCTCGGCATGTGGTGGTTCAGAGGCTGCAGGAAATGTTGTGCGCGCGATGTCCCCATTCCAAGGGCTCTGAATAGCATTACTGCTAAGACTTGGAAGTTGGGGATGTCGAAGCCGGCGGCTTCGGCTTCGTAGCGGGCTATTTCAAACCGTGCTAACGTCTGGTCGATACGTTCATCCGCATGGATTCGACAGTCAATGAGAGCCGTGCCAGAGTTAAGTTGGTGTTCCTCTTCTAGGTTCTCGACCTTCGTACTTAAGAGGAGCGTAATGTAGGTGACGCCGTCGGTGTGGCGATCGCCTATATTGACGCCACAATTAATAACTGCTGGGCGGACTCTCATGGCTATAGTCCGTGCGAAACCTCTCAAACCTCGCTGCAATGCGGCGGCTTGCTGGGAGGGCGTCATGTTGCCTGTGGTCACATTGATCCAGGCATGTACTTCGCGGACGAACTCGCGAAATGGTACTTGACCGGCAGGGTCCCAACGGGGGCCAGTCGTTCTAGTGTAGTCTCCGCCCCGCATATGTCCAACCGCACACCCAATAGCGACCCATATGAGCCCAAATATAACAACCCCAATCCAATGGCCTCGTAGGTCGTAGTCGGATGTAGTCGGTGGGGACTTATGTTTTGTCGTCGTAGGTCTGCGTGGGGTCGGAGGCGGCAGTATATCGTATCGCATATTTCCACGCATTGTGTCTCCGAAGAAATGCTCAATTGGAGTAGGTGATGGACTTCAGGAGTGTAACCGCGCAGGGATGTGAGATGTGAGTAAGAGGCCTCCGCTTGGACAGAGGTATCGCTGCAAGTTTCCTTGCGGTACTGCGTAACTGTGCACACTCCTCCGCGCAATCCAACGGCACCCTGATATTCCACCGTATCTGTAGTCCACCAGATAGTGCCGTGGATGGCGAGGAGTAGTGCTAGAGCTGACCACCATAGGCCAGCTCCGCTACCAAGTTTGAAAGGGGGCTGGAAGGCCCAGCCAACAGCGTCGCCTCAGGCGAAGCCAAGCTCCAGCTCTGTTGTATCGTAGTAGCGATAGTCCCAGTATGAGAGGAGATGCCATCTCAAGCAATAGGAATATCATTTTGGTATCGATAGCGATTGTGTGCCTCGCAGTGAAGCACCGTCAAATTTGGGCGGCCGGCCGCTTGAGCCGACGCGGCCGCGGGCGCACGCTCGCTTCCACTCCTTACGTCCCTCAGGTCGCTTTAGAGTCGGACCCCCCCCCCGCTTCAAGGGGAGGAGGGGGGGGGTCGGACCCCCCCCCTTAAGGGGGGAAGGGGGGGGTTGGGCTCGAAAATCTCACCCCTCCTTTGAAAGGGGGGGGGGTTCTGCGAGCAACCCCCCCCCTTTTGTGTATTCAGGGCCATCCACTGGCGCGCCTTCGGAATCTGAAGGGGGGGGTCCCGGGGGGGGAAGTCCTGGGGGGGGTCCGGATCAGAATATTCCCGGGGCTTCGGCCCAAAAAGGCTCCAAGACAGTCCAAGAGGCCCTCAGAACTGTCCAAGAGGGCGCCGAATCGCCGAACGATCGGTCCAAGACGCAGAAGATGGCCTCCTGATAGCCCCAGCGGCTTCCAATGCACCCGACGAGGCCTCTATGAGCACACCAAGAGGGCCCCAACAGACAAGATTTAATTATTTTCTTTCGGGCTTTTGAAAGGTTCTGGCGTTCTCGCCTTTTCGGCTTCCCGACGCCCCAAGATGCCACCAAGATCGGCACAAGAGGCCCCCAAGAGGCATCCGAGACGGCCCCAAAACGGCTTCAAGGGGGTGCCCACACGGGAGCCCGAATGAACATTTCGAGTCATCGGCTCCGAGATGCTCCCAGGAGGCCGCAAGAGGCCCCCTAGACCCTCCCGAGGCCCCAAAAGGCAACCCCAGAGGCCCCCAGGAAGCTCGAAGGGACCCCAACGAGGCTCCCAAGAGGCCCCCAAAATGCTCCAAAGTGGCCCCGAAACTGCACCCCAAAGGCCTGAGAGTGCGTTCCGAAGGGGCGGCACAAAGCATCACTGAAGAATCTGCTCCACGTGAGCGTCGTCGTCGCCGCCGACGCCGCTACATACGTTCATGCCCCTCATCCTCTGGAATCCCTTTCATGATGTTCCTGCTCCTCCCGTGTTCCTTCCCCTTCCGATTCCTCCCCCCTCCTCCCCCCGCCCTCCTCCCCTCCCCATCGGCAAGGAGAAGGAAGAAACGCGCACCAGCCTCGTCGTGGCGGGCGGGGTCGTAGTTCGAGGTGCACTGGGACTGGCAGAAGGCGTACCTCCCGACGCCCCTGCCAAATCTCAAAATATGTTCGAAGCGGCCCCGCTTTCTCCCTCTCCCCATATACAAATGTGTACACACGTATATATATATATATATATATATATACATCTGTATGTACATATGTTTAGATATGCATATGCATATATACACGCACGCCACCGTGCCTTCAGCACGTAGTGGAGAGCTCAAAGGCCCACGCAGCCCTGACAAATGAAGAGCTGCCAAGTTTAAAAGCCCGGACCCCGGGTTTCATTAGGATTCCCGGGGATCCCCGGGGATCGCCATGGATTGCTGGGGATTCCCTGGGATTGCCGGGAATTCCCCGGGATTCCCTGGTGTTCCCTGGGGTTTGCGCAGCTGGCCCAAGAAGGCCCCAAGGGGCCTCGAATCGCCGCACGATCAATCCAAGACGCCCAGATAGTCTCCACTCGGCCGACAAAAAAAAACGTCCCAAGAGGCTTCCGAGATAATCAAATCATTGCCTTGAAGAGACAGCGCCCCGCATTCCTCTCCTCCTCCTCCTCTTCCTCCTCCTCCTCCTCTTCTCTTCCTCCTCCTCTTCCTCCTCCTCCTCCTCCTTCTCATCCCGCTCCTCCTCCACCTTGCCTCTACCCTCCGCGTGTCAACCAGTTCGGCACACCCCTCACACGCTTCGTGGCCCCATATAGAGCTCCACCGAAAGCCCAAGGGGCGCTGCCCGCATGCGTCCGACCAACTCATTTCAGAACACCACTTACGAGGATCGTGGCCCCATGGGGAGCTCCACCGAAGGTCCCAAGGAGCGCCACCCGTATGCGTCCCACCCACCAACCCATTCTGGCACACCCCTCACACGTCTCGTGGCTCCATAAGTAGCCCCACCCAAGACACCAAGGGCGCCGCCCGCATGCGTCCGACCCACCCATTTCCGCACACCCCTCACGAGGACCGCGGCGCCATATGAGGGTCCGCCACGACACGTGCGAATGGTGTGCCGACATGGGTCGCGCGGACGCATGAAAATGGTACCCGCGAGGCCTTCGGTGGAGTTCCCTGTGGGACAAGAAGAGTGTGAAGGGTGTGCCGAACTGGGCGGCGCGGACGCATGTGGACGGTGCCGATGCGGCTTTCCGTGGAACTGCTTATGGGGCCACAAATGGTATGAAAGGTGTGCCGAAATTTGTGGCGCAGAAAACGGTACCAATGGGGCCTTGGGTGGGGTTCCATATGGGGGCACGACACGCGCGAAAGGTGGACGAACTTGGGTGGCGCGGACCGATGTGGACGGTGCCCGTGGAGCTTTGGGTGGAGCTCCCTATGGGGCCACGAAGCGTATCGAAATGAGCGTCGGCGACGCATGCGGACGTTTCCACAGGGGCCTTGGGTGGAGCTCCCTATGGAGCCACAAAACGTGTCAGTAGTGTGCGGAAATGGATGGAGCGTGTGGGGCCTTGGGTGGAATTCCTTATGGGGCCACGAAGCGTGTGAGAGGGGTGTGTCGGAATGGGCGGCGCGGGCGCATGTGGACGGTGCCGCTGCGGCTTAGGGTGGAGCGGCATTTGGGGCCACGCAGCGTGTGAGGGGTGTGCCGACATGTGTGGCGCAAGCGCATGTGGACGGTGCCCGTGGGGCCTTGGGTGGAACTCCCTATGGGGCCACGAAGCCTAAGGAAATGGGTGACGTGGGCGCCTGAGGATTTTGCCACTGAGGCCTTGGGTGGGGCTCCCTGTGGGGCCACGAAACGTGTGAGCGGAATGCGGAAATGAATGGCGCGGGCGCGTGTGGACGGCACCCGCGGGGCCTTTTCGGTGGAACTCCCGATCGGGCCACGAAGCGTGTGAGGGGTGTGCCGACCTCGGTGGCACGGGCGCATGTGGACGGTGCTGGTGCGGCGGTCGGTGGAACTGCTTATGGAAACACAAAACGTCTGAAGGGTGCGCCGACATGGGTGGCTCGACACGCGTGCAAAAGTGTGCCGCAATGGGCGGCGTGGGCAAATGTGGACGGCGCCCGTGGGGCGTCGGGTGGAGCTCCCCATGGGGCCACGATCCTCGTGAAGGGTGCGCCGAACTGACTGGTGCGGACGCATGTGGACTGCGCCATTGGGGCCTAGAGTGGAGCTGCCCAAGGGGCCAAAGAGGTGTGCCGGAATTGGTGGCGACGAACGAGATCATGACAGCGACCACGATGACGATGCCACCGATGCTGACGGCAACGACGGTGATTACGATGGTGGTGGCGACGATGATCATGCTGTTTATGATGGAAATGGAGGAGGGGGCGTGGCCTGAAAGGCCGGCGTGGGCGGGCCGGGGTCCTCAGTTGCAGATGTGAAACTTGCAGTCAGTGCTGCGTGGGGTTGTACGATGAATCGCAGCATCCGTCGTTGAGCGCGCGTCAGCGTTTGAAGCATATCCTTGGTCATCGTCCACGATACGCAGCCATACATGACAGCAGGCCTCACTGTTCCGCTGAAAAGGCGGAGCCTGCTGTGTAGTGGGTATCGTTTGCTGGTGAGCTCGTCGCGGAGCTGGTTGAACCGGCGCCATCCTGTCGCAACTCCGTTGGTAAGCTCAGTTTGGTGGTAACCGTTGTCGTGAAACGTGACCTGGCGGCCGAGGTATTTGGTTGCCCTGTCTGTGCTGAAAATCTCAATGTCGTCGCCGTCAATGCTGGTGTGTGTGTGTGTGATGGTCCGCCCTTGCCGTTTGGTGAGGCTGCTAAAGATTTTGGTGTTGTCCAAGTGTAATGCAACCCCGCACTTCCCGGCTTCTCTCTTGAGGTCAGCAAGAATGACTCTTAGTTGTCGTAAATTCGGTGCAAGGAGAACTACGTCGTCTGCAAACCGTAAATTGGTGAGTCGCGTAAGCCTGGCGTGTCCCAGTTTGATGCCAAAGCCTCTGCGTTCCCAGGAAGGCCTGATCAATCAGAAAATGTGCCCGAACATCGCGGAGGAGGAGGGGGAGGAGGAGGGGGAGGAGGAGGAATTGGAGGAGGAGGGACCAGGGTCCTCGTGAGGGGTGTACCGGAATGGGTGGGTCGGACGCATGCGGGCGGCGCCCTTGGGGTCTTGGGTGGGGCTACTTATGGAGCCACGAGACGTGTGACGGGTCTGCCAGAATGTGTAGGTGCGACGCATACGGGCGGCGCTCCTTGGGACATGGGGCCACGATCCTCGTGAATGGTGTGCCGAAATGAATTGGTCAGGCGCATGCAGGCGGCGCCCCTTGGGCTTTCGGTGGAGCTCCATATGGGGCCACGAAGCGTGTGAGGGGTGTGCCAAACTGGTTGACATGCAGAGCGCAGAAGCAAGGTGGAGGAGGAGCTGGAGGGGACGGGGGAGGAGGGAGAGCGGGATGAGGAGGAAGAGAAGGAGGAAAACGAGGAGGAAGAAAGGAGGAGGAGGAGAAGACGAACGCGGGGCGTTGCCTCCTCAACGCGAAGACCCAACGCCACAACTTGGTTAATAAAAACATGCAGGTCGTCGCGAGCGCATCCTAGATTTATTCTTCCCCAGCCAAACAAACACATGTGCGTCGGAGATTGAGAATTCCAGTTTCCCGAACACATATATAACGACAGCTGGTTTGCACACGAATTCCCCTCCCCAACACACACACACACACACACACACACACACACACACACACACACACACACACACACACACACACACACACACACACACACACACACACACACACACACACACACACACACACACACACACGCACACGCACACACACACACAAAAAAGGCGCACGTCATTGCACCTTCGTTCGGGGATCATCGGTTCATCAACATGTTCACCGAATGCGACCATTCGCGCGGGCGCGTCGGAATGTTTCGCGCACCCCGCGCGTTTGCGGGGGGGGGCAATCAAAGAATGCCACGCGGGCCACTCGCGACCGCCGGCCGCTCGCGCATGTCGAAATCCGCCCACGACCTTCATCGCCGACGCGGGGGGGCCATGATCGTCATCGGCATGATCAGCATCGGCACCGCAATTGACCTTGCCATAGTCATCATCATCGTCGCCATCAGCACCGCTACTGTCATCATCGCGTCTGCCGCTGTCGACATACAGCGCCCGCCCGAGCCACCGACTCGCGCTGAAATGCCCCTGCGTTAACGCGACTTGCGATGCGCGCTGGGAAGTCCCCAGCGGTCAACGCCACCGCGACCACGTCGATCGCCCCAGACTAGCCGGCCGCTCTGCGCGCGAGCTTGCGCGCGCTAGCACGGCCGCGGCGACGCGCCATCCAGCGACGAGCAGCCATCGCAACCGCCGCCGCATGGGTTTTGCAAGCTATGTCGTTTTCTGTTGAGGGATGTACCAGGGAATTCGACCGTTTCGAAGTTGGCCGTAGGTTGGTTTCAGTTGCCTTAAATTGGTCTTGCGTTGGTTTTAGCCTGGTCTCAAATGGACAACGCCCCCCGCGGCGCAGTCTCGGCCAATCCTGGAGTCGGGGCTGCGCCCCGATCGCCGCGGCAGCGGGGGGTGGGGGGCCTTCTGTCCCCGAGGTGCCCGAGGGCCTCGAGGGGGGCCGAAGCTCTGGCGCGGGGGTCTCTGGGGCGGGCGACGGGGGCCCGAGGCCGGGGCCCCGTGGGGCCCGCGCGTCGACGGAGCGCGCGAGTTGGGGCCCAATCGCCTGAGTGGGACAGAGGAGCGGGGGCCGACGGAGGAAGGGGCGCCGCCTCGGGAAAGGGCGCGGGACGGGGGAGACGAAGGAGGAGCGAGGAGGACAACGAGAGGGCGGGGGGGGGAGGGGGGAAGGCAGGGGTTTCTCGCGGCTTGGGCCCCACCGCGATGCAGATGTCCCCACTCAGTGCTGTCGCGCAGGGGTCGCGCCCTCCCCCTCCCACACCCCCCCGCCTGCCCCTCCCCCGCCCCCTCGCCCCTTTTGTGCCCACCGCCCATTGCCATGTCCAGGGTCAGGTCAGTTCTTCCGGCTGCTGAAGTGTCTCGCGCCCCCGCAGCACTGCCCCCGACGCCGCGGGGAGACGCGCGGCTGCCCCCAGCAAGCCGCTACCCCCTAAGGCGAGCGCCACGGGTGAGAGGCCATCGACAACGCCAGCTGACGAAGAGTGCCGCGTCGACGGCGATGTCGACTTGACGCGCTCGGAGCGCGACCAGCAGTGTGGGGGCATCGACAAGAACTCCCCCAACGGGCTGGTGATCAAATGGAGGAAGGGCAATAAGCAGAAAGACGGCACGTGGCAGCCGTCTGGTGGAAAGCGCGACGCCCGCAGATGCTCGCGACGGAAGTTCCTCAAGGCGACAGGCAACCCCGTGCCCCTTGGCGGCGCCGTGGACAAAATTAACCTGGCGAAGGACCCGACCATATGCAGTTGTGAGTAATGCTGGTGTGAATACCGACTTCGGTGGATCTCCCTATGGGGCCACGAAGCGTGTGAGGGGTGTGCCGAAATGGGTGTGGGGGCGGCATGCGAACGTTGCCACTGGGGCCTTCGGTGGAGCTCCTTATGGGGCCACGAAACGTGTGAGGGGTGCACCGAAATTGGTGCGGGGGCCGCATGCGAACGCAGCCACTGGGGCCTTCGGTGGAGCTCCCTGCGGGGCCACGAAACGTGTGAGGGGTGTGCCGAAATGGGTGTGGGGGCGGCATGCGAACGCAGCCACTGGGGCCTTCGGTGGAGCTCCCTGTGGTGCCACGAAACGTGTGAGGGGTGTGCCGAAATGGGTGTGGGGGCGCATGCGAACCCAGTCACTGGGGCCTTCAGTGGAAATCCCCATGGGGCCACGAAGCGCGTGAGGGATGTGCCGAAATGGGTGGTGGGGAAGCATGCGGACGCAGCCACTGGGGCCTTCGGTGGAGCTCCCTATGGGGCCACGAAACGTGTGAGGGGTGTGCCGAAATTGGTGGTGGGGAGGCACGCGGACCCTGCCACTGGGGCCTTCGGTGGAGCTCCCTATGGGGCCACGAAACGTGTGAGGGGTGTGCCGAAATGGTGGGGAGGCATGCGAACCCTGCCACTGGGGCCTTCGGTGGAGCTCCCTATGGGGCCACGAAACGTGTGAGGGGTGTGCCGAAATGGGTGGTGGGAGGCATGCTGCACTGGGGCCTTCGGTGGAGCTCCATGGGGCCACGAAACGTGCCGAAATGGAGGCATTAGCTCCCTATGGGGCCACGAAGCGTGTGAGGGGTGTGCCGAAATGGGTGGTGGGGAGGCATGCGAACGGCCACTGGGGCCTTCGGTGGAGCTCCCTATGGGGCCACGAAACGTGTGAGGGGTGTGCCGAAATGGGTGGTGGGGAGGCATGCGGACCCTGCCACTGGGGCCTTCGGTGGAGCTCCCTATGGGGCCACGAAACGTGTGAGGGGTGTGCCGAAATGGGTGGTGGGGAGGCATGCGGACCCTGCCACTGGGGCCTTCGGTGGAGCTCCCTATGGGGCCACGAAACGTGTGAGGGGTGTGCCGAAATGGGTGGTGGGGAGGCATGCGGACCAGCCACTGGGGCCTTCGGTGGAGCTCCCTATGGGGCCACGAAACGTGTGAGGGGTGTGCCGAAATGGGTGGTGGGGAGGCATGCGACCCTGCCACTGGGGCCTTCGGTGGAGCTCCCTATGGGGCCACGAAACGTGTGAGGGGTGTGCCGAAATGGGTGGTGGGGAGGCATGCGAACGCAGCCACTGGGGCCTTCGGTGGAGCTCCCTATGGGGCCACGAAACGTGTGAGGGGTGTGCCGAAATGGGTGGTGGGGAGGCGCGGACCCTGCCACTGGGGCCTTCGGTGGAGCTCCATGTGTGTGCCGAAATCGATGTTGATGATGAGGATGATGATGATGATGATGATGATGATGATTTCCCCCCCCCCCCCAGGGTCCGACAGCAATGAGGGATGACAATCGGCGCAGTGAGTCCAGTCCTGGCAACGGGCGCAAACGATGCCAAACCAACTCGGAGGTTGGGCGCCATGCAGGTGACACAACGTCAATTCATCACAAGATGGGAAATACACGGTAACAACAAATCCTGCAACACAACTGCTAAAATCCCACCGAGTGCATACCCTGAGAGAGAGGGAGGGCCGATCAGAAGCTAAGCCCGTGGCCAGGCGACGATCGAGGAAAACAGACCCTGCCCTCACAAAATCTCTCTCCAGAGAGCAAGCGGGGCCTCGCGGTGCTTCATCGGTAACCTGGGGGAAGCAAAATTAAAGAGGAATTATCTGCGGCCAATACAGCTGAAGCAAGGCTTGCCACTTGCAACAGCCAGTGGACGCCGCGAGAAGCACTGTTTGGGGAAATACGGGCCGCGCAAAGGACCCCGAGAGGAGCAGAGAGAGCAACTTTCGGGGAGCCCCGACACGGGCATCAGCAGAGAGCGAGGCCGAGCCCGCTGCCCCGAGCGGGGCACGGGAAGGAAAGAGCAACAAGACGACATAATGGTACTTGTACAGCATACGACTCCGCGGGTCCCAAGAGGGACAGTGAGCCACTAGCCCCAGGGGGGCAGAAGTTATATGAGACCGCTACGAGGAAGAGGCAGACCAGGCACGGGCAACCTTGGGGTGCCGCCGAGTGTGCAAACGGATGCGGCCTTTGAGGAGATCCGTCGGCGACAGCCTGGACCCCTCACGGAAGCTGGCTTGGACAAAGAAGAATCCATCCAAGAGGCTCGCACAGATTAATCGCTGCTCAAAAAACGGGGGAGGGGCAGTGAAAGTTAAACATCGGAACCAGGACTCTTCGCTAAAAAAAGGATGGAGGCATGGGGCCATACCGCATAGTGCTCCATAGAGTCGTTGGTCCCGGGGGCACCGCAGTCCCAGCAGCATCCAACATGCCCATGATGAAATCTAGCACTGGCACAGACACCCCTCGCCAGGACACGTAAGACCGCGAGCCCCAGGTAGAGAGACCTTTCCTTGCAGACCTTGCGGGCAACCTGAACGGCGGCCGAGACCTGGGCGACAAAGACCCCAGGGGCCCATCGGATCACCCGGGCGTGAAGGCAACGGATAGGAGAGATCGGAGGAGCACGGAGACGAAGGATTCGCGTGAGCTTCTTTTGAAACCCCGAGGTCTGAAGAAAGCCAGCGCACAGCTGGATGTGCCCATTCCACGCGTCAATAAGAGACCGACAGAACGTGCGCTGCCACCAAGGGTGCCGCATCCGAGCAGGGTGGAATTCGTCCTCCTGGGAAAGACCAAAAATCAGACCACGGACTCGCGGGAATGCAGCACTGTTGTGGGCAAGACGAACTTGAGTAGCAATACCGATCTGGGCCAGATCAGGGAACTCCAGCGATCGGCCGAGGCCGCACATCCTGGTACACATCCGTCTGTTGAAGGCAAACCGAGGACCCGCCATGAGCTTCTGTCGCATGTTCCCTTCGCACTTCAGGACAGCCGACGACGGAGGATAGAACTGCATCACAAGCCTGAGAACCGAGACGGCGAATATCACGTACGTCCTAGTGGTCATAGCGAGCCAAATCCGAAGTCTCCGAATCTCAATACAACGCTGATGAAACCTCTGCAACGCAGTGCCCCAAGCGTGCTTCCAGCCTTCTGGACCAATCTGAATCCCCAGATATCGAGCATGCCGAACCAACCCGATAGCATCGGCCTCATTCCCAAGACTAGCGGGTAACCTGCGAATCAGCCGAGACGACCGCGGAGAGCGACTCAGACCACAGTGGATCAGGACACACTTCTTCATGTTCAGGGCAAGCCCAATCCCAGGATGCAAACGCTGAAGCAGCGGGAGAAGGATCGGTAGATCAACGTTCACATCCCGAAGCCCAAACCACAAATCGCCAGCATATGCCAAGATTTGCCGAGGAAGACGACTACAAAGCCAACGAATGCACGGGTCGAGAGCGAGAGCGAAGAGCAGCATGCCGGAGGGACCCCCTTGGCGAACGCCCCGTAGCAAGCGCATCGCTCTATGGCGCTTCCCTCCAAAGCAGCCGGTCCCCAGGTTATCAGAGCACAGCGCCTCGAACAAAAAAAAAAAAAAAAAAAAAAAAACAACCACTCCAGGAGGAACTGCCATCGGGAACAGCACCCGAAGAAGCCAGGAAATCACAATGCTCGGAAACGCAGCAGCAAAGTCGGTCAAGAAAATGCAAGCCAGGTCCATCCTTGTCATGCACTGCTGAACCCCCCCAACACTCCGCCTCAAGAATCTGGTCTGTCATAGACCTCCCTCGAATGCAGGCCTGAACCTTGTGTGCGCTCTCGCGCGCTTCTTTCTCCAGTTGGGAAGAGAGCGCCACAGACATTATCTTACAGTCATTGTTGGCCATGGCAAGAGGACGACATGCATCAGGATACCGAGATGGGCAAGCAGTAAGATCCGTCGGATTCTCCCCCTTGGCTGAGAAAACAAGAATCATTTCCCGCATGGAAGGAGACATGTCGCAAGCACGATGGTCAAATAGATGGCAGTGGAGACCATGCAGGACCGCAATCGGGATAGGAGACTTCCAGCAGGAATGAACAAGCCCATCTGGCCCTGGCATCGAGTCGCGACGCCCCCTTACCAAATCCCACCAGCCCTCTGGGCGTAGGTGGTCTAGAGCAGATCCTCTTCCACCCCTCCCTCTTCCCCCTTGGGGAGGGGTTTACCCCTCCCCCTACCCCCTCCCCTGGACCTGGACGGGGGGGGCCGCGGGTAGTTAGAGCGTCCAAGATGGCCCAAGACGGCTCCAAGAGCGCCTCAGAGAACCCAAGATGAGCTCCAAGATGGCTCAAGATAGCGCAAGATCGCTCACGATGGCTCCTAAGATGGTTCCAAGAAGCCCAAAGACGGCCCCAAGATAACTCCAAGTGGCCAAACAGCTCCCCAAGGAGGCCCCGAAGAGGCCAAAATCGTCCCAAAACCTAAGGAAAATCAATGATTTTTGCTTTCTCGCCTTTTCGCTTCCGATGGCCATCCGAGGCCTGGAGATGGCTCCAAGATGGCCCAAGAGGGCCCCAAGAGAGCCCCAAAAGAGCCCCAAGACGGCCCCAAGAGCGCCCAAGAGCACTCCAAGAGCGTTCCAAGAGGGGTCCAAGAGGCGATTTTAGGGGCTTCCGAGGGGGGGCGCTAATTAAACCCCCCCTCTTGTTTGATCGACTCCCTCCAAGATGGCCCCAAAAGCGCCCCGAAGGCTCCCCAGAGCGCCTCAAGAGGGTCCCAAGAGGCGCCCAAGATGCCCCAAGGCGCCCAAAAAGCCCTCCAAGAGGCCCTCAAAAGACCCCCAAGAAGCTCCTTCCCCTCCTCCTCCTCCTCCTCCGATTCTTCCTCCTTCTCCGTCCTCCTCCTCCTCCTCCTCCTCCCCCCCCCCTCCTCCTCCTCCTCCTCCGACGACGACGACGACGACGACGACGACTCTTCCATCCTCCCCCTCTCGGGGTCTGTGACAGCTTCCCCCGCCCTTTGTTATTCTGCATGCTCCCCGACTTCCCTGATCACCTCAACTCCCCTGAGCATCGTTTCTGGATGGGCTGGTGGGGATGCGCGAAGCGTCAACAATTCTCAAAGTCCTCAAAGCAAAGCCGCCACTGAGCATCAGGAAGGGGACGGACGGGAGAGATGTGAGCTTCAAGCTCAGGCCAGAGAGAAGTGTCGCAATCGAACTCATCAAAGACCGTTTCCCAGTGCCGAGCCAGCTCCTCCCCCGCCTCCTCAATGGCGCTGCACGGGGCACCACCAGAGTCCAGGATAGTCCCAAGAGAGATCCGTTTCTGAAGAGGCCTCCAGAGCTCACGACGCATTTGTAACCTGGAACGCAGCCGAGCCTTAATCTCCAAATCAGTCTCTTTGTCAACATTCTGCTCTAACTCAGACAGCCGAAGGTTCTGGAGCGACTGGATGTGAGCACAAAGCGCAGGAAGATTCCGACAGGTGAGAGGGTCGATGACGAAGAAGCGGGACAGGTGAGGGTAGCAGGATATGGCAGACGAGACCCGCTGTGCATGCCGTGCACGAAGACCCCTCAACGCAGCCAATGAAAAGTGAATATTCTCATCTGTCACCGAGGACAACCCTTTGGAGCCACCGCGGCCACCCAAATAGCCGCCGAATTCCGAAGGAGTTGCGCGACATTTTTTTCTTGTTTGAAAGCATGCAGCGCTGGGCGCGCAGGCCAGCCTGTAATGCCCCCTGACGAGCATCCATGTTGAACCAAACATTACCGCGGCCGTCGCCATCATCACCGCCAAAACCACAAGATAACAATTTTTACAATCATCGTCGGGCTGAGGTCAGGTCAGTCTGCGTCGCCGCGCATCGACTCTGTACCGAAGCTGAGCGCCGCGAGCTCCCAGCAGCATTCGTCGACAGCTGTCAAAAGCAAAACTGCCGAAATGGTCCTTGAAAGGGCCGCCAGGAGGGCCGCCGAAAGGGCCGCCGAAATCGTCGCCGAAATCGCCGCCGAAATTGCCGCCGAAATTGCCGCCGAAATCGCCGCCGAAATTGCCGCCGAAATTGCCGCCGAACTTGCCGCCGAACTTGCCGCCGAAATTGCCGCCGAAATTGCCGCCGAAATAATTGCGAACTCCGCCAGAATAGCCGCCGGAATTCAGCCGCCGAGTTCGCCGCCGAAATTCAGCCGCCGAGATTTTCATTGCCCCGTCGCAAGCGAAATCGCTGTTCCAGTAAGCGCGATGACGCCGCGGACACAGGCATAGAGTCACAGCCAAGGTCAAATTCGGTCTTTTCTCGGCGGAACCGTCTGGAATTTCGGCGGCAATTTCGGCGGCAATTTCGGCGGCAATTTCGGCGGCGATTTCGGCTGCAATTTCGGCGGCAATTTCGGCGGCAATTCTGGCGGCCCTTCCGACGGCTCTTTCGGCGGCTCCTTCGGCGGCAATCTCGGCGGCCCTTTCGACGGCTCTTTCGGCGACCATTTCGGCGACGTTGCTTTTGCCAACTGTCGACAATGGCTGCCAGAAGCTCGCGGCACTCGGCGACCCCGGCGGGCCCTGAGAGGGCCCTCGAAGGGCCTCGCCAGAAAGCGTCTGCGAAGTAGCTCAAGCCATGCGTGATTTGCACGCGATAGCATGCGCAACGTGCAATGTGAATGCCTCGCATTATACGTCAGCACGCTCTAATGTGCGTCTGGGAACCACCGCGCGGCAGGGCGCGCCTGCACACTGAAACTCTAAGAAAAACCTCAATTTCGTCTGGAATGGATTTCGGCGCGCGCCCCTTTTTCGTCTCCAAAGAAAGAGCCACTATGACATCTGCAGTCCGAGCGACTTGATGGGAGAGGAAGTCACGCGTCCGCTTGCACGCCTCAAACATACATCTCTTGACCACAGCAACCTGATCATTAATATGCGAAGTCCAATCCATTTCGCACAGGAGGGCTTCGAGCTCAACATGAACCCGCGGATGTGTCCCAACCCGCGGAGGGATAGAGGGATTCTCAGAAGGCTGGTACTTCCGAAACGTGGCCAGGACAAGAATATGGCCAGGGACGTTCTGCGTAGTCGTGGCTTTGCCAATAACTGAACACGCGATGGAGGGATCAGAGAGAACAACAAAAGGAGAGGCAATATACAGACGGTCAAGTCGGCTCACATGGCAGATTTCCCCAGTGACAATCTCACGACGGGTAGGATCTGGCTGGTGGACCTCAGTCCAACGAGGGAAGAACGAGTGGAACATATCATGCCTATATCGATCACCAGGCCTCCACCCCGATCCATCCCCGCACTGACGGCCATCCTCCTCAAGGGCAAAATTGAAGTCCCCACCAATCATAACCAGAGCGTCAGGAGTCCCCAGAGCGTTCCGAATAAGCCTCAGAGATCTCCGAAATGCCCACATAGGCTCCCCCGATGTAGGCAGGTGTACACTAAGGACCCAGAGAGCGCCCCGTCGACCGTAGCATTTAGAGACCAGGATACGGCCTTCATCAATATTGTAATGCCGAATGTCCGTGAAGAGAGCGCAGAGAGCAGGAGAGATCAGTGTAAGAACACCACCAGCAATGTCCGAGGTATGCCCTGAGAATCCAATCGACCAACCTTGCAGATCTGCCTGGAGAGCTGCTGCATCACCAGCTGTGCCATGGGTCTCTTGCACACACGAAATACTGGAACGCCGAGACAATCCCAGAAGCTGCTTGTACCGACGAGAGGCCCGCAGGGGGGAGTGGTGAATGGAAGCGAAGAGCCCCCTAGAGTTCCAAGTGAGCAAAGACAGAGAGCAGGAAGGGGGATGGGGAAAAGGGGAGCGACGATTCAGCGGGCAGACCCCCACTGGGCGAAGAAGAGCTCGAGCCGGAGTCGGAACTGCTCGAGCTACTAGCAACAAAACTGGAGGACAGGTTAAACTCGATCCTGCCTTCTCGGGCGCGGAGGGCACCCGCCAAAAAGTTCCTGGAGGCCCCCGGGGGAAAAAACCACAAAAATTTGCCCCCCAGGGCGGCCTAACCTGTCAGATTCAACTTCAAAAGGGACGCGTGGGCTCAGCGGCAAACGCAGCCTCGAATTTCGCACGGATCTCAGGAGCGTTTAGTCCAAGAGCGTTAAGACCTGCTTCATCTGGGCGAAGGTGGATCACATCCGAGTTCTGAGGGCAACAGGTGAGGCGGAAGAGAGGAACTGGATCTTCGCGCGAGCGAAGGCCGAAGACATCCCCGCCGATGCCATTAGAATTGGCCTGCAACTCAACCTTGGAAAGCTCTTCCTAGACCGCGCCCCTTACCTTCCCCATCTTGAAGAAGAAGCCGACGCTGAGGAGACAGGTTACGACGAACACGGAGGGGCCAAACATCCTGCTGATTCCGTGGGTTAACCATGCCGGAACTCTC
Organism: Prorocentrum cordatum; assembly: GCA_963575745.1. Classification (NCBI taxonomy): domain Eukaryota; class Dinophyceae; order Prorocentrales; family Prorocentraceae; genus Prorocentrum; species Prorocentrum cordatum. The sequence goes on from CAUYUJ010005891.1 coordinate 745,240, forward strand.
ACTCAGCTTCCTGAAATTCATCTGGAAGTCCGAGTCCATGGCCGGGGTAGGGAAGTCCAGGGTAACTTTCTTCTGGAGATCATACGCGCGAGTTCGAATGAGACTGGCTGCCTGCACGGTCGCACACTTAGAGATGATGTCCTTCGCAACCCTCTCGAGAGTAGTGGCCATCAATCGATCCTGGAACCCAAGGATGAGCAGACGGTGGGCATCCTCAAGCGACGATCCTCCTCCTGCACTCCCTCCTGTGGTGGGCCCGTCCCCAACCGAGCTGTCAACTGCACGGCGCTTACCTCCTCGACTGTTAGCAAGAGGGGGCAAACGGGCGCTCACCTGAGCCATCTGTTCCATGGCATTGAGGCGATTCTCGGACTTCTCGAGGCGGTCGGTGATCTCATTCAACATCTGACCTTGTACTCCAACAGTGGCAGCAAGACCCGCGACCTTATCATCGATCGATTTCTCGATCTTGGCGAACTGGGTGTCAAACATAGCTTGAAACATAGCTTGGATCGCGGCCATATCGACCGCCATGGCGGTCGGGTCTGGAGAGGGGCAGAGAGGGCATGCACTCAGTGGGGTGGTAGTGCAGGGGGACGCTGGCAGCCTATCTGCCGAGACCCTCGAGCTGCTCCTCGGCTGCTCCCAAGCTGGAGCCACGGAGCAATGGTTCCAACTTGAGCCAAAATGGCTACGGATGATGATGATGACGATGATGATGATGATGGGAGGAGGGAGGGGGGGGGGGAAGGATGAGACGAGGAACGCGGGGCACCGTCTCTTCAAAACGAGGACCCAACGCCACAGGATGGTTGGGAAAAAACAGAAAGATCGATCCTCCTCCTCCTCCTCCTCCTCCTCCTCCTGCTCCTGCTCCTGCTCCTCCTCCTCCTCCTCGAGAAATTCAAGGAGACGCCCCAGTGCCACCGGCGGTCGCACGCGCGCGGCGATGCCAAGTGCACCAGGCTCGAGGAGGGCCACCGGAGCACCGAGGCAGCGCCTACCTCCAAGGATTTCAAGGATGATGTCGTCGAGGCTTAGTTCTACAAGCTTACGGAGTGCGTTCGTCTGCTCGGCCCTGAGCGAAACTTCCGCGGCTGGAATTACGCGCAGCCGATGTCCTGGCTTCGCGAGAACTACCCAGATGTTGAAGTCGCCCAGGGCAAGTTCGGCGACCTCGGAGCGAAAGAACAGAACATGCCGCGGGGGCATCGCACAAGTACAGAGAGGGAACATCGGAGGCGACACCATTACATAATATTGTCAACTTCGAGGATGGGGCCGATGACATCTCCGCTGAGGCTTTCGCGGAGTTGCAGGGCGAGGCGCCTTCGAGCACTGGCGCGGCCCCCGAGGTCAGCCCGTCAGCCGCGCCGAATCCCCAAGCGCGGAAAGGCGTTGGGCACGCCCGCGGATCTAGTGAGGCTTCGTCGTGCAGGGGGGGGGGGCCGCTCCTATGACAGCGCTGCCACGCGTCGACGCCCAGCAGGAGGCGTCCCAACTTCGAGCTCAGGCTCGAGAAGGCCTTTCCCTTTCGCAAGGGCGAGGGCAAGGCGGCAACTACAAAAGATGCCCCATCGGAAGTCGGGCCCAACGCAGAGGAGGTCGAGGGCAAAGGGGGCACCAAAGATATGTAATCTATTACGCGCCATGTGAGGTCACGCAACGCGGGAAAAATCTTGGGCGCGTGCGGGGATCGCCTTAGCATGGCCATCGACAAGTTCGGCAACGCGAACATGCGGGACCGCCCCCCGCGGGCTCGGCATTTGCAATCGCGGGTCGACTTGCTCGCGAATGCGTCGAATAAGCGTTCGCGCATGCAGTCGGGGAGCGGGGGCCCAAAGGAGGAGGGCGTGACCAGCACGGCGCAGAATGTCTTGGACGAGTTGGGGCGCCTGAACTTCACCCCGGCACTCCTCGGGGAAGCCCGCGACGACCCTGGGGCGTTCATGGGTGGGGCGCTCAACGCGGCTCAGAAGCACACGGTCCAGAAGTTGAGCCCGAAGCTGATGTCGCATGCATTCGTCGCCGCGGGCGCCGCGGCAATTTCCGCGACAGAATTTTCTGGGCCCAGAGGGCTCGGCATCGATTCGCGTGCCACCTCGGCGGCCAGATCGACCTTGAGGCTCGCAATGTTTTCGAGTGGCGACTCGATAAACTGCGGCCTCCTTCCCGAGGCGTGCCGCGACAATGCCCAGCAGCGCGTCGTCCTGGAGCTCGCCGAAAAGACCCCCACCGCACCCATGGAGTATTTTCAGACAACGCGGAGTGTCCTCGTCGACCCGGGCGCCCCCAACGCCGCCGAGAACGACGTCTTGCGAGCTCCGTGGCACCAGTTGGTTGGTCTGCCCAAGCTCGCGTGGACTTGGGCCTCGGCGCGTCAGTTTCGGGTTTCTTGGGGCACGGCGTCGACGGCTGCCCCCAGGGCGCCACTGTCGCCAGGGTTGTGCTGGACAAGAAATCCGAAGTCAGCTCGAGGCTCCAAACCTTCTCCAGCAAGAAGGGTAAACCCTCCCATCTCGGAGTTGCCTGTTGGGGCACGGTGGGGAATATCGCGGCCTTGGGGAGCGACCCGCAGTCAGTGGCGAGTCGTTCCAAATCCGTCTGGGCCAAGAAGAATCGCGAGGGCGCCCTGCTGCTGGTCGGAAACCTGATCGACGGAGGCGCGTCTGCCAATACCCTGGAAGCAGCGCAGTTGCTGACCATCATGAACTGCGACGCAGCATCGCAGGACATAGCCACTACCATCGCCAGATCTTTACTCGAAAAGCTAATCTCCGACGTCGCCGAAGTGATCGAGGGGGGCCATTGGCGACGCCCTCACCCCGCGCGTCATTGAGTCGATGCTGGACTGCCCTCCTCCTGGCGGCCATGGGCAGGGCGAGGGCCCCGAAGCCGCCGCGAGTACTTTCTTGCGCGCGTTGCAGCCGGTGTTCTTCTGCGACAGCTTGGAGGGGACGTTTGACAAAGATCGGCCATGGAGTAAACTGACTTTCGGGTTCCGCGCAAGGCTCGATCTCCTTCGCGACGTCGGCGACGCAGAGGCGGGGGAAGACGACGCGGACTACCTGGGCGTCCTCCGTGCGTGGTCTGGCTTCTGGGTTCGTCGGGGTCGCGTCGACATCGCCGACGCGCCCCTTGGCGCCCGCGGGTCTGAGACCACGACCCCCCCGACGACGCTGCGGTCGGTTTCGATCGAGAAGGCAGCGACGGAGGCCTCCGAGGAGGTGCTGAACGTCCGGAAGAGCCTCGATGACGGCATCATCCAGTAGGCCGCCCAGTTGAAGAACCTCTTCCCGCCGAAGTGCAGCGAGATCTTGAACGCAGCCAAGGCGCGCGACAACGTCGTGGCAGTTCTGGCCCGCCTGTCCAAGGACGAGCCCGTGAGCCTCGCGGAGATCGCTGGAGCAGCCGCCGATTGCCGCCAGCTTCCCCAGACCAACACACACAACAGAGAGTTGGACATGAAGGAGGTGAGCCTGAAGATGAACAAAACATACGACAACGAAATTACTGCATGGATCGCGACGTCCGACACTGTCCGGTGCTTCGCGGGCGCCCGCGACTTCTTCAAGGTCGCGGTTCCCGCGGCGGTGAACGGCGACTGGGCCGCGCGCCCGTGGATCGAGAAGGTCAAGGACAACGAGGTCGAGGAACAGATGGCGCTATGCGACCGCATGGGAAAGACGGCTAAGCTGACGCACCGCATCGCCTCGGCTACCTACCGTAGATGCTGAAGTCCGATGAGGACTCGAAGCGGGTGGCAACCGTTCTGGGCATGATCGAGGAGCACGAGAAGGCCGTGGACTTGGAGGGAGACATTCGGATTAACGTCGCGACGACTGCGATTGGCAATGCTATTCTACAGCGGCCCAGGCCGAAAACGTGCCGCGCCGACCTGAAGAACGCGCAGGCGTACTTCATCAAGCAGGGCTTCCAGATTTCAAATATGGGCAAGTTCTTGAGGGACATCCGCACAGAGGCGGAGATGGTGAATGATGTCGCGGTGGACGCTATCTCGGCGGCCTCAGGTGACACCGCGGCTCTCGGCGGCACGGCGTCAGAGTTGGTCGGGAACTCAAACAGTTCGGCTTCGAACGGGAGGCGTCCGGCGACGGCGAAGTCCAGCGGATTCGAAACCCTGAATTTCCAGAAGAAAGACTCGGACGATGGCCCGACTATTATTCGCGGCTGGTGATGCGCGTTGGGCGACGGGCAGAATGGCGGGGGCGGCTTGCCTGAGGAGCTGAGGAGCATTCGCGCTCGACGCATTCGATAGCTGCGAGAACCAGTGCGAGGAGATGGGCCCCATCGCTGGTGGAATTGCCGCAGTGGCGGCTGCGTTGCCGGAAGAGAACGGCCCGCGCCTCCATCCGCCGCCGCTGCCATCGCCGCGTCGTCGCGGAAAGGGGACAATGGCAGAAGTCATGAGAAGGGATGGAAAGAGCAGGAGGATGGGGAGGAGGAGGAGGAGGAAGATGGGGAGGAGGAGGAGGAGGAGGAGGAGGAGGAGGAGGAGGAGGAGGAGGAGGACATGGGGCCGCAGGAGGAGGGCGGCGGGGGGCGAGGAGGCGGGGGAGGAGGACGATGGGGACGGGAAGAGGGGAGGGGGAGTATAGGGGGAGAGGACGTAGGAGGGGGAGGGGGCGGAAGACAGGGAGGGGAAGGCGAGGTGGGGGGAGGGGGAGGGGGCCCCCCCTCCTCCTCCTCCACCAGCCCCTCCCTCCCTCCATCCTTCGCCCTGCCCCCTACTCCCCCACTTTCGTCCTTCTCGCCGTTCGTGCTCGTCGCCCCCCTCCCCCTCGTCGTTCGCGCTCGCCGTCTCCGACGTTGTCTATTGCTAGCGTCGTCTGCCGAAACGGCGTCCGAACGGCGCCCGACGTCGACTCTGGGTCCAGAGAGGCAATGGAATATAGCAGCCTTGCTTGGCTGCGGAAAACCCATCGCGAGGTCTCATTGCCCGCCGCATTGCACGCGCGAGCCGAGAATGCATCGTAGAAGGAATCGGTCGCTCTTCGTCATCGCCGATGGCATTGCGACGGGGGGGGGGGGGGCTAGCGCGGCAGCGCAGGCCTTTCGATGATAAGGCGACGACTGAGCCAGAGGCCCTAGTACCTGGCGTAGATGCTGCGGGCTCAAAGGGTAGACTGCGCACCCCGCCTTGCGCCTGCCTGGGGGCCCCCCCGAGGCCGCCTAGAGCGCCTCATCCAATGCTTGCACGCGCGCACGTAACGTTGAAGAACCCATCAGGCCCCCGAGCCCCCGGGGGCCCCGAATTGTTTTTAACGGGCCCCCTGGGCGCCCGAGCTGTTTTCAAAGAGCCGCCGAAAAAGGGCGCCCGAGGCGCGCAGGCAAGGCTCCTTGGCGCGCCAGCGACTGCGCCAGCGGTCCACTCGCGCTGGTCCGCTTGTATATTCGCACCCCCGCTTTTCCTGCTAACGCACAAAAGGATTCGCGGCTACGAGACCGGAAGCGAATCTGATTGCAGAATCGGTGCGCGCAAAGCAATTTCGAATGAATAAATACACGCACACATACACATTCTCCACCCTCGCATTCTGTCCAACATCTCAGCAAATAGCACTCCCCCCCCCTCAACCACCCCGCATGTTCAGACCAGCGACCCAGGCGCGTCGGCGAGGCTTCTGGCCCACGACCCAGGCACATCGGCGAGCCCAGGCACTGCGGTGCGGCCTCTGAGGAGGAAGAGAAGGAGCCGCCATAGGGAACAGAGGGTGAGCCGCCGTAGCGCGCCCGGCCGGCTGAGCCTGGCCCCAGAAACCCCGGAGCGCTGGCAACCCAATACATAGCGAAACGGCTCGAGTGCAAATGCCTTTGTGCTGATGGCAGTGATCGTCATGGTGGTGATGTGGTAGAGGTAGTGGCGTCTGTGTGTTCTTCTTTCTATATACCCATATATTTGTCGATCCGTCTATCTAGATAACTGTCTATATGTCTATCTAAGCGTCTACCTATAGTTCGATTTATCTTTGTATACATATGTATATATCAATATATCTGTCGATGTATGTATGTATCAAGCGTCAGGAGTGCACCATCGGGACAACCATCGGGACAACAATCGGGAGAACCATCGGGGCAACCATCGGGACACCCATCGGGACAAGCATCGAGTCAACCATCGAAACGACCATTGGGGCAACCATCGGGACAACCGTCGGGACAACCATCGGGACAATTATCGGGACAGAAATCGGGACGACCGCCGGGACAACCATCGGGACAACCACCGGGACAACCATCGGGACACCCATCGGGACAACCAAAAGACAAACATCGGGACAAAGATCGGGGCAACCATCGAAACAACCATCGGGACCATTATCGGGACATACATCGGGACAACCATCGAGACAACCATCGGGGCAAACATCGGGACAACCATCGGACAACCATCGGGACAACCACCGTGGCAACCATCGGGACACCCATCGGGACAACCATCGAATCAACCATCGGGACCAAAATTGGGACATACATCGGGACAACCATCGGGACAACCATCGGGACTGAAATCGGGACATACATCGGGACAACCATCGGGACAACCATCGCGACAACCACCGGGAACAACCATCGGGACGACCATCGGGACAACCATCGGGACAACCATCGGGACAACCGTCGGGACAACAATCGGGACTGAAATCGGGACAACCATCGGGACAACCCTCGGGACAACAATCGGGACAACCATCGGGACAACCATCGGGACATCCATCGGGGCAACCGTCGGGACAACCATCGGGAGAACCATCGGGACAACCGTGGGGACAACCATCGGGACACTCAATGGGACATGGGACAACCATCGGGACAACCCGCGGAACAACCATCGGGGGGTGCGCCCCAGGGGGGTGGGTGGGCGACCGTTTGGGCTCCATGTGGCGTGTACCAAAGCAGGACCTCGCCAGCGCGCGCGACGCGAACCAAAACCAAAACCGATCTACTGGTTGGGACCACTTCCGTTGTATGTATGTATGTATGTACGTACGTACGTACGTATGTATGTATGTATGTATGTATGTATGTATGTATGTGTGTATCTCTCTTTCTCTCTCTCTATATATATGTATAAAAATTAATATTTCCAACATCTTCACCACATTCTGCAAAACGGGCTTCTCGCGCCGCGTGTCGAACTCATTCGGACGCCCTTGCGCGAGCGCTTGCGGGGGGAGAAAGGGGGGCGGAATCCGCGTCAAATGCAATCGCGCGGGTTTCTCGCGCATCGTCTTCGCGCGCTTGTCCAAATCCTTCCAAAACCTTCGGCGCCGACGCGAACACATCGTCATTGTTACCGGCGGGCATGATGAGCATCGGCGCCGTCAGTGACCTTGCCGTCGTCATCGCCACCGTCGCCACCATCATCGCTACTATCATAATCGTGTCCACCAATGTTGGCGTCTCCATGATACCGCGCCCACCCAAGTCACCGACTCGCACTGAGGTGCCCGCTGGGAAACGCCAGGCGGCCAGCACCACTGCGGCCGCGTCGATCGCGCCAACTTAGCTCAGCAAATAAGATGAAGCCAGGATCGGGGCAACATTTGACCGGGATAAAAAGCATGCTCGGTTTTTGAAATCACCGGGGGCGCCGCCGAACGGGCCTGCCACGCCTTGGGCGCCATCGGCTTCGCGAGGGAAGAAATGCGCCCCGGCGCGGATGAAGCCACGGCGCGTATTTGGCCACGCGCGTCCCCGAGGGAATTCAGCGCCAAGCGCCTTTCACTCCAGAAGGCCCGACGTCAACAAAACAAACTTGAGGCCCCAAGGGGGCCCCAAGGAGGCGGACCGCCCAAACAACCACGCAACCAACGCAACGAAAAAGCACGAAAATGCCAAGAAGCGCGTTACTCAATGACCTCTTCGGCCACGCAACACCGCGATAATGCCCAAGAAGGCATGGGAAAAAAGTCCCGCGCGCGGCCAGGCGACTTCCCCGCGCCGCCCCAAGGTTACCGAAGCGTGCCGAAATAAACGTACAGAACACCCTGGAAAGTGTTTGGGAAGTCCCCGCGCCATGCAAGATCCGCCGCCGAACAATCTCGCGGACACCCAGCGCGTACGCGCGGGCGTCCACCATGGATGCCCAACTCCGGTTTCCGAGACAATCGCGCGCAACCGCCTGGGGGCCTCGGCAACCTCGCGATTGGCCCAGGGGCCCGCGGGCCCCAGGGAATCGAAGACCGAGTTCGCAACTCCGGAAGCATCGGGCGCGGCGCCAGCCAATCGCTCGTCTCTGGCTGACAGTAGGACGCCTGGAGACCCGGTAAAACCTAAGGAACCGCTTTTCAGAGATTCACAGAACCAGAAACCGGGGCGCGCCAAATTCTCGCGTCCGAACTTCTCTGAGAATCTCTGAAAATCTCTGAACTAGCCACCCCGCGTGAAACGTTCCCATAAACCCAAAACCTCGGAGCTGGCCGAAACTCTCTGAGAGTTTTTCGGCCCGCGAAATTTGGCGCGCCCGGATTTCTGGTTCCGAGATTCTCTGAAATCGCGCTGCGGCGGCGCCCAGCAGGTCCTCGCGGGCCCAGGGTGGGGGCCGTGGACATCGCGGGCCGCGGTGGTCCCGACCGCGAGGTCCTTCCTCCTGCCTCTCGACGAGTCCACGCTCATGGACACGCTCTCTGCGCTGAGCGTGGACCGCGCCATCCGCTGGTACTTCTGCGCGACGACAGCCAACTGGCCGCCGACGGACAAGGCGATTTTTCTCCGAGCTGCGCGTGCCACCGAAAACGTACAATAGCCCCGGGCTCGGGGAGAAACACTTTCGAAGCACTTTCAGGCCGCCAGCGTCGTGGCTGCCGACCCGCCGCGCGCCGACCGAGAGACGAGCTGGGTCCACTACGTCCACGGCGGCGGGCGGGCGCCCAAGAGCTGTCGCCGCGGTGCGCGCGGCGGGGCGCCCGCCCAACTGCAACCGCAAATGCGGTCTCCATGGCGCCACAGGCGTAGTAATATGTGCGACGCATTCTCGGGCCCTCCATCAGCGCATTGGCCAGCGCCCAAGTCGCTGAAACGCAAACCTACTGCGCCCCCCGTGCAAGCCGCGCACCCTTTCACAATGCTCGTGCACACCAAATTTTCTGCCCGCCCTCAACAGTTGAATTGAGCGCCCATGTGTTACTTGGGCTCATCAAGCCGTCGAACACTCTTTGGGAACTTCTGCGAATGCGCGCGCTACGCTCCACAAATCGGCGTTTTATTTTTCTCTGGAACTCTCCCAAAATCTCTGGTTCCGATGTGTCCCGATCTCCCGCTCAACTGAGCAAAGCTGGCCGCTCTGCTCGCGAACATGCGCGGGCTAGGGCGGCCGCGGAAATATACCGGCCAACGCCATCCGCTCATCGCAATCGCCGCCGCATGCATGCGGCGGGACGAATACACGGAGACGGAATATTGCGAAACATATATTGCACCGCGTCGACTGTCTGTTCTTAAAAAACGATCCTCCACCCCGCCCCCTGGGTTAAACAGTGCACCTTGTCGATTCGTACTGTGCATGCGATTCTGCCCCAACCGTCCATCCGAAATGCGAATTCGTACCACCCCAAGCAGACTGTCATCGAACCTCTCATCCTCTGCAACAAATTACTATGTGCGCGCACTCGTTCATCAAATATCACATGTTTTAGAAATCCCCTGCAACAGGAAAGCGACGATGTGCACGCGCGAGCGTCGTCGCGGGCTCAAGCCGGAATCCTTCAAAAAAGCGTTGGTGTCGTAAGGTTGTCAGAAACGAAAGCCGCAAAAACATATTAAAAACCTTGCGTTTCGCAAAGGAGGTTTTGAAGAAAGAAACCTGCGCCCGCGCTCTGGCGAATTCTTACTGGGACCGTTGGTTTCTCAACTGTTTCATAAAATGCCACCAAGCGGGTGTTTCGCGCGCGCCTGTCGAAATAGCTCGAACGCATTAGCGCGCGCGCTGTCGCAATAATCGATTTGAGCAGCACTGGACGACGTGCACGCACGCGCGTCGTCGCGCGCGCTTGCCGGAATATGCCATACACTGAAGTGTCGCAAGGAATTCAAACACGAGTGGCCCGAAAACATATACAAGCAAATTGTTTCGCAAACCTCAGTGTTCAAAGAAGCCTGCGCTCGAGGCCGCGCGGATTCTTAAGAAAATCCTTGGTCGTCCAACAGTTTCGACACATCCTGGCAATGGGGCCTTCCGCGCCGCATGTCGAAGTCATGTGAACGCCCTAGCGCACGTGCTGGGGGGGGCACGATCCGTGCCAAATCATTCCACGCGGGCCACTCGCGCGCGTCGGCCGCGCGCGCATGTCAAACTCCTTCAAAAACCTGCATCGCCGACACGAACAGAACGCCACCGTGACCGGCGGGCGTGATCAACATCGGCACCGTCATTGGCCTTGCTGTCGTGATCACCACCATCGCCACCATCATCGCTACTATCAGAATCGTGTCCACCGCTGTCGTTGTCGCCACGATTCCGCGCCAGCCCAAGTCACCGACTCGCACTGAAGTGCCCGCTTGAAAGTGTCTAGCGGTCAGCGCCACCGCGGCCGCGCGGGCTACAGCGGCCGCAAAGATGCACCAGCAAACGCAAAGCACTCATCGCAATCGCCGCAGCATGGATTTTGCAAAACAGGTTTCGGATGGGTGGGTGGGAAGTTTGCGCGAACAGTGGGATTGACAATTTCAAGTTCGGCAAGGCGAATTGCACCACAAAGGTTGCACCATGTAGATTGCCCCGCGCAGCTTGCAGCAAGCGTGCACTGTCCTTGGGAGCGTGGCGGAAATGAGGTTTTGCGGTGCGGGTTGCTGTTGCTGTTGCTGTTGCTGTTGCACGCGACTGGGCCCGCGACCCACCCGCGACCCATCCGGGACCCACCCCGCGACCCACCCGCGACCCACCCCGCGACACGCCCGCGACCCATCCGCTACCCACCCGCGACCCACCCACATTGCTTTAACAGAAAAATCGGCGCCTGCGGCGGACACGTTGTATAGCTTGACAAGTCATGCGCCTGCGGCGGGCTTCTTCAGAGCCTCGCAGACTGCCGACGCCCCGTCCGCCCCCATCACTCGTTTCCGCAGCTGCGGGGTGCAAACTAGAAGCATTGCACACCATGGGCTGCACAACCTATGCGGCGCAACCAATATTCACTACGTAGATTGAATTACATGTTTTACACCGCGCAGACAAGAAAGACCACATAGATAACACAACATGTATATCACAACATAGGTTGCTAGAAACACACTGATTGGGGACCACGCTGGCTAACGTTCCCTTTGAGAGAAGGAACACCTATGCGATGCATTATCTGCGAAGCGGCGACGGGCGGCGACAGCGACACCATGGCCGACAAACCGACGGTCAGACCCAGGCGACGGGCGGCGAGGAGGCGGCGACGGCAACAGCACAGTAGCTGGACCAACGGCGACGGTCGGCGACGAGGCGGTGCCAAGGGCGGCGACGGGGCGGCGGAGGGGTAGCGACGGCGACAACACAGCGGCCAGACCGACGGTCAGGCTCAGTTCCCTGAGACTGCGAAGCACGAACCCCTTAGTGCAAACACTGCCTGGGGAATGTGTTGCGCCACGCAGGCTGCTAGAAGCCACCGTGTGGGGTGCCCGCTGGTCAACACCTGCATGCACTGACCAACGGCCGAGGATACCACGCACCCCTGTGCCGTATCTGCCTGCTTTCCTGTTCGGCCCATCGCGGTCACTCGGCTCCCTGTCTCAACAAACTCGGCAAACGAGATAGATTCGGAACTACCCCGTCACTCACAAACGTCTCTCAGAGCGCCGCCCGGTCACCAGCACTTCCGATTATCTGAGGAACTTCGCTGAATGTCCTGGCAAAGAACAAATCACGGAGACTGCGGAAGCGGTGCACTCAGGAACGCGTGCTACCCCAGACGCAGAGTACCCGTGAATGGTGAGCCAGAGATAAAGAGGCATCGCTTAATCTGACAGAAAAGCGAAGAGAAAAACAGAGAGGGAGAGAGAGAGGGAGAGAGAGAGAGTGAGAGGAACAAAAAAGAGGCACAACACACAAAACACAAGCAACGGTAGGTGAGAGCACATGAGTCAGTCCAAAGAGAAGTAGACCAGTGCAAGAAGTAGTCAGCCAGTACGCAGAAAATGTGATATGCCTCGGGCAAGGTCGATTCGGTCTAGAGTCCGCTGAGAGCTCGCCCCATCCTTACGATCTCCCTTCTATCCTCACCCATCCCCTCAACCACCTCGTCGTCGCCATCCTCCCACTGTCCATCACGGCCGTCATCATCGTCGTCATGCTCATCACCGTCGCCATCACGCCATCATCCTCAAAGCCCGTCGCAGCCAGAATCCTCGTTCCAACCCTCCCTTCCCCTCCTTCTCGTCTTCTCCGTCCCCCAATCCTCCTCCTCCTCCTCATCCTCGTGCTCTGGCTCTCATCATTGCCTGAGCAAGTCGCCCGCCAGCGCCCTACACGCGCCAACGCTGAGCGACCCGTGCCAGATCGGCGCCGCCATTCACGACGCCCTCGCCGCCACGGTCGACGATGACGTCGCTGGCCCCGCCCTGGAGAGACGCTTTCCGCGGTGGCCGCGCCCCTCCGCGAGCCCCGCGCGCTGCGGCCCCCGCCGCCCACCACGGCCCACGAGGCCAACCACAACGCCTTGCCCGCGGTCGCCAAACCCGAGGTGTTCCGTACAGTCGAGGCGTTGACCTAAGGAACCCTAAATAAGGAACGAGGCCCCTATTCTCCATGAGTTGAACTTCGATTTCCGATCGAAAACCTGAGGAACATCCAAGGCAAACTGCGAAACAATTAAGGAGCACGGAGCCCCTCCCCAACGAAAAGGGTTCCTTCTTCAGGGCCCCGACTGTAGTTCCACTCTCGAGGTCGCCCTCCTCGGGTGCCCGCCTACCGAGGACAGAACGCCGCCGGCGCGGAGCCCAACGCGAGCGCACCGCACCTCACAACGGCGCCCCGGAGTCGCAACTCGCAGTCGTCCCTGATCGCGGGCAGCTTCTCGCCAGCGAGCTGCTCCAAGAACTCCGCGATGATGCCCTTTGCCTCAGCGTGGCCGCAGCAGCGCCTGCCTCGCATGCGCCCACGACCGAGCATGATGCTGCCGCCCGCCGAGGCCCGCGCCATCCAACAATCGCCCAGCCGACGCACTCGTCCCGCGCAGGCGGTGGCCCCAATGCGCGGCGCCGCCTTGAATAATGCCAGCGGGCACTCATTCAACACGGTCTGCGTCAGAGGAGCAGGTGACCTCCTCTTTTTGTTTCTCCTCCACTTCTTCTCATTATTCCCAAAACAACGCTTGCACGGAAAAATCCTGACTTTTGCACTGTGCCCGCGCGTGGCCGCCTCGTATCCTGGCGGGGTTTTCCGGGTTTGGGCCCAATGCCCACCCATGGCGGCCTCGTGTCCGCTTCGTGTGCTGGCTGGGCTTTCAGATTTTCGCCCGGCGGCCGCCCAAGATTGCCTTAACCGCTGGCTGTTTGTTCCCGGTGTTCGCGCGATGCCCGCCCAAGGCCCGAGGCCGGTGTGATGCCTGGGTGTTCCACCGGATGCCCGCCCGTGGCGTCCTAAGGGCCGCCCTGTGCGACGGCTGGCGTTTCTGGGCGCGCACGCGCAATTTGCACCACACGGCTTGACCCACACAGCGTGCAACCCGTAAATCGCACCCCGTGGCTAGCAATCAACATGCTTCACGACATTGGCTCCTTGACATAATAAGACTGTTTGCCAGCGCTCGCCCACAACAGTGAGCCGTTGCACTGTCGATTCTTACGGCGCGTGGTGCAACAAGTTATAATCAGCTCATAGATGGCCAGCCCCAGCCCCAACACAATCATCCCCGCCTCCCACCCGCAACTCGTTTGGCAAATCCCATGCGGTCACGATCGCGGTTGCCTGCTGGCACGCGCTATCGTATGTGCGACCGCGCAAGCGAACGCTCACGCGCAGGACGACCACATGGTTTGCCCCAGTTGATGCGGCCGCGATGGCGCTTGCCAACGAAAACTTCCCATCGCGTCTCAAAGGCTGCGCTGGCGCGCGGGCGCTTCAGCGCTTGTCGGCGACGTGGGCGGGCGCGGTATCATGATGACGCCAGCGACGGCGGCAACGATGATGATAGCAGCGGTTGTGGTGGCGATGATGGTGACGAGGGCGGACAAGCCAATGACGGCACCGATGCTGGTGACGACGATGACGATGACGATGCCGATGCCGATGATGATGATGATGATGATGATGACGATGATGATGATGGTTGGGGCGATGGTGATGATGATGATGATGATGATACCCATGTGTCGGCGTTGAATGTGTTTGTGCCGATGATAGCGGCAATGGCGGCGACTCGCGATGACGATAACGGCGGTGATGCGATTGCGCTGATGAGTGCGATGGCGAAAACATGCGCGCGCAACACAATTATACATCTGGCAAACGGCATGTTGACAAAATCAAATGGCATCCCATATGTGGTTCAAGCTCTGGCTTGCAATTCTTCGTACGCCACTGCTGTTGAGCATCTGTCGACACGCGCGCGAGGCGACGTGCGAACGTGGCCCACATGGTATTATTTGATACAGGCGCCGGAAGAAATTAGCAAACACTCATGCCACATGTGTGTGTCAATGTCCCTCCCCCAATGATCAATGTTGGCGGTGGGTTGGATGAGTTGCACTTCGACCGCAGGCCCCCCCCCGCGCGCGCGCCAACTTTGAGTTTTGGGGGGCGGGGGGGGGGGCGTCCACCATTCGCTTCCCTCTGCCGTCTCACGTCTTGGGTGACGCTGCCGTGCGCGAGTGGACTGGGCGAATCTGCGGGCATGGGTTCCTGCGAAGCCAGCAGGCGTCGAAGCCACCTCAGAAGGGGCCTTGCCAGGCGCTCGCAAGGGGGCATCCAAACAAATAGTTCACGTATGATGTGCGCGGCATGGCCCAAATTGCCGCATGCGTTGGCTCGCGTGCCGCTACAGGCCATTCTGCGCAAGGCGCTGGGCCGCCCGCTCCACCTGCGCGCGCGGCCGCAAAGCGCACTGCCGGCCAAGGTGATGGTCTGCCGCGAGTCCGCTGGGCTCCGCAAGGTGCCGACTACGCAACGGACGCGCAGGGCTCTCGCAATGGCAATCGCGCAGCCAAGCGCGCCAAGTGCGCCGGCCGCGACAGGTGCGCCGCAGCCCTCTGCCGCCTCATGTCTCACGTATCGCTCGCATCCCGCGCGCCTCGCCCGACCCGACGTTTCGCTCATCGCTCGTGTTTTTCGTTCGAGAGAGATATGAAATAGCAGGGGCTCCTTCTGTTCCTGCGAGCGACGCGAGCGACGCGTTAAAATTGGGCCCGACGGGGCGAGCGACGCGAGCGATGCGTGAAGAAAAATGCGGGGCGCGACAAAGGCCACCCCAGAACGGCCGGCGCCGGTTGCAGACGAAAGCCCGCGGCGGCCGCGGCCATGCCAGCCCTGGCGCCCGAGCGACAAAGCATATCAGCCTATCTCCGATTGGCCGGCGGATCACCCGCGGCGCGTCCCTCTCCGCAGCCGCCCAGCGCCGCCGACGGCGGGCGGGGCAGCCGCCTCCCGCGCCGCGCGTGGGCGCCGCGGCCGCGGCGCGCGCGTCCGAGGCCGCCGCCGTGGCCCAGGCGGCGCTGGCGGCTCAGAACAGGGTGAAGCTGGCCGTGCTTGCCCCCGACCTGCCGCGCCAGCGCTCGTTCTTCGCGCGCGCGCGGACCTGGCCCCCCGGGGACAAGCAGCCTGGAGACTCGACGCGGGAGAACATCTGAAAGCACCTAGAGCGGCCCACGAGTGATCAGGAGGCCCACCCCGAGGGGCGCCCAGAGGCCTCCGAAGAAATGAGCGACAGCACATGCTGCATTCATGCATCAACGCCCCCTCCCCAATGATCAACGTCGGCGATGGTTTGGATGAGTTGCGCGACCCCCCGCGCGCGCCAACTTTCAGTTTTTCGGGGCGCGGGGGCGCCCGCGAATTGCCCACTTCTGCCGCGGCAGCCCACTGCCGCCATATTTACCCACGCGGCGATCGCGTCGAGCGCCCCCCCAGGCCCCGTGATTCAAGCATCGAATGTTCCGCGCGTTAGAGAGAGAGATTGGGCAATGAGAACTCTCTATGTTTTAACCAGCGATGCGAGCGACGCGTTGCAAATGTGGTCCGACGGGGCGGGCGGCGCGAGCGACGCGCGAAAAAATGTGGGGCGCGACGTCGGCCGCCCCAGAACGGCCAGCGCCTGCTGCGCGCGAGAGCCCGAAGCCCGCGGCCCCACCAGCCCCGGCGCCCGAGCGACGATGCGCCGACTGGCCCGCGGATCGCTCACGACATGTCCCTCGCCGAAGCCGCCCAGCGCCGCCGACTGCGGGCCGAGCAGCCGCCTCCCGCGACGCGCGCGGGCGCCGCGGCCGCCGCGCGCGCGGCCGAGGCCGCCGCCGTGGCCCAGGCGGCGCCGACGGCCAAGAACAGGGCGAGGCCGGCCGCGCTTGTCCCCGACTTGCCGCGCCAGCGCGCGCTTCGCGCGCGCGCGGACCTGGCCCCCCCCGACGCGCAGCCTGGAGACTTGACGCGGGAGAGCTTCTAGAAGCACCTAGAGCGGCCCACTGGGGGGCCTACCCCGAGGCGAGCCAACGGGCCTCGGAACGAACTCTCATGCCACATTCATGTGCGAATTCCCCCCCAGTGGTCAATGTTGGTGGCGGGCAGAAGCGCTGCGCCTCGACCGCAGTCGCTCCCGCGCGCGCGCGCCAACTTTGAATGTTTGGGGGCGCGGGGGCGACCGCGAATTGCTTCCCTCTGCCGTCTCAAGTCCTGGGCGATGCTGCCATGCGCGAAGCGACTGCGCGAATCTGCAGGCATGGGCGCCCGCGAGGCCAGCCGGCGTCGAAGCCGCCGGGCCTTGCCAAGGCAGTCGCAAGGACGCTCCCAGACAAGTAACTCACGCATGATTTACGCAGCATGGCCCCTACTGCCCGCATGCGTTGGCTCGCGCGCCGCTGCAGGCCATTCTGCGCAAGGCGCTGGGCCGCCCGCGCCACCTGCGAGCGCGGCCGCCGAGCGCGCTGCCGGCCAGGGCGATGGCCTGCCGCAAGCCCGCTGGGCTCCGCGAAAGACAAAGGACCCGCTTTTTTCGCCCATCGCGCGCGTCGCTCGTTAGAGAAAGATACTACATGAGAAGAGATAACGCGAATCCTCTCTCTGTCATCGAGCGACGCAAGCGACGCGTTAGTTTGGCCCGATGGGGCGAGCAATGCGAACGATGCGCGAATAGAAAGGCGGGGCGCGACACGGGCCGCCCCAGAAAGGCCAGCGCTTGCTGCGCACAAGACTCAAGAAGAACCCGACACCGCGGCGGCGCCGCGCACCCGAGCGACGAGGCCAGGAGGCCTGCCCCGGGGCAAACCCACAGGCCCAGGAATAAATAAGAAACCCCCCATGCCACACTCATGTCTCAGCGCCCCCCCCCCCCCCCCCCCCCCCCCCCCCCCCCCCCCCCCAATTTTTCAGCGTTGGCGGCGGGTTGGGCGAGTTGCCCTTCCGACTCCCCGCGCGCGCCAGCGTTTCGTTTGAGGGATGGGGGCGGCGCCCGCTACTTGTTCGCCCCGCCGCCGGGCTTTCCTTCTCAAGCGTCGAATGCATCGCTCGTCAGAGAAAGATAATACATGGCAAGAATCCTCTGTGTCAGCGAGCGACGCGATCGACGCATTAAACGTCGCGTCCGACGGGGCGAGCGACGCGAGCGACGCGAGGAGAAAAACTAATAATATACAAAAGGCAGGGCACAACAAGGGCCGCCCCAGAACGGCCATCGTTCGCTGCGCAGAAGAACCCGCGGCCGCCGCGGCCCCGCCAGCCCCGGCGCCCGGGCGACGAAGCCCCGCTCCGACTGGCCCGCGGATCGCCCACGGCACGTCCCTCGCCGCGTCCGCCCAGCACCGCCGACTGCGGACCAAGCAGCCGCCTCCCGCGCTGTAAGCGGGCGCCGCGGCCGCCGCGCAGACGGCCGAGACCGCCGCCGTGGCCCAGACGGCAATGGCGGCTGAGAACAGGACGGAGCTGGCCGCGCTTGCCCCCGACCTGCAGCGCCAACGCGCGCACTTCGCGCGCGCGCGGACCTGGCCCCCCGCGGACAAGCCGCCTGGAGACTCGACGCGGAGCTTCTCGAAGCACCCAAAGCGGTGTACCTGGAGGCCGATCCCGAGGCAAGCCCGCAGACCTCGGAAGAAATGAGAGACGCTCGTGCTCATTCGTGTGTCAACGCCCCCTCCCGAATGATCAACTTTGGCTCCGCGACTTGTTTCCCTGCGCCGCGGCCACCCACTACCGCCTTGCTTCCGCGCGTCGCTCGCGTCGCTCGCCCCGCCGGGGCCCATGATTCGAGCGCCGAATGTATCGTTCGCAAGAGAAATATCGCACATACTAAGAACTATCTGTGTTTCAACGAATCTCTCGCTCTCTCTCTCTCTCTCTCTCTCTCTCTCTCTCTCTCTCTCTCTCTCTCGCAGCGAATCACGCGAACGTTGCGTCAGACATTGGGTCCGATGGGACAAGCGACGCAAGCGATATGTGACAAAAATGGGGCACCGCTGGGGCCGGCAGCGCTCGATGTACACAAGGACGCGCGGTCGCCGCGGCACCGCCAGCCCAGGCGCCCGAGCGACGAAGCCCAGCGCCGACTGGCCCGCGGATCGCCCTGGCATGTCCCTCGCCGAAGCCGCCGAGCGCCGCTGACTGCGGGCCAAGCAGCCGCCTCCCGCGCTGTAAGCGGGCGCCGCGACCGCCGCGCACGCGGCCGAGACCGCCGCCGTGGCCCAGACGGCAATGGCGGCTGAGAACAAGGCGGAGCTGGCCGCGCTTGCCCCCGACCTGCAGCGCCAGCACGCGCATTTCGCGCACTCGCGGACCTGGTCACCCGCGGACAAGCCGCCTGGAGACTCGACGCGGAAGCTTCTGGAAACACCCAGAGCGGGTGCACCTGGAAGGCGATCCCGAGGAACGCCCGCAGGCCTCGGAAGAAATTAGAGACGCTCATGCCACACTCATGCGTCAAAGCCCCCTCCCCAATGATCAATTTTGGCTGTGGGTTGGACGAGGTGCACTTCGACCCACCGCGCGTGCCAACATTGAGTTTTGGGGGGCGGGGGGGTGTCCGCGACTTGTTTCCCTCTACCGCGGCAGTCCACGACCGCCTTACTTTTCTCGCGTTGCTCGTATCGCTCGCCCAAGCGAACCCTATTATTCAAGTGCCGAATGTATCGCTCGCTGGAGAAATATCGCACACAATAGAAACTCTGTGTTTCAATTTTGGCGGTGGGTTGGATGAGTTGCGCGTCGACCGCAGTCTTCCCCGCGCGTGCCATCTTTGAGTTTTGGGGGGCGGGGGAGTGTCCACTAATTAACTGTTTCACACGACCGTGCGGTTTCGAGAAACTTGGCGCACCTGCGGTCAACGCAGATGCACCACGCGGTATGATGAGAATGCAGTTCTGGACGGGACTGCTGTCACCATATAGTCTCTGTTGGTTTCAACAAGTACGCGCGGGCAGATATTGTTGTATATTCTTGGTGAAGCGAAACAGTTTTTTGTTATTGTACGATGAACGGCTTGCGCAAGTAGCGCGTTTAATCTGGTTTCGACATGTGCGCACGCTCGTGCCGATTTTGTGCTATGATCTACTACAGATGATTGCCGCCTGTTTTTTGAAACAAGCGAGCGTGCGCTTGGTATTATTTGACGGGGT